>CM060931.1:261644282-262244282 GCA_030765085.1 Allium cepa
TCATTGAAAAGATATTGTATAATGAATAAAAATAATGTTTTTAATATTTAGAAACAAAAATCGGTTATTGTAAACATTTAAAAAGTTAATCATAACTAAATTTTATAAAAAATTAAATTAAAGTTAATTTATTTTAAATAGAGAGAAATCTTAATTTAATATCTTTATTATGCCACCGAAAACCATCGAAAAATTGCCATCGACAGCCATGGAAAACCATCGGAATATCGCTAATCTTGCTGCGGCCGAACATGTTTCTTCCTCATTTTCCTTCTCTCTAAACCCTCAAACCCATTTCCCGAACCCCTAATTAGCCCAATATCCATCCCTAGCCACATTAATCCATTGAAGTCTTCGTCAAATTTGATTCCCCAATCTTTTATGCCTTCAGCACATTGAAATTAGTTATATTCTTTCCCTAAACACATTATGTCGAATTACGGTAAAATTACAGTTAATTTGTGCTTAGATTTATTGATAATAGCCTGTTGATTGGTTATAATTGTATATCTGTCGATTTGAAAATGTTAATTATGGTTATTGGTGTTTATATTCGAAAATTAATGTATATTTAGGGCTGATTTGGGTTGATTTACATTTGATAGAAAGAATATTCCAAAGGAACAAGATTATCAGGTAGAACTTAAAGAAAATAATGAAATGATAATAACTGATGATCATTCTGATTTTGGACCTCTATATGATGAATCAATTTTATTAGATGCATTTGTGACTATAGAGGAAACGATATAGAGTACAAAACTAAGCCCGAATCAAAAAATGACGAAGACTGATTATTAATGTATGTGTTGATGGAAGGTAATTTATGTGGTTATTATGGTACATTTTTTCTCATAAAAAATGATATGTTTTACCATAATAAAATGATATGTTCTTCCATAATAAAATGATATTTCTATGACATATGTTATATTTCCACATCGAAGATCTTCCAATTCATCAGGTTCCATATCTTTTAGTCAGAGAGGGACTGGCACGAGAAGCAATGGCGGTGGCCCATCACATGTAGATTGTCCCTAGTTACATTAGCAAGTAAAACGAGTGGGCAAGTATCAAATTTATTGCAACATCATAAATATTGTGTATGATACATTATTCATGATTTATTAAATGTCTATATCATAATTAATATAGGGGCTCTGAATTGGAGTCCTTGGATATTGTTCTTGATATTTCTAAGGCCTCTATAAGAGCAGAATGACTGGTTGATAGCCTAAGTGGGACAATATCTCAACCCACATTATGGAGTGTATTTGGAAGGATTTATATGTAAGTATAAATGCATATTTCATTTTATATATAACCACCATGCATTTCATTTTATATATAAACATTATGCAACTTGCTGACTAAGTATAAATGTATAATTTATTTTATTTCCAATGTGTAGTAGGCAGTAGATTTACTGGAAACCGACTATTCCCTTTGTAGAAATTACTGGATAAAACATGATGAAGAATTATGGCATTATAATGTCAAGCATTAAAAAGAGGGAAAAAAAGCCTGACCGGATGTGTGCAAGCATATGAGAAGCTTTGAATGATTACTGGGAAAGTCCAGAAGCGATTGTAAATTTACCAGTCTCATATCTTTATTAAAAATTTAGTAGAAGTTACTATAATATATTGCATCAGTTTACAAATGTGAAATACAATATTTATGTTAAATTTAAAGGTAGAATCTGAGCCGAATTCTGCAAATAGGAATAAAATCATGTCATATGTCGTAGAGGTTCCAAGTCATTCCAACATTACCATCAAAAGCTAGTAAATTTATAATTACGATTGTAAATACTTATAACACTTTATAATTTTATATATATTATAATAATACATAAATTATTATTTCAAGAAAGTGAGTGTGGTCATCCCATCTCCTACTTGGATGTGTTTACTCGTACTCACGCCATCGAGTATGACAATGAAGATTGCTCAAGACCACACATGGCATGACACAAAATCATAAGAGGCCATGGTAAGCATATTTTAAATTATAAGTTATTAATAATCATTTTAATTATAAGTTATAAATAATTAAAATAACGTAATATTATCTTTAATTGTAATTATGTTTTTTAATGGTCAGATAAATTCATGACATAATGAGATACAATGCTCGAGGGAACATGTCGAGATGAACTGACCACTGAGGAGGAGGATATGTTTTTTGATGCTACCATGGAACCGCCAACGTGGAATGAGCGCTATGGTTTTAGAAACCAAATGGTAATGTTTATGTATAATATATTATAAATAACGTATAACACAATGATTTAATTAATCACACTATATGAAACTCATACACTTAATAAAAATATATTACAGTTTGGATGACGGTAAGCCAACTATAAAAGAGCTCAGGATGATCAAAAGATCACAGACTTGAGAGCTTGGACTGTTGACCTTAAGGATCGAGGCAGGCATCGGACTGTGAAGATACACCAGATGTGGGATGAGTGTGTCGCTGCGTATATGCAACATCATGGTAGATTTCCTTCATCATAGGAATCTGGAGTTGATGATGAGTAGGTATGATTTTTTTAATTACATTGAGATATTATACATATATATATATATATATATATATATATATATGTATGTATGTATGTATGTATGCATTTTGAAATTTTGAGGTGGTATAAGAGTTATATACACTAGAGATGGTTAAGTTTAATTTGATGTTATGTATAATACATTTTAAGATGATAGAATTTAATGTTGTCAGGTGATATGATACATTGAGATTTGTATATGGATGGATGATTAGGGTCGGTTTTACTGTATATGTTGATATTTTTATTATTGATGTGATATATTTTAAGATGTACATGATATGTGCGATTTAGGCTTTAATATATATGAATTGTATGTATGAAATTAGACTACGATATATATTGTTATATATGTGTTGTTTGAGGCTTGAGTAGCAGCTGAAACAAAAAAAATGTTTTAGATTTCTAATGGCTAGCGACGATCATCAATGGCTTATGTGTTTTAGGTTTTCGATGGCTAATGATAGTCAATTAGCTAAAGCATGATATCTTCCATGACTGACATGTGAACTCGATGGGATGATGGAAGCCGTAGAATAGTTTGACGAAGGCCGTTGAAAAGTCATCGATGAAGCCTTCAAAAAGTATGTTGATGAGAAATTTGCTCGATGGTTGATATTTCAACGGTTGAAATTACTACTCTCTTGTGTAGTATAATCATACTAGTCGCTTTAGTTCTACAGCTCCATGTGCAAGAAATGAGCTTTGAAACACATTCATTTACTGGAATTATATGTCAATTCTATAAAAAATGCAAAAGTAACCTGCAATTGGCGTGTGTTGGAAAATTCCAAATATGGGCCATATATGTAAAATAAAATGTGTTGTGTTATTTTGGTGCAAAGCCTAACTACAGTGGTTAAATTATGAATTAAAGTTAAAAGGCTTAAGAAAATAATTGTCATGGTATTAATGTGTAGACATCAAGACAATTCTAATTTGTTGAAGGGCCAAATTAGAAACTGTCAACATTATAAATAAGGGATTATAGCCCCCAAATCACATAAGCTCTAGTTACTCTCCTAATCTCCACTATGGAAATGAATCAGATCTAGGGTTTGTGTCAATTTAGAAGATCAAACCAATTCTTCTTCTCTTTCAATCAGCAACTGTGGATTTATATACGACTTCCACAAATTTATTTAACTTCCTCTAATTTCTTCTCAATTAAATCAATATAGACCACCTATTCAGATCTAGGGTTTCATGATTAAATAATCCTAAAGTATGTTGAAATCCTAACAAGTAATATTAAAGTCACCCATTATTGATTTCATTGGGAACATTTTGTTTAAATTATGAGTAAGTTCTAAATTAAACTTCATTTAGATGTCATTAAATTTCATCTAAGTTTCAGATCTGCTTGATCAAGGTATCAAGGATTTTTTGTAATGATTTTGGATTTGATTTAATATCAATTTTTTCTATATATTGTAATTTGAAAGGCCGATTTGTGAAACTGTTTTGGTGTAGAAATATAGATCTAATGATCTATGTGTTATTTATTAATTAAGTTAGAATTTTGAAATCGTTAAATTTTTATGGAAAAAATTAAATTCCTCTAAATTTTGGAAACAACTTATGTTGGTTAAAACATCCATATGTTAGTTATTTTAAATCTTGTAAATAAGCTATGAATTTTAATGTGAGGAATACATTATAATATGATATGTACAGTCATTTTCTCTAATGTTTATAAAAGGTATGGATATATTATATATATATAATCAGAAGCATTTATGCAAATAATATAAATTTGGTCCTATGATTATTCTACATTAATCAACTTTTGATTCAGTAATTTAGATATATATAAAAGGCATTTTGGTTATTTCAAAAAAATTGTTTAATTAAAACTAAAGTATGCTCCTTTAAAGTATTTATGTTTATTTTATTATTGAAATAAATTTTCATATGACATTAATTTACATTTTGGACCACATAATGGTCAAATGCATTTATTTTTATCATAAATACATTAAATGTGGTTGTTATGGCAATAAATGATTTAATTTGTTATCATAAATGCACTAGATGCGTCGGTACAATTAATTTAATGATGCAACATGTTTGTATTTGGAATAAGAAAAGACATATGATTTATTATTCGATGAATTGATGTTTGATAGTTACAGAAATTTTATATGTTTGACCCATGCTCGTTGAAAACATGTTCCACTTTCAGCTTTGGTTATCATAAGATAAAATGAGCAGTAGTTTTCATATTTTGCCAACACGCATGACCTTAATTAAGTACTCAAATAATAAATTAAAGATAAAGTGATACAGTAGCATTCTGTATAGCTATATTATGGTTTAGATAAACATCATACCTATTACATTCATTCATGTTATTTACTACGACATTTACTATGTCATTTATGTATAATTTTATGTGGCATTTAATTTTGACATTCATCCATGGTATTTGTTATGTGATTTTTTTATGATGTCTAGCATCATATTTATATAGGAAATATCATGAATGTAACCACATACTTAAGTAAAAGATTGTAACAGCTATTATTAAAATATGTTGTGCCATAGTTATGACTTTGTGATTTTCCGGTTAGACTTAAATTACTTTTGAGAGTGTTTTATAGCACTTGAAATATTGTACATACACTAAAAAATAAATACAAAAATATATTTTTGGTGTCACTTTGCAAACTATTTGTAAATATCCTATATTCTAAGTGAGAAAATTGAAATAACATATCATCAAAGTGATCTCTCTTGTTTTAGTTACTCATGTGTGATTATATAAATGTGATAATTATAATATTTTACAAGTGAATAACTAATCGACCCAAAGGAAGATTGTTATTTGACTTGAATTTATCATCACTGTTTGATCATTACAACAAGAGTACCACTTGCAGTTAATATTGCCATACGAAGACTTGATATTAATGTTGTGCTATGTACCTTGAGAAAAGAATTGTCGGTTATTTTAATTTACTATGGATGATATTTGGATATGAGCATATATGGTCAATCCTTAATTTTTGTTCAATTTTAAACTAATTGGACTAAAGTGTCTACCAATTTTAATGTTCTCGTCATGTTTGGGACTAACTTTAAGGATTATTAAGAGAACATATTTTTAACTTCATGGATCTAGCTCTTATAATTAGTAGGGTCATACCTCACATATTATGGTTGAATACTCTTATAATGTTATGAAGAACATTCAGAGGTGGGATAATTCGAAAAAGCAAGAGTCAAAAGATCATAAAGTAAAATATTTCAAAAGCTTTCAAAGATGTGGCATCCTTAGCGATAACCAATTTAAGAAGTTCTTTACTGAGAATGAAATGTGTTTTGTCAAAATAGTAAGCAGAAACATGCACGCTTTATATTGCTTGATTCCATAAAGTCAAAGTAAAGGAAACACAAATGAATACTATATCGAAAATATTGCTTCAAAAGTTAAAGGCAGTCAAATTATTGTTATTTTTTTGGTACTCTCTTTATTTAAATTATAACCATTTTAAGATTATTATTAATTTTCTAAAGAATAAAATGACCTCATTTGAGCTCATTTCACATTGTGGTAAGAAGAAGAGAGACTAAAGCATGTTAAGGTAGAAAGTACACATTTATCGTTCATAGTAAATAAATATATAAATAAGGATAAAGAAGTTTCTAAGGACCTAGACAAAAGAAATAATATAAGGATATATTTATAGTTGTTTCTTTTATAAAATCTATGGACATATAAAAGAAATTTTAGTAGAAATCAATACGTTATGTCTAAAATGATATGCATATTGTTTTGGATTTGTTTGATATTGTTGTTATACTATCACTTAGATAGATTTCGATTTTTAATTTTGATATGAACAAATTTGATTATTGTTGTTTCTTTAGAAATAATAAGATTAATTTATGAATATATTCATACATTGTTGAAATTAAAACTCCTAATGTTTAAAATATAGCTTATATCGACTTATGCTAAATACCTTTTAAAATGAAGTCTCAAATTTTGATTTGGTGATTAATGTGATTGTTTGTTTCAGCTTACTAAATAATTCTAGATTGAGGCATTAAAGATAGCAAATACTTTATTGATATTCTAAGCAACTTAAAAACAGCAAGTTTTATAAACCCACACTAAGTAAAAAAAATTAAAATGGAAAAAGCTACAATTTTTTAGGATGTTAAATTTGAGGGGTTAAACTACGAATCAGTGTCTTTAAGGAGAATCATTATCTTTGATTAAA
This sequence comes from Allium cepa, assembly GCA_030765085.1. NCBI lineage: Eukaryota > Viridiplantae > Streptophyta > Magnoliopsida > Asparagales > Amaryllidaceae > Allium > Allium cepa. The sequence continues at coordinate 261,651,084 of CM060931.1, forward strand.
CTACAGTTATGTCTTAGGATAATGTATAAGATATGTCTCCTATCATTAATGAAAAGTAAATTTAGAACTATATTAGGACAATGTCAAACAAAATGTTAAAGTATGTATCATTGTCTTTAAGGAAACTCGTTATCTTTGATTCAACTATAGTTACTTCTTCGGATAATACATAGGATTTGCTTTCTTTCATTATCAAGAAGTAAATTAAGATCTATAATAAGACAATGTCAGTGATAGCCTAGATTTTTAACATCTGTTAATTGGTAATTAACTGGGTTTAAATTATTAAAAATACTGATTTATAAGTTGAACAGATAAATTCTGATAATTAAAAATATCTGGATATATAAATTAATTTAAACTATAAAAGTGTTGAGTTATAAAATCTCTGGTGATGATAAATCTTATAGTAAATTAATAAATAATATATTTCACCACATAAATTCAAGATAAAATATCCATAATTTTATAAATAGATATATACAAGCTATATACTATATATAAGTATATAAATGTGCATGTATGTATGTATGAAATAAAATATAGGAAAATATTGTATAAAATGTATAAGTATATACATATATGTATATACGTAAATATATGTATACATACACACTTATCTACATGCTTCTAATATAATTTATAATTCTGCTTTTTTTATTTAAACATTTGAGATAAGTATATATATATATAGTAATCAAATGTTAATAACTTAAGTTTAAAATTAAAATAGGAATAAATAAAAAGAAATTATAAAACATAAAAAAATATAAAATATTTGCTAAAGACATTTGTAAAGCTAGAAAAAGATCTTGTGTACAAGTGTCAAGTTTGTTTTCTTCATAAAAAAATAAAAATAAAACATAATATAATGTAAATGAGAAACCAAGTGCTGTATCTAGCAGCTCACTTTTTATATACAATCTTTCTTCTTACTTTCAATTTTCTTTCAAACAAAAGAAATCAAAACAAATAACTTTATCATTTCATAATTGAACAAAGAAAAGCAAGTTACAGTTTAAAAAAAATAGAACTGGGTTGCTCTGTTCAAAGTTTTACAGTGAATAAAACCCATTTTTCTTCTTACTTACCTGTAAGCCATGTGTATACGTATGTAGAATTGGATAAACTCTTGTGTTTTAGTATGTGATCATATGTTATGATATTCAATGCTTATATGGACGGGATAAACATGTTTCAAAAACCTATAACTCAATGAAGAAACAATTGAACTTCTTCTTTTCCTCTGTTTAGGTTTCATTTGACAAGCAGTTGAACATCAACTTTAAAAAAAATTATACCAACCTATCTGGTTAGTTTTAAATCTTGAAATTAAAACAAAGCTGGTTTTCTTTTAGGTTTAGATTCTTTAAAATTTGATTCCTTTCATTTTTACAGAGCAAGGAGAGAGAAAAGCCTTTTAATAGTAAGGTGTTAAGGATAACCCAAAAATCAAACATCGTAATTCAACATTTGGATCAAATGATCGATTTTTTTGTTTGAAATGATGATTTTTGGTAATGGTTTGATGATTTCTAGTTGTATATTAAGGGAAGTAGGGGGAGATGACTATGATTGGGTTTTTGGTAAAATTCAGGCGGTCGAGGTGATGGGTGGGTTTTCCACTAGTTGGGAAGGTGGTTGGAGGTGGAGATGGAGTTGGGAATAATTGAACGGCAATTTTTAAATAGGCGTGATGGCTGGATGAGGTCGAATTAGGTTTGGTGTGCCTTATTTAGGGGTTCGGGTCGCATGGCAAGGGTGGCGACGAGCAGGGGATAGAGACATGCACATGGAGGGGAATTGGAAGGGGTGGTCGTGGTGAGGATTTTGGAAGATTTAGGTGGAGTTCGATGGAAGGTAGTGGCGTGGTGAGGAAGTGATGTGGCTCGTCATTGTTTTTGGGTTGGGGAAGCAGCTCGATTTTTAAACGGAGGAGTGGTGTGTTTGCAGGAAGGTGACCGTGTTGGGATGGTCGAGGTCGATGTGTGGAGTTGTTCGATGATGGAAATTGATGGCCTTGGGTGATGTATATATGCACGGTGGTGCACAGATTTTTGCATAAAGGAAGGCCGGGAATAAAAGGATATAAGAAGAACGGAGAAGTGAAAGAATTGGAGAAAAGGGAAAGCAACAGGAAAGGAGAAAGAAATTGGCCAGAAAAGATTTGGGCCAGGGGAAATGGAAGGGAAGATTAAATAAAAGAAAATGTAAGTAAAGAAAATAAAGAAAAGAATAGAAAAGAAGACGGGCCAGGTTTGGGAAGGATAGGAAGAAAGAATAAAGGAAATAAAAGAAAAGAAATGAAGGAACAAGGGGGAATGTAAGTAAAAGAAAAGAAGAAAAATGAATATAAAAAAAGTATAAAAAAATATAAGGAAGAGGGAAAAGGAAAAAGGAAAGGGAACGAATGTAGTGATATAATAAATAAAATAGAGAAGAGGAAAGGAATATATATATATGATGGTTTATATTTCCTTTAACCAAAAATCAAATTCCATTTAAATCCATAAGTTAGAGTTCGATGATACTTTACAAATTAATGGAAGTAATAATTATTATTATTATTATTTCATTTATAAGAGAATTTTGTTAATATTTATCATTTAACAAAGTGTTTAATTTGAAATTAATTTGAGTCTGAATATAAAGGAATACGGTTAATCAAAGTGAATTTAATTCGAGTATTAATTGTTGGATATGGGTTATAGATTGTTAATTGGGTTAACAATCTATACCTTTGCTTACTTCTGTGGGATATTGGTTTTTAAGATTAAATAATGAGATAAAAACAACGATAGGTTTATTTGAAATAAGAATCTAAAATAAATTCCCATACTTGAATACTGTCACCCTGAATGATAATTTGTTATTCTAAACAATTAACCTTTTAAAATCTATTACTTGGATTCGAAGAAACCGGGATCGGATATCAACAATATATGGGACCATTTCGATTCAGTAATCGCTATAAATCTTTACGGGTTGATCATGGAATCATATAGGCTGGTTTAAATGGGTGAACTGGATTATATTAAATAAGCAGTTGTATCCAGACAGTATCAAATTTTGATGAATTTTATGTAAAGATGTTCGTTTTAATCTGATAAAACTCGTCGGATATACGAGTTACTTGGTTTTTCAAAGAGGCTTATAACTTAAGTGTTTTAATTTAAGTTTGTTTACTCACGCTGGTTTCCAACCTGACTCGGGTGTTACTTTATTGTAATGCTTGGGTCAAACCGAGTATTACAAATTTTCAGGATATGACATTTTGGAGCTCAGGAGGCGAGCTGGATGGCAGAGATGTATTGATTTTATTCCGCTGTGAAGTAAAGATTGTCTAGACAATATTTTGGGACAAATTATTATAACTGTCCAGATTATTTTGTGAATGATTGTACTCTGTTATATTGTATGTAATTGACATTTACAACTTTCTTTGTGAAATGTTGTTATTTGTATATTATATTTTGATCCGCTGCGATTGTGAGATTCTGTGCTGATGTTTTTGTTTCTTCTTCTACCTCTTATTCTTCTTTACCCTAACAATCAAGAATTTCTGGCGTTCGATTGCTCGACACTTCTATAGTGAACATATTAGTGTCAAATTTTCAGGGTCGAAAATTTTGAGTTGTTACAATGTCAAACAAATTTTCTTTAAGTTAAGGTTTTTGTTTCAAGAAAACAAACTCAACAACCTCAAAGTACAAGGTCACTAAGAAAATCCACTTGAAAAGGAAGAAATACTATTCTAGATGACTATGCAGTATTTCTTCATAAGGATGAATAATGGATTGGTGAAGATGATTATGTGGACTTACATCTCCATTCATGGTACTAATTTGAAATTTGGATTTAAAGTGTGTGTATATATATAGTGTAAATCTACAAGGAGAATAAAGTTTGAGATTTTTTTCCTAACTTAAATAACAAGATCATTGGTTATGAGTAACTATTCAAAACAAAAGGCGATCGAGTGGGTATTATGAAAAGATAAAGGCACTTTTATAGAAAAGACTATTAAAAGGAAAATAATTTTTTAAAGAAACTTTCCCTTTGGTCTTAGTGAAAGACTCTTTAGAATCGCCTTGGTATTTGTGGCATGTTGTAATTTTGAGCAATATCCAATGGATATTAAAGTTTTGTTTCTCAATGGAGACATTAATCAAACAACTTATGAAACCCACTTCTATTTTACTCTTTTGTATTAAGGATTCAAATACACCATTATTATTCATGTTGTCATATTTGGATTATCACACAAGAATTAGGCAGGTTAGTGCTTAAAAAGTTCGGTATGCAAACTACAAATCAGTTGATTCTCTTTTACCAAAGGAGACAATTTGTAACGTTTGCGATTTTTCGTTGCCGAAAAACAGAAATGTTAGGGTTTAAGAAAGAAGAAAGAGGTAAAAGAAGAGAGATAAAGAAAGAAAAAGAAGAACAGAACAGCAACAGAAACAATATCAGAATCTCACAGTCGCAGTGGAACAACATATATTAGATAAATGAATAATCTTTAAAACAAAGAAATATATCAGTTATTACATTACATCACATTACATTATCAGAATTTACAACAACAATAGACAACAGAGTCAATACATCAATGGACAGTTATATAAACTTGTCCTTATACAGAATATACAGCGGAATAATAAATAGTATAATATCATATACAAGTGGTACGTCTCGATATGCAGCTCGCCTCCTGAGCTCCATAGCACTCCAAAGTCCAGAATAACCTGATAAACCTGACTCTTGACTGCCCGTGTGGAAATTGGTGGGCACCCAGAGTTTAGGAAGCGAACAATAAACTCCAGGTCAGTCATGGGACTGGTGTGAGAACTTAAAACAGTTTATTCATCTTTAAAACAAAGGATAGGATAATTTTTAAATAAACGCGCAATGCTTTTTAGAAAATGAGACTACCATAAGGCCTCCCGCACACACACACAATGCAAACGCAGAATCGGAGGAGATTTCTCCTTATGATAGTCAAAGATGCTTGATACGCATAAAATGAAATCATTTTTTTTTGATATTATTATTAGTGCATAGTGTAGAAAACAATTTCGAAGGTAGAATATAAATCTTAGCCAACATACAACCATTATCGTATGCCTACTATAGCTACTATGTTCAATAGCAGGTTACCGCCACATTCCATAGCAGGTAATACCACTAAAACCGTACAAGGCTCGTATTGTTTCTTTGGATTTCCAACAAATGGTCAGGCCAAGGAACTTCCCATTGCCACATGGAAACGCCTCTGGAATGACGTCCCGAGAACCTAACCGGATCTCTGCCAACACAAGGCCGGGTTACCCCTAACTGGGTAACAACTGACACGAATATGTCATTCCCCGATCGTAACCGATCTATATCCGAGAATCCCCAATTTCCAACAACCACAAAGTAATAAATTTGCAGTAACCACATAGGTTAAGTATCTGGGCTCCATACCATGATACCACCTCTATCCAGAAGGAATGACATACATTAAAGGGGTGCTACCCCTAATAACCTTGCCGCATCTTTCCTGTTTTGACCATTTCCGGGGTGTGAGGCTCGATGAAGTCTCGTCCACAAAGCCACGCTTTACAAAAGCAGTGCTTTGGGTCAACAAATGATCAAAGAAATGATCATCAAGATAGACGATCAAACAAATGATCCTATCACAAACGATCAACCAATGATCATTTCACAGCATCACTCAGTATGCCACATTACCAATTCGGGAATGTATCACTAGTAACCATCAACTATATAACCTCTGAGCTCGTACGTCTCAGAGAAGGGTGTTAAGCTAAGAGAATAAATTCTCCGCCACCAACAGAAATATATTTGATAGAAACCAGCTTTACATCTCAAATTGTAACGTCAGACATACAATCCATACAAGTCCGTTCCGGGATCGAACAGAACCGAAGGCACTTCCAAAGAAGCCCTTGCAATCCGGATATTCACTAATCACGTCCGGAAAACCCGTCACTAAGGGTGATAAAACCTCTATATCGAAGATCAGCCGATGGAGAGTAACTCGACGGTGATCCATCCGTTTTCACAAATATCCGGTCTTCAACACCGGTCTTCAAATGCAATTCATAACGACGTATCACCATTCGGAGTGGGTTATACGACCCCATGGTCCTTTCCCGGTTAACCCGAATAGTGAGCGCTTATTTAAAAATAAGTGTGGCATCCAATTCAAACAATCACAACAAATACCTTTTTAAAGGTAAATATTGATAGTCGGTTATTTAACTATTAATAAAGATGCGCAACATCACCAGATTCCAAATAATTTCTCAAATTATTTATTTTTCCAAAAATATCTTTACAAGATATATAATTTTCCATACTTCAAAAATAAACAACGTTTATTTTGAAAACCAATTTTCCCTTTCCATCTATAAATTCCATAGTGAATTTATATTTCAAAATATCTACTGATCTACATTTTTCAATAGATTTCAAATATTCAATTCCAATTTATCTTCAAAAAGATAAATTCTTAAAAACATTCCATTTCATATTGGAAAAGCATTTCCATACTTATTTAATAATAAGTAATTCAAAAATCTTATTTATTTTCAACAATTTGAAAATATTCAATATACTTAAACCATAGTTAAGTATATATTTCATTCTTTAAGGAAAACATTCTCTTATTCACATTTATTTGGGTCAAAGCGAATGTTGCGTAAAACATCGTTATGACAACCCAAAAATCACTAGTATAGGGATTCGAAATTAAATAGATATATAAATCCCAATACTATACAAAAATATTTCCTTTCGGAAATCATTTACTATAACAACAGTGTTATAGTCCATTATTTCCTTTTTTTTTTCTTCTCGAAAACGTTTATTTCAACAATGAATGTTGAAATCTACGACTTCCTTTCCTTCTATTTCTCGAAAACGTTTATTTTAACAATGAATGTTGAAATCTATGTTTCCGATACTTGATGCATTTTAAAACATCTTTAAATCATTTTAAATTCTATTTAAAACATCCTTTTCCCAAAAGATATCCATTTTATTTAACGATATATTCTCTGTTCAAAAACGTGGATATAACTCCTTTAATAAACTTTTATATTAAATTGATCAAATTCAATTGATTACGAATTTATTAACAATGTTTATAAATTCTATTCCTATTTATAAACTTCGATTTATAAATTTCCTTTATCAATCCAATTCAAGTTATATAACTCAATTTTATACCAACAGTCCATATTATAAGTTAAGTACTTATAATTCATTCATTCATTTACCAAATCGTTCATTTTAAGCTTCACAAATTCCAAATCTTATTGCTTATAAGATTCTTTTATATTCCATGACAATTTCAACGTATAAAAAAAATTTCTTTATTTACAATTTCTATAAATATCTCATTTAAATGCCCAAAATCCATTTTATAAGTTAATGACTCATGAATCTTTTATTTTCAATATCTATTCATTTTATAACTTTCATAATTTATAAATCCATAATTTTCAATGATCCATTTTATACTTCATTTTAACACATAATAAACTCGTTTATACTTCCAATATTTTTTTATTTATAAATATAAATTTATAAAATCTTTTATATTCATCCTTTATAATAATTCAGAAATCCAATTTAAATTATTATATAAATCTATTTATTTTTAAAACTACCTTTGGTTATATCTCACAAAAATCTTAAATTCTATAACTTTAAAAATTAAAATTTTATTTAATTAAAAATGAATCAACTCAAAATTTCAATAAAAACATATACTTTGGAAAAATCAATTTAAAATCCTTTATAATTCAAAATCATTAAAAATACTTTTAAAAAATGGATCTGATGATGCAACAGCATCCAATAGTCAATCATGGCACAAATATCATATATCGATATGATAATCAATAATCACACAATATTTAAATCATATAAATATTTGTGAGGAATCCAGTTGGATCCCTCCTACCTGTTTCCCTGCATCCACAGACGTTAGCACAATACCAATTCCACTTCAAGGTGGAATATCGCGGTATATGGAATTTATAAAATATATATCCGCTTAATAGGCGGCGCAATAGGGTCTCATCCGCTATACAAGGCGGGAAAACAATTCGAATATATACATATGCCAATATATATATATATTGCTATATATAGTATATCCTACTATATCTACTATCACAATCAAACAGCAATCAATAATTGCAATCATCGTTCAAAAATTTTAAATCTAACTATTTAAAATTTAATTCGATCTGTTCGATTGAGTGAGGAGTTCTCACCTTGGTTTTAATTCTGATTTCAGCGTTTATTTCGAATAAAATTAAACAGACGTTTAATTTTACCCGAAATTTTCACTAGCTCCAATCGACTCCAAATCAGTTCCATAGCGTAGTGCTCGATGATACGATTCCAACGCAATTTGATTCGTATTTTTTCGACCTCGTATGAAAGAGTTATCACAGTTTAAAGATCGTACAAATTATAATATAAACAATTAACATTTGTTTTTAATTTTAAACCCACATACAATCGTGGCCGTTGATTTTCTGTTGAGGAGATCCAGGCCGATGCTACCTTTCTTCCTCTCCCAGACACATTCGAACGCGAGAAACCCAACACCGCCGACCTAGGGTTGAATATCGCCACCTCCTCGACGAACTTGAACACGATCAGGGATCTCCACCACGTTCGCCATTACCAAGGCCACCATCGGCCAGAGCCGTGGCTAGCTCGGTGGTCCCCAGCCCCCTCAAAATGCGTGCGACCTACCCACGAACGCGCCTCCCCTGCTCCCTCCACATTGCTCCAATGACGATCATCTCCGTATGGATATCTTCGTCTCGATGGACTCTTCGACTTTCGTGTTGACAAGTCTTCCTAATTGCTAATGGGTTTTGAGAGATTGAGGGAAGAAAGATGGACGATTTCGGCCATTGAAGCTTTCAGGAGGCGGCTGAACGTTTTAGGGTTAGGGTTTATATTTTTTTTTATTTTCTTGAGAATAATGGGCTATTTATAGGAAACGACCAATACTATTCATCCGGGGTTCCCGAACTCCGATTTATGCGCGGTAACTGGCGTTTCTGGGGTTTATCCCGCGTTCCGGACACAATGGAACAGGTTTCGGAAGCTAATTCGGACATTTGTGCGAGATACGACAATAAACGTTCGATTTAAATTAAACCCGATTTAAACGATTTCTAGGCGTTTTAATTTGTACCGGACAAACGGCAAATCCAATCGACTTGAAATTTGAAATCTTACAATAATATCATATTACGGATCAGATGAAACTGGTTTCGTCGAAATCCGAGACTTTTTGAAAAATGACTATTTCAACTTGCCGAATTAATATTAAAACAATTCGATGCGTTTCGAGCTGCCACGATCAAACGGCAACTCCGATTGCTACGAAAATTGAAATCCGTAAATAACAAACTATTACGGATCCAATGGAACTGGTCTCGTCCAATTCTGAGACTGTTCAAAAATTGGCTATTTTTCAGTCGATAATTAAATATTAAAATATTCAATTTTCACAGATTAACTCCAAATTCAATTTTAAAAGTTCTGTAACATTTCTGTAACCCCCATATGATATAACAAAATTTTCCAAATCATTTTCAATCATATTAACTTAATTTTTTTATTATTTCTGGAGTTTAACTTATTAAATTATCGATTTAATTGTCCAATTAAATCCAGAAATTCGAAATAAAATTATTCGACTTAAGAATTTCATTTATTAATATTTAAATTCAATTAAATATCCAATTTTTAAATTATCAAAAATTCTGGGTCGTTACAATCTTCCCCCCTTAAAAGAATTTCGTCCCGAAATTGCAAGTTAAGGAGAATGATCCTAAACCGTTTATTATTTTTCAAAATTCAAATAGTTTTATCAACTTTCTAACACAAATCTTTTTATTAAAGATTCATTATCATTTCAATTAGCTTTCAAACTTCAATTATAAATTTCAAAGAACATTGTTTACCTCACAATTCAAATTTAAATTCAAATTTAAATTTTAAATTTTCAAAATTTCTCAAAAATTTTCTAACACCCTAAATTTTCGAAAAAATTCGCCAGCGTCTCCTTTGCACGGCTTGATCGGTACGACTACAAAATGGCACCACGGCCCCTCAACATCAAAAAGAAAAGAGAAAGCCAAGTGGCTGGAGAAGGAAATCATCAAATCTCATACTAAAATTGAAATACGTACCTTTTTGTCGAGCAATTCAATTTTTATCTTTGAAATCAAAATCCCAATTCCATTTCTTTTAATACACCTGTATAACCTGCTAGTAGTAGTATCCAATTCCAACATTCAAATCATTTTGCACATTCCATTTCAAAATTTTCAATATATACTACTTATACCATCTTTAGCTTTACTATTGAAGTTACATATCCAATTTCATTCATTTTCAATCAATTTTACATTTTCAATTACATTTGGAATTCCTAAAGTTTCAATTCATCTTTAGTTGCTTACGACCAATTCATATGCCATTTTCCATTTAATTCAATAGTTTACAATTCATTTTCTTCATTCTATTCATTTCTAAGCAAAACGAATTCATATTCATTCTAGTTTATAACTAATTTAAATTGATACCAATTCAATTTTTTTTAATTTTCCAATTGATTCTATTCAATTTTATTTACATTCCATATTCATATTCATTCCATTTGAAATTATTTCACAAATTAATAAATTATCAAGTTAATTTACTTGAATTCAATCCACTTTATTTTATTTTCCAAGTTTGGATTTTTTATTCAACTTGATTCAAATCAAATCTCATTCCAATCAAATTTCAAATATTCTATAAGTTATCAACTTATTTTCATTCCAAAACAATTTAACAGCAATACCTCTTTTGGAAAACCCGAAAATGAACACCGATGATGCCGCGGTCATCATCGGAATTATTTTCCAACGACCGAAAAGAGTTTAGAGCTTTTCATTCCTTCAAAACATTCTTCAAAACCTTTGAAATTCATTTTCAAATCAAAAGGGAATTTAATTTCTAAAATTTCCAAATCCTTTAAAAAAAACATTTCCAAAACTTCTCTAGAATTCTATTTATGATTATAAATCACATTTATAATTTACATTCTCAAATTTCATTTGTATATGGATTTCATTTTCTTATCTTTTTATCTAAATTTTCATATAACAATGACTTCAATTATATTTCAATTTCAATGGTAATAGTTTAATATTATTACTACCTAACAACCATGCATCCATATACTACAATAATTTATAAAGATAATTTTCTTTATCTACAAAAATAGTTTTGGGCAAAAATTATTTCATCTACCCGATTTTTTTTTTTAAAACAATACTGTGTCGAATTGTTCTATTCAAGTGTTTAGAAACCCCTTCGATCCAGTTGTACAGACTGTGCCGACGAAGGTTCATATGCCACTCAATAAACCAATCATCACAATATAAAACAAATTTTATATTCACTAACAAATACGCGCTCATATCTATTATTACTCTCACACTCATTCTAGAGTACTACTGACTCTATCTCTAATGAGTAACACCCAACAGAGCAGGTTGTCACTTAACCATATGCTCTGATACCACAAGTAACGTTTGCGATTTTTCGTTGCCGAAAAACCGAAATGTTAGGGTTTAAGAAAGAAGAAAGAGGTAAAAGAAGAGAGATAAAGAAAGAAAAAGAAGAACAGAACAGCAACAGAAACAATATCAGAATCTCACAGTCGCAGTGGAACAACATATAATAGATAAATGAATAATCTTTAAAACAAAGAAATATATCAGTTATTACATTACATCACATTACATTATCAGAATTTACAACAACAATAGACAACAGAGTCAATACATCAATGGACAGTTATATAAACTTGTCCTCATACAGAATATACAGCGGAATAATAAATAGTATAATATCATATACAAGTGGTACGTCTCGATATGCAGCTCGCCTCCTGAGCTCCATAGCACTCCAAAGTCAAGAATAACCTGATAAACCTGACTCTTGACTGCCCGTGTGGAAATTGGTGGGCACCCAGAGTTTAGGAAGGGAACAATAAACTCCAGGTCAGTCATGGGACTGGTGTGAGAACTTAAAACAGTTTATTCATCTTTAAAACAAAGGATAGGATAATTTTTAAATAAATTCGCAATGCTTTTTAGAAAATGAGACTACCATAAGGCCTTCCGCACGCACACACAATGCAAACGCAGAATCGGAGGAGATTTCTCCTTATGATAGTCAAAGATGCTTGATACGCATAAAATGAAATCATATTTTTTTTTGATATTATTATTAGTGCATAGTGTAGAAAACAATTTCGAAGGTAGAATATAAATCTTAGCCAACATACAACCATTATCGTATGCCTACTATAGCTACTATGTTCAATAGCAGGTTACCGCCACATTCCATAGCAGGTAATACAACTAAAACCGTACAAGGCTCGTATTGTTTCTTTGGATTTCCAACAAATGGTCAGGCCAAGGAACTTCCCATTGCCACATGGAAACGCCTCTGGAATGACGTCCCGAGAACCTAACCGGATCTCTGCCAACACAAGGCCGGGTTACCCCTAACTGGGTAACAACTGACACGAATATGTCATTCCCCAATTGTAACCGATCTATATCCGAGGATCCCCGATTTCCAACAACCACAAAGTAATAAATTTGCAGTAACCACATAGGTTAAGTATCTGGGCTCCATACCATGATACCACCTCTATCCAGAAGGAATGACATACACTAAAGGGGTGCTACCCCCTAATAATCTTGCCGCATCTTTCCTGTTTTGACCATTTCCGGGGTGTGAGGCTCGATGAAGTCTCGTCCACAAAGCCACGCTTTACAAAAGCAGTGCTTTGGGTCAACAAATGATCAAAGCAATGATCATCAAGATAGACGATCAAACAAATGATCCTATCACAAACGATCAACCAATGATCATTTCACAGCATCAATCAGTATGCCACATTACCAATTCGGGAATGTATCACTAGTAACCATCAACTATATAACCTCTGAGCTCGTACGTCTCAGAGAAGGGTGTTAAGCTAAGAGAATAAATTCTCCGCCACCAACAGAAATATATTTGATAGAAACCCGCTTTACATCTCAAATTGTAACGTCAGACATACAATCCATACAAGTCCGTTCCGGGATCGAACAGAACCGAAGGCACTTCCAAAGAAGCCCTTGCAATCCGGATATTCACTAATCACGTCCGGACAACCCGTCACTAAGGGTGATAAAACCTCTATTTCGGAGATCAGCCGATGCAGAGTAACTCGACGGTGATCCATCCGTTTTCACAAATATCCGGTCTTCAACACCGGTCTTCAAATGCAATTCATAACGACGTATCACTATTCGGAGTGGGTTATACGACCCCATGGTCCTTTCCCGGTTAACCCGAATAGTGAGCGCTTATTTAAAAATAAGTGTGGCATCCAATTCAAACAATCACAACAAATACCTTTTTAAAGGTAAATATTGATAGTCGGTTATTTAACTATCAATAAAGATGCGCAACATCACCAGATTCCAAATAATTTCTCAAATTATTTATTTTTCCAAAAATATCTTTACAAGATATATAATTTTCCATACTTCAAAAATAAACAACGATTATTTTGAAAACCAATTTTCCCTTTCCATCTATAAATTCCATAGTGAATTTATATTTCAAAATATCTACTGATCTACATTTTTCAATAGATTTCAAATATTCAATTCCAATTTATCTTCAAAAAGATAAATTCTTAAAAACATTCCATTTCATATTGGAAAAGCATTTCCATACTTATTTAATAATAAGTAATTCAAAAATCTTATTTATTTTCAACAATTTGAAAATATTCAATATACTTAAATCATAGTTAAGTATATATTTCATTCTTTAAGGAAAACATTCTCTTATTCACATTTATTTGGGTCAAAATGAATGTTGCGTAAAACATCGTTACGACAACCCAAAAATCACTAGTATAGGGATTCGAAATTAAATAGATATATAAATCCCAATACTATACAAAAATATTTCCTTTCGGAAATCATTTACTATAACAACAGTGTTATAGTCCATTATTTCCTTTTTTTTTCTTCTCGAAAACGTCTATTTCAACAATGAATGTTGAAATCTACGACTTCCTTTCCTTCTATTTCTCGAAAACGTCTATTTTAACCATGAACGTTGAAATCTATGTTTCTGATACTTGATGCATTTTAAAACATCTTTAAATCGTTTTAAATTCTATTTAAAACATCCTTTTCCCAAAAGATATCCATTTTATTTAACGATATATTCTCTGTTCAAAAACATGGATATAACTCCTTTAATAAACTTTTATATTCAATTGATCAAATTCAATTGATTACGAATTTATAAACAATGTTTATAAATTCTATTCCTATTTATAAACTTCGATTTATAAATTTCCTTTATCAATCCAATTCAAGTTATATAACTCAATTTTATACCAACAGTCCATATTATAAGTTAAGTACTTATAATTCATTCATTCATTTACCAAATCATTCTTTTTAAGCTTCACAAATTCCAAATCTTATTGCTTATAAGATTCTTTTATATTCCATGACAATTTCAACGCATAATTTTTTTTTCTTTATTTACAATTTCTATAAATATCTCATTTAAATGCCCAAAATCCATTTTATAAGTTAATGACTCATGAATCTTTTATTTTCAATATCTATTCATTTTATAACTTTCACAATTTATAAATCCATAATTTTCAATGATCCATTTTATACTTCATTTTAACACATAATAAACTCGTTTATACTTCCAATATTTTTTTATTTATAAATATAAATTTATAAAATCTTTTATATTCATCCTTTATAATAATTCAGAAATCCAATTTAAATTATTATATAAATCTACTTATTTTTAAAACTACCTTTGGTTCTATCTCACAAAAATCTTAAATTCTATAACTTTAAAAATTAAAATTTTTATTTAATTAAAAATGAATCAACTCAAAATTTCAATAAAAACATATACTTTGGAAAAATCAATTTAAAATCCTTTATAATTCAAAATCGTTAAAAATACTTTTAAAAAATGGATCTGATGATGCAACAGCATCCAATAGTCAATCATGGCACAAATATCATATATCGATATGATAATCAATAATCACACAATATCTATAGTTATATAAATATTTGTGAGGAATCCAGTTGGATCCCTCCAACCTGTTTCCCTGCATCCACAGACGTTAGCACAATACCAATTCCACTTCAAGGTGGAATATCGCGGTATATGGGATTTATAAAATATATATCCGCTTAATAGGCGGCGCAATAGGGTCTCATCCGCTATACAAGGCGGGAAATCAATTCCAATATATACATATGCCAATATATATATATTGCTATATATAGTATATCCTACTATATCTACTATCACAATCAAACAGCAATCAATAATTGCAATCATCGTTCAAAAATTTTAAATCTAACTATTTAAAATTTAATTCGATCTGTTCGATTGAGTGAGGAGTTCTCACCTTGGTTTAATTCTGATTTCAGCGTTTATTTCGAATAAAATTAAATAGACGTTTAATTTTACCCGAAATTTTCGCTAGCTCCAATCGACTCCAAATCAGTTCCATAGCGTAGTGCTCGACGATACGATTCCAACGCAATTTGATTCGTATTTTTTCGACCTCGTATGAAAGAGTTATCACAGTTTAAAGATCGTATAAATTATAATATAAACAATTAACATTTGTTTTTAATTTTAAACCCACATACAATCGTGGCCGTTGATTTTCTGTTGAGGAGATCCAGGCCGATGCTACCTTTCTTCCTCTCCCAGACACATTCGAACGCGAGAAACCCAACACCGCCGACCTAGGGTTGACTATCGCCACCTCCTCGACGAACTTGAACACGATCAGGGATCTCCACCACGTTCGCCATTACCAAGGCCACCATCGGCCAGAGCCGTGGCTAGCTCGGTGGTCCCCAGCCCCCTCAAAATGCGTGCGACCTACCCACGAACGCGCCTCCCCTGCTCCCTCCACATTGCTCCAATGACGATCATCTCCGTATGGATATCTTCGTCTCGATGGACTCCTCGACTTTCGTGTTGACAAGTCTTCCTAATTGCTAATGGGTTTTGAGAGATTGAGGGAAGAAAGATGGACGATTTTGGCCATTGAAGCTTTCAGGAGGCGGCTGAACGTTATAGGGTTAGGGTTTATATTTTTTTTATTTTCTTGAGAATAATGGGCTATTTATAGGAAACGACCAATACTATTCATCCGGGGTTCCCGAACTCCGATTTACGCGCGGTAACTGGTGTTTCTGGGGTTTATCCCGCGTTCCGGACACAATGGAATAGGTTTTGGAAGCTAATTCGGACATCTGTGCAAGATACGGCAATAAACGTTCGATTTAAATTAAAACCGATTTAAACGATTTCTAGGCGTTTTAATTTGTACCGGACAAACGGCAAATCCAATCGACTTGAAATTTGAAATCTTACAATAATATCGTATTACGGATCCGATGAAACTGGTTTCGTCGAAATCCGAGACTTTTTGAAAAATGACTATTTCAACTTGCCGAATATTAAAACAATTCGATGCGTTTCGAGCTGCCACGATCAAACGACAACTCCGATTGCTACGAAAATTGAAATCTGATAATAACAAACTATTACGGATCCAATGGAAATGGTCTCATTCAATTCTGAGACTGTTCAAAAATTGGCTATTTTTCAGTCGATAATTAAATATTAAAATATTCAATTTTCATAGATTAACTCCAAATTCAATTTTAAAAGTTCTGTAACATTTCTATAACCCCCATATGATATAACAAAATTTTCCAAATCATTTTCAATCATATTAACTTAATTTTTTTATTATTTCTGGAATTTAACTTATTAAATTATCTATTTAATTGTCCAATTAAATCCAGAAATTCGAAATAAAATTATTCGACTTAAGAATTTCATTTATTAATATTTAAATTCAATTAAATATCCAATTTTTAAATTATCAAAAATTCTGGGTCGTTACACAATTGTTGTCTTATACTAGTAATACAACAAGAACATCTTTGAAACTAAAAAAAATGCAAAAGATTCCTTATGCATTTGCATTATGGAGTCCAATGCATGATAAGGCATATACATATATGGATATGTGTGTATCATTTGGCAGATATCTTACTGACATTGAAAGTGGATCAATGATTAGTAAACAAAATGGTTACATGGTATCTTTAAGGAGCAAAAGATTATATGCTCGTAAATAAAAAATTGGATTGGTTGGAAAAAGCATTACGATCCAAATATTTTGGATTCCAAGAGTATAAAAGGTCCACTTCATGTAATGATGATAATTTTTTAGTGGAGCTATATAAGGAAAGTTGTCATACAAACACTTATAGCCTACTCTATTTTGGAACTAGTATTTATTTTCTGTTATGGGGCATCCAACGATGGAAAATAATTGCAAAATTTTATCATAAAGTTATAAAATATTTTAAAAAAGGATTGAAAGACCACTAATATTATATTGTGACAATAAACAACATATTATTTTCCAATAAGGAGAGAGTGCAAAATAAATTGTAATTTATAGAGCGTGTTGTGACAAACTCCATTATGGCGGATCCATTTATAAAAGGATCATCATCCAAGGTCTTTTATGAGCATGTTGCTTAATTGTTATAACTTTATGTAAGGATATTTTGCTTCATGGGGATTTTTGTATTTGGTACTGTCATTTGACATAATGCTCTATACTTCGGTTACAAACATATATCATGCTCTTTTTTCTGATACAAAATAAAGTAATAATGTTCTGTTTGCACTATAAGTTGTCCAATTATTGAACGTTTTGATCGCACTAATGTTGGAACTAAACTTGATTTTGGTCTAATTAATTTGGAAAATATTACATAATTTAGGCAATAGTAGTTTCAGTATTTATAGAGATGATTAAGTTATATTGAAGAAGCTAAAATTTAGCCTAGAGAATAATCTAGAGTTTAATGTACTAATTGAAGGTCTCTAGGATTATCTTGCTTGGGAATTTAAGAGAAATCTAGAGAATAGGCTTTTAAGGAGAATTAAAGAATATTCTAGAGAATGATTGTAAATCATATCGCCACCGTTAAATTGAGATGTATACTACTATAAATAAAGGTGAAGTGACTTATTTTGTACTAGAGCAAAAAAGTTGTAAATCAAGAAAGTTTGTAATTAAGTAAAAAAATTATAATCAAAGTTTGTAATAAAATTTTCTTCCTCTTTTAAAAATCCACATCTCTCATTTCTATATGTTATTTCTTCCGTCATTTGTTCTCACAAAAGTAAAATTTGAAGAATGGAGTAATAAAAGCAAAGAGGAGTTAATCTCTAAAAGATTATGGGAAATTTTTGAAAATAGTTATGAATGGCCGAATGATTTGGAGAGCATATCACAAATAGAAAAAATCATTTATGAAATTACGATAGAATGATCATCATGTTCGTGTTATGATGAATGAGAACGTCGATGAAGTAGCATATGATTATATTATTGGAGAAATTTCCGCAAAAGATTCATGGAATTTGTTGAAAGAAGTATTGGAAGGAATGATGCAGAAGTAATAGAAGAAGACAATATGATTAATGAAAAAGATGGAAAGAAAAATGATGAGATGGAGAAAGATGTAGAAAAGTTGCCGAAATTTAAGGAGTTAGAGGAGGAAAGATTGAAAGAAGAAGAAAAACGTGTAGAGGATGAAAAGAAAAGGAGGAAGAAAATAAAATAAGCGAAGATGACGCCAATGATGAAATGCACTAAAGCAAATTAGATGACAATGAAGAAAACGTGAATCGAGAAGATGAAATTGAAGAGCTTAAAGGAGATTTGAAATATGAGAAAAAAGTAGAAGAAATGAAAATGGAGAATGTTAAGGAAGTAAAAATAAAAATAATCAAAGAGGGAGTCGAAGTAGCAAGGGGTAAATTTCACCGCCATGACAAAAAAGTGGTGAGCAAAGATTGTAGCATTTCTTTTTCGTACAATTTTATTTTTCAATCAATGTTGTTTGAATTGTCATGTGAAAGTAAAATTTGGGAAATATACAAAGAAATTGGATGGGTCAAAAATTCCAAGAGTTAAATTATGGAAGAATACCAAGATAACATATATGACTTATTCAAAATTTATGACACTGGTGCAAAATGAAAGTTAGACGCATACTTTTTGAGTATTCTATAGTAATGATGGAGGACGAAATGAATAAAGCATCATAAAGATTCATGAAATTGTATCGAAGATCTTGACGATGGGGAAGAACGTCACTACAATAACAAAAATTGGATAATATCCTTACTTCAACTAAAACATGTAAAGTACAAAGTTTAGAATTTTTTTAGAAGTTACAAAATCAAGTTTAAGGGGAATGTTGAAAATAAACTTGATTTTGGTCTAATTAATTGTCTTGGAAAATATTACATAATTTAGGCAATAGTAATTTTAGTATTTTTGGAGATAATTAAGTTAAATTGAAGAGGCTGAAATTTAGCCTAGAGAATAATCTAAAGTTTGATGTACTAATTAAAGGCAAATTCGATTTCAATACAGATAATTACTTAGTAACCGCCCTAAAATAAATAAAATTTTAAAGACTAAAATACTCTTAGAAAGCTGTGTACTTTCTGTACTTTTTTTCCTCTCAATTTCATTATCTTCTTACATTAGTTTCTTACCGTCGAAACCGCTGCTTCTTCAAAACCCTAGTTTCTAAATCAGTGGAAAAAATTTAATTTTTCACTACTGGCTGATGGATTTTGAAGAGAAGCATTAGTTGTTAACACAATCACAATAGGTAATTCAAAAAAATTGAATTTTTTTTAATTTTTTGCAAATACAATCATAGGCTATTGATTACGGTGATTGGTGATAATTCATGCAGGGGGTATATAAGGTTTTTAGCTTAATCGCGCAAATAATTGCATGAATTTTTTTACACATCCACATAGAAAGCCAACGTGGTATTGACACGAACCACAGAGTCACCTCGCATGCTAGCTCATTTTGTTTTTTTTCTGTTTGAACTTTTCAGGAAGAGTGGTTATGTAAATGACGGGGGTTACTAAGTTATTTTTGGTTTACAGACTTTTTTAATTTTGGGAGACTACTAAATAAATACTCGGGTTGAAATAGAATTAGCTCTAATTAAAAGTATCTAGAATTATCTTGCTTGGTAATTTAAGAAGACTCTAAAGAATAGGCTTTTCAGGAGAATTAAAGAATATTCTAGAGAATGATTTTGAACCATATCACCATCGTTCAATTGAGATGTGTACTACTATAAATAAAGATGTAGTGACTTGTTTTTTATTGAAGAAAGAAAAGTTTGCAATCAAGTAAAAAAATTGTAATCAAAGTTTGTAATAAAAATTTCTTCATCTTTTAAATGTCCACGTCTCTCATTCCTAATTATTATCAAATTCAATTCATCTCTTCTTATAAAACTTCTGAATAGTGGCATCAAAGTTTGAAGGTCCTCCTAAGATTTCCAACAATTAAAGTACGACCAATTGTAGTAGACATGTATAGATCACATCTCATGTAATTTTCATGCTATGCATCCATGATTGATCTATATCGTTGGATTGTGTGGGTATATGTGACCACTGATGGGTTTAGTTACGCTAAAAGTAATGAAAGCCGCTTTGATATTTTGCCGGCATAATTAATGGACAAGATTGTTTCGAAAACACTTTATGTTATAAATAGCAAATTTTCGAGTTTATAAAGTTATACACATTTATAAGGTTATTACATATATGGCTCAGCAGGTGACTGTTGAAAAAATTCCAACATGTGGATCGCATATGTAAAATAAAATATGTTGTGTTATCTTGGTGTAGAATCTAACAAAATTGTCAAATTATGAATTAAAGTTACAAGGGTTAAGTATATAATTGTTATGGTATTAATATGTAGATACCGAAGCAATTCTAATTTGTTGAAGAGCCAAATTAAAAACTGCTAGCATTATAAATAGTGTGTTGCTAAAAGCACTCATAAACTCTCCTTCTAATACCATATTTTTTTTAATAAAAAATAATAAAATTACATAATTTCTAATACCACGTTTAATTTTCACTGATCTCCATCTCATCGAAGTTCATGTTTCAACTCCCTTCCTAAATCCATCTCCATATATTATCATTGACTACCAAAACTTAACTTCATTTCTAAAGGTTCATAAAATCAAAATTATCTCGATTTCTAATGAAAACCAAACATAAATTCATAATCAGATACCAACCAAAATTTACCTCAACACATATATTAACCGATTAATATAAAATTCGAAATAAAAATTGAAAAAGAAGATAATTTAATTTTAAACGAATGGTATGTGAAGGAGCTGCTTCTGGTTGATTTTGGATGATTGTCTCATATATTGATTTAGGATTAAGAGTTTTTACTTCACGACGACGTTGGTGCTCTTCTGGTTGATTTTGGATTATTTTTTTATCTCCTGATATGGAATTAAGAGTTTTTAGAGGAATTGCAGTTTTCAAATTTAGGTTAAGCAATGAAATGAATGAGACATGATAATGTTAGCCTATAGAGGGGATCATGGTATTGATAAGTGAATGTAATGTTAAGTTGTGGTATAATTTAGTGTTGGTATAAGAGACACTCGATTTGGGGATCACTGGCTGAATATCAGAATGGGTTTACAATAAAGTCTAATTAACCTCAATATATATCCAATGTAAATTCACGTGAGTCATTAATCAAATTAATAAGATGTGGTAAAAAGATAATGAAGGCAAGTTACAATGCTAACAAATCGCGCAAACATAACAAGTAATTCACTCATTCTAATGATGGAAGAAAATAATCTCAAAGCAATGCGATTACGAAAAAAGAAATAATATGCATATCTTTTTACATATATATTATTTCATAACGTGTGCATGCGTATATTTCCTTCCATCTCATTCAAATGCAATCCAATAATTTATGCATTTCCATAATGAACAAACGTGATTATTTTCCTTCTTGCATATTTGTTTGCTTCTATTTATGATTTTGTATCACCAAAATTTAACACCTCTGATTTCTTCTCAATTAAATCCATATGGATCGTCTATTCAGATCTAGGTTTTATGATTAAACAATCCTAAACTATGTTGAAATCTTAACAATGTGATCTTCCACTTTCTTGGATGAGTTTTCGGTTTTTCCCATGCAGTGGAGGCAGAGGCGAGGCAAAAACTCTAAGGTAAACAAGCTGACAGGTGAATCGTCTACATCCACTCTCATAAGTTCACCAGCAGCAGGCTTCCAGTAAGAATGAACGATTAGCATCACAGGGAGTTTAGCCAGGATAGTTTAATACACACTAAAGAAAAAGTTTGTATTCATTCAGTTCTCTAACATGACATGAATTAGAGCAGGTGAAATTGTTTAAACATATGCTCGTAATCTATACAATGAGTTTTATATTGTATGAACTTTTACCCTGTCTGAATAAGCACATTGTTCAAACTTATTTAAGTTCGTATCCTTATTCTTCTCTTCAAGTTTGCATGCAAAACTATCAAAGTTTGCTACACTGCGGTTATATAAGTTTCTTCTCGACGCCTATATGTGATACGTCAGTTTCACTAACCAACGTAGCCCTCTCTTGTTTTATATTGCAAGCATATATACAATTGGCATCAACTATCATTCTTCGTTCTTTGAGTGATATAAAATTAACTCGACCCAATATGAATAAGGATTCTTTTTTTGCATTTTCTAAATACATGAATACAAATATGAACTTCATTACAGACATGAATACGAAATTGATTCAACACAAACTTGGGAACTAATAAACCAAGCAAATAATCTCAACATGTATATGTAATCCGTTCTCCGCAATATAATCATGCAATACATAACCACCAATCCAAAATATTGTTATTGCTAATATTAAACAAACATGAAATGGTCCAGAAAATGATTTTCATAAAACTATAAAGATTGCAATAAACTCCTACATGATTCAGTGACAAAACTTGAAACGAAAATAGTGATTAATGGAGGACCCTAGCACCCCTGGTAATCATCTTGCAGCCACGTCTATAAGGATTAGCACTAGATCGGTGCTGACAGTTATAGTAGGAATGCCCTTTCTGAGCACGCAGCACCTTGTCCTTTCTCAACGCTCAGTAGCTTATGTGCCTTTGCGTCAACACGTACAGGATTCTCCTATCGTCTTCTTCGTCCAAGATCATGCTATCTATTCTGCGTTCTCCGATACTGCATTCATCATCACTGTCTTACTCATTGTAGTAGATATTTTGGCAGGTAATTTGGGAGAAGAACAAGAGGATGAGGAAAGAGGTTAGGGATTTGAAGGGAGATCTCTGATTAAGATAATATTTTGAAATTGGAACGGGGAGGTAGGCGATTTGGGATACTGGGGTAGCCAAAATTAAACTACGGCCGGCAAGTGAAATTCGCAACGGAACGGGGCAGCACGCTTTTAAGTTGCCGCCATAATTGTGAATTATCAGTTATTATTATTTTTAGTGTGTTGCCTTGCAAAAGGCTTTTAAGTCTTCCTAATAACATATATTTTTTAAAAGGCTAGCAAAGTTCAACTCATTTTTGCACACCAACAAACGCCGATCAATACCATTTTTATGACAATCAACAACTGAACAACAATAGTTTGTTGGTTGATGGCCTGGAAAATAGTATTGGTCAACAGTTGTTCGCCGTGCAAAATGACTTTACATTTTATTTGATTGCCATGTGAAATGACTTCATATTAGGAAGTAAACGATTTTTATTGGATTTATTATTATTTTTTTCTATGGTGGTAGAACGAGTAAAACTGAATGTCTTTAGCAACATACTTTATATATTAGTAATAGTAATTATTAATTATAATTTTCTAATTGTAAATCATAGATTACTAAAAATAAATTATTAATTATAAACCATTAATTATAATAAATTTTAAATTACTTATAATTAGTTATATATTTTTGAATCATTAATTATAATTAATTATTATATATTAAGTGTATATTGTAGTTCATACATTATAACTATAAATTATATATTATTATTTATTTATTTATTATAAAAATAATAATTTACGATATTGATGATTTTTTAAAATTATTTATTAATAGTCATTAATATCGATATGTCGACTCAGAATTTTCGTCGGATGTTAACATCGTTTCTTTGAAAGAGAAATAGAAAACTCTAAATTAAGGCTGTTATAAATTAATATTTATAGTGATCATATAAAAAAAGTTGTTAAAAAATCTATTACAACTGCAACATACAATCGGTTGTTATTTTCTTTTTTATTATTACAATCGACAGTAAAAACAGTTGTTAAAAAATATTTATTACAAGTTCAGTTAAGGAATGTTGTAAACAAAAGTTGTAATAAGATCATTTTGTTTTAGTGCCATGAGTTTGTAGAAAATTCAATATAAAAAGTACATTTTGAAGCAAACACCACCTAATATTCACAAAAAACTTTTGAAAAATAAAAAATATTCAATTTGAACAGTTCTTTAAAATTCGGCTATTATAGGTGGACCGGCATTGCATAACAATGAATGCTCACAAGTCACAACTCTTCGAATTATCTATATTAATATTTCTTTTGAAAACTCCCAACATCAAGCAGCAAGTAAAAAAAATAAAAAAAATTGAAAGAAAAGTTTGGTATGCTTGAAAATGAAACCTTCCAACAACTAATTCTTCAAAATTTTGTACACGTGTTCAAGAAAGTGTGTTCACAAAAGATTTATGACCAATGCAAATGCACATGGTAACACAGAAAACTGAAGAGTCATAAACGGGTTACATATAATTAAAACATACCGTGGGCATGACAATTCATTCAGGGCATATACCCTTGTTGACAATGTCTCCCCTGACTAGTCAATAACCCAAACTTAAAAAAGATAAGAAAAAAAAGAAATGTATTCATCTACCCATTTATTGTAATCTAAACAAATCTAGCTTGCATCAGTACTTATGACATTTCAACACCAAGATACCAATTTTAAATTTGAATATATACTCAAAAGTAATCTCAAAAACTCTATAAAAGCAGTGGTACATTGCTTTCATACTCCACAACAGAAACAAACACATAAATGAGGGCATACATTGTAGCCATAATAAGCCTAACTGTAATTTTAGGTTCGAGCGCAGAGCAATGTGGTAGACAAGCTGGTGGTGCTCTGTGCCCCGGTGGGCTGTGTTGCAGCAAATTCGGGTACTGCGGAACCACACAAGATTACTGTGGGGATGGCTGCCAAAGCCAGTGTGGTAGTGGGCCAGGCCCACAGCCACCATCTGGAAGTGGAGTAGGCTCCATCATTTCGGCTGACCAGTTTAATCGGATGCTGCTTCATCGTAATGAAAATAGCTGCCCTGCTCGTGGGTTTTATACGTATAATGCTTTCATAGCAGCTGCAAATTCTTTTAGTGGCTTTGGTACCACTGGGGATACTAATACTAGAAAGAGAGAGATTGCTGCTTTCTTAGGCCAGACTTCTCATGAAACTACTGGTAACTGATTCTTGACAACAATAATACCTTTGTTTTTGCTCTGCTTAACTACCAAAATGAATAAGTTATTTTGTTTATTTTGTTTTTGTCTACAGCCCATATGTAATAGTATATATTTTGATTATTTTTCTCATATACGCCTACCATATGTATTCAGCAATTTTGTATAAATGAACTGTTTGATATTTGATGATTTAATGGGAGCAAAGGTGGGTGGGCAACAGCACCAGATGGACCATATTCATGGGGTTATTGCTTCAAACAAGAGCAGGGAAATCCACCTGATTATTGTTCTCCCAGCGCACAGTGGCCTTGCGCGCCTGGCAAAAAATATTACGGGCGTGGACCAATTCAGATTTCCTAGTGAGTAATTTACGTACCCGCGTGATACCTATTATCTATTATCGAACTTTAATTTTATTTCTACATTGCTACAGTGACTATTGAATAATGATCTGTGGTAGGTAGACTAATTTTTTTATGTTTTATTTTAATTGGAACACTCCAGTATTATTTAATTATGAAAAAACTGTTGAATTTTCTAATTACTGTCTAACATGGGATGCATTTTAATAATTCTCTAACTCTGAAAAGATTACCTTTGTAGTCGGAAAACGAAAAATTAATTTATATACCAAATAATTATGCTACTACCATGTTCCAAGTTATCATTGGTCTCAACTTTATACGCATATACATAAATACAGACTTGCATACATATGCATACATCGTGAGTTATTTTTACATAAGAGTTATTTTTATTGCTGATCAGGTATTAACAATCAGTTAATCCTACTTTTACAGCAACTACAACTATGGACCAGCAGGAAGAGCTATAGGCCAAAATTTATTAGGCAATCCTGATTTGGTCGCATCAAACCCAACCGTTTCATTTAAAACTGCAGTATGGTTCTGGATGACGCCTCAGTCGCCAAAACCATCGAGCCATGATGTGATCACCGGTCGCTGGTCTCCTTCTGCAGCAGACAGAGCAGCTAACCGGCTTCCAGGCTATGGTACCATTACTAACATAATTAATGGTGGATTGGAGTGTGGGCATGGTGATGATGCCAGGGTTAACGATAGGATTGGGTTCTACAGACGCTACTGTCAGATACTAGGAGTCAGTCCTGGTGCAAATTTAGACTGCAACAATCAGAGGCCTTTTGGGTCGCAGGTCGCCGCAATTTGAGTGGATGGGGTTTGGATTGTAATATATATAAGTTTATGTACTGGCGTGATTATGATGCTTCCAATAATGTTACAATTTATAATGGTAACGCACGAGTTCACTTCTGCTGTTACGATTTGTTTGTTATTTCATTTTATTAGAGCATCTTCAACTGATGTAGAATTCTCAAATCTGTACCGAAAAACAGCTCCAACGCGATGTAGATTATCTTATAGTGTGAAAATGGAGGGCCGAAAGTAGGAGGCTGCGTGTACTGAGACGATGTAGGCTCAAAGGTGGTAGGCGGCAGTGGAACTCTACCAGAAGAGGTACGTAGACCAATATTATCGGGGTTCAAACCCGAATATAATCAGGCAACGCGTAAGCATGTAGGGCTACTCGAGCCCAATGCAAATCAAAGTCTCTCGGAACTGTAAAAGGCTCACCATCCACCCATCCCGCACCCCTTATCGCAAGAATATAAGCTGGTCCAACCCTGATATCACGATACATATCATCTCATGGTAGCGAATCTGATGGAATGCGAACTATACCATACAACTATAGCCAATACCGCTCCCCTAAATACCATATGAATGGACATGTAGAAGCCTAAAAGCAAACCCTCCGTCGCGACATGGAAAACGGAAAATTGAGTGGATGATCAGGACCGACCTCTAGCTTGTGATATCCCGAAATTTTAGGCTAATAAATAATGTAATAATCTTCTTTTATATTCTAAAATTTGTTCTCCTAAGCAAATAAAATAAGTATTAATTTGAATATATATTAGTAGATTTTAAAAGAGAATTTGAATTTGAAATATGAATATAAACATCTTAGAAATAAATTGGATTTAAAAATAATTATATATGATTTTTATTTTTATATGATTATTTTTATATCATTGTCTTTAAAGGATTTTATAGATATAAATAAAGAATATATTAAACTAGTATATTTGTATAATTATTTTAAGGTATATAATTGGGTTTTTATTTTATTTCTTTCAGATTTTATTTAAGATATAAAGAGAAGTTTAAAATTTAAAAACACTTAAAACATTTAGAAATATAAAACTAAATGGAAAATACTATAAATATATATATATATTAAAAACATATTAGTACACAAAATTACAAATGTAAACTAATTCTGTATGCTTTATAACAAGTGTAAACAAATTATAAAATGTAATTACAAGTGTAATTCATTTCAACAAGTGTCATTATCTTCTTTTGTTTTTAAAAATTAATTAATAAAAGATAGAATAGGTTATATAATCCTCTCCATCCCTTTCTTTATTTATTTTATCAGCTCATTTTCTAAATCAAAACAAAGAAATCAGATCAAAGGAAACAAACCTATAACATTTCAAAAACCAGAAAAGAACAAAGTCAGTAAACAAACTCGACATAGAAATTAATTCAAACAGTAATCAAATCCAGCAACAATTTTTTTCAACTATTACAAATCTGAAACCAAGCTAAGAAAAAGACTTAAAGCAAGATTCAAGTTCAAGATCAACTAGAATCAAGATTATCAAGCCTGTTGTTTCAATTTCAAGTACAATTTTAACTTCAAAGCATCTGTGTTTCTCTGTTCAACAAACAGATGAGTAAATCTGCCTTCTTAAAGCCTAAATTCTAGTTTATAACTGTTTGCATTTGATAATCGAAATGTCTTAATATATTTGCTTGCATGAATGAGGAAGATGGATTGCCTAGGTATATAGTTTGGATTTGCTGTAAGTACTCATGTGCACGTCTCTGTCTGGTTTAAACAGACCCAAATAACATTTTAATTCAAATTCTCTTTAACTAATCATTTGGTTATAATATCTAAGAGTAAGTTGTTTGAAATGTTGAAACATTGGTTTTAAAAATATTAAGTGTAGTTAACTGGTAGGATTACTGGAAAATAGAAATGGCAGTGAAATTAAATTCAAATCAAAATTTTGATTTTTAAATTTTTAAGTTTTAATTACATAAACTGTTTCGTTTTCGAAAGTAATGAATTTTAATTTAGGTTTCGTGATTTCTAATGTGGGGAATGTTGAGGTTTTGTGAGTTGATGGGTGTTTGGAAAATTGTCAAATCTAGGCCACCCGGTGGGTGTCGCGAGTCGAGTGGTAGCACGGAGATGGTTCGGTGGTAGGGTAGATCAGGTTAATTGGTTTGACATTTTTCTGTGAAGGGTTTTGGTGTGTCGTGTTTAGTTTAGGGTTTAGTGTCAAGGTCTTGGGTGGTGTCGGTTCTGGCCTATTTGTGTCAAATAAAAGGGGTTTAGGCGTGCATGCGTAGGGGAAAAGGTCAGGGCGACGTAGACGATGCTCTGGGTAAATTCTCGTAAGGAACGGTGTGCTATGGAGGTGTAGCGAGGTGGTGGTCGACGGACAAATTTATTCAAGTTTTGGCAAAACTCTATTTCCTTGAATTTCTGATCTTTTACCTCGTGTGGTTCATCTTCGTGGTGGGGCGGTCGTAGGTAGTTTGGAGGGATGTTTGGGATCGAGTTTCTGGCCACCGATGATGTGTGCACATGCATGGCAGAGCGTGCGTACACGGTGGAAGGTGGGAGTAGAAGTAGCTGACAGTGGGAAGGATGAATTAGTCTGGAAGAACAAGGAGGAAGGGAGGTTGGGCCGATGTGTAGTTTGGGCCGATGATTAAATAGTAAGTAAGGTTATTATAGTAAATAATTGTTTCATGTTTCAAGTTTGCATTGTCTTATTGTTGGATTCCAGGTTTAAAGCTAAACGTTTTTTTGAAATTAAATTGTCTTGAGTTGAAATAGTTATATGTAAGCTAATTAACTTGTGCGATTCATTAAAGATATTTAATGATTTAAAAATTTATTAATGTGATTAATTACGGGTTAATTAATAAAAAATTAAAGGTTAATTAATCATGTGATAGTTACTTAGTATAATTAAATAAGTAGAATTATTTAATGTAGTCAAAGAATAATTACTTAATGGAAGTAATTAAAGGATTAGTTGATTTATGTGTTTAATTAAAGGTTAATAAATGAATGTAATTAGTTAAAGACAATTAACTAATGAAAGTGATTAAGGATTAATTAATTAATTTGAGTGATTATGGGATACTTATTTGATGGAAATAATTAAAAGATAATTAAATTACTGAAAAGATAATTACTTAATGTAAGTAATTGAAGGGTTAAATTCGTTAATGTAATTAATTAATCAAAGGATAATTAATGTGATTAATTAAGAAATAATTAAGTAATTAAGGGTAATTACTTAAGTTGGATAATTAATGAATGAGATTAATTGATGTAAGTAATTAAGGATAGTTAATTACTTAATGTAAATTAATTAAAAGGTAATTACTTGAATGTGATTAAGTATGGTATAATTGATTAATGAGAATAATCAAAGGTTAATTAATTATAGTGTAATTAATAAAAAAATTAAAGGTTGATGAGTTAATTGCATTAATTAATTTAAGTAATGATAAAAGGATTTATAATTCATTAATGTTAATTAAGCAGGATTTAAGAGTAATTAATTTGATTTATTTAAATTAATTAGAAAGGGTATGACTAATTAATCTTACTTATAGAAGATTGAATGATATTAAATTCTTTGATATCTGATTTATGATGCTATGTGAGACAATATGTTAGGTTGAACACTGATAATGTGGTTATCTATCAATGATAAATTGCTCTGTAAAAGTTGGCGTCCTGTATTTGAAAATTGAATTGTTTTTCACTTGAATAACTTGGGTTAAGTTGGCATGGGATTCGAAGAGACCAAAGTAGGGTACCAGTAAATACCTAAAACCAATTCGATTTGAAATCTACTATTCCTTATAGATTTTATATGTTAAATAAATAGGTTGGAATGAAACAATTTAAGTAGACTGGGCCATCGAAACCAAGTAAGGGTACTTAGGGATTGATGTGTGAAATAAGTGTTGACTATAAGAAGTTTAGAACTCTTAGTGAAGTACGAGTTACCCTGGGTTTTAAACAAGTTTTGTGCATTAGAATTTCGTGTTATATGGGTTTACTCACGTTGGTTTCCAGCATGACTTGGGTATTACTTTAATGTAATGCTCGGGTCAGACCGAGTATTACAACATTTTAGTTTAGGACATTCTTGAGCTCAGGAGCCGAGCTGGATGGCAGGGACGTATGGAGCTTTCCGCTATGTATATGAGACTGTGTAGTCTGTATGGATTGTAGTCTGGAATAAGTGTACAACTGTCCAGTTTATGTTTAAGTGATTGTACTCTGATGAATTGTATATAAAGTAACAATTACAGCTTTTCTTTATAAAAATGCTATTATTTGTTATTATATCTTATCCGATGCGAATGTGGGATGTTATTGTCTTATGTTTTCCTTCTTTCTTTTTTCTTCTTTCTTTAACAATCTGGGATTTTCAAAGTTGAGAATTCCGGGTCATTACAGTACCAATCCCATGGACGAACGATAATGTTACGGCGCCGCCTCATATCCATCTCATGTCTAGCCTCCATCAGCTCATTGTGCATCCTTATGCAACACGAGACAAATGCATATGAGGACCCCAACGACGCAATCTAGGAAAGTAAATATAAGGTGCGGCGTTCGCCTCTATAATAAGTCGGGGTGCATATTGGCAATATACTCATAGTATCAAAATGGAAGAATGTAACAAAATACATACATTTGTATAGACTGCTGAAGTGCATAAGTATCCAATGCTACGTACAAATAACCAATATTAAAAGTACCATAATCGTATATATGCAGTCCATCTACATCTACAAATCCAGCCAAAAAGCCAAGCCTAATAGTACTCTTATTTTTATTAAAAAAATGTAGATCCAAAAAGGTATAATATGAAGGCATGGATAACCGGAGTGTGTATATCCTCAACGGCCATGTACTCTACTAATATCGCTGAAGACAAGTTAGAGTAACAGCTCCTCCTCTAACCTCCTCATTGGCCAAAGCCGGTAAATAAGCTGAATATGACTCAGACTCCTCAAATGAACTATCAAATGGAATAGTGAGACGGTCCGGTCGACCAACCTCTATGACAGTGAGCATATAAAATCCTAGAGGAGTCAGTCCTAGCTCAAAATCAGGAAAATAAAATGTGTGAGTAGTAGGCCACCATCTCTCGGTGAGGGCCTCTACCAGTCAGCAATCTACATGTGCAAATCTAGGTAAATCTAGAAATTCACTAAAAGGTGATGCATGTAGCCTATCCAAAATCGGTTGCGGTAACTGATCAAAATATTTAGACATACACCTATACCAACTACCTCGCATCGCCACGTGACGAACCTAAATATATGATTATTTAGTGTTGAAATAAATAAACAATTATCATACATGTAGGTCACACGGTTTTTCACCAAGCAATAAAGAAATAAACGTATACCTATGGCGTCGCTATAGCTGCAGTAAGTCGATGCGAAACCGTAGGGGGCAAGTCATGCAAGGATCAACGATCGTCTGGAGTCACGGTAGCATTAGAAGGAACATGAGCAGGTACGATATTGGCATCTGTCGCATATCAAACGATCCATCTATCAGTTTTGACAGAACAGAGTGACATTTGGATGTGAAATATAATAAAAAAATTAACTGAAAAGAGGGTGAAAGAGATGGAATGAAAGGGAAGGGGGGTTTGCGCCTGATATAGGGACTGGCATCAGGCGCCTATAGACAAGGTACCTGTTCAACAAGCGCCTGGCCTCATTTCCGTTGGAGAAATGAGGCCTCAAACATTTCGAAGTGCGAAAAATCCAATTTCTGCACTCCGAACTATTGGAGATGTTCTTAGAGAATCCCAAACCAATCGGATCGAGCATCTTTGTGCAAGTTGTTGATAAAAAAAATCTGAATTTAGCCCTAATCAATTCATAAGAAAACGAACAACAAATAACCAAAGATTAGCAGAAGCGTACTGGAGTCTATTGAATCGGTTGTACAAAGATTATGATCTTCTAAGAAAACAATTTCTCTTTTGTTTTAATTTCTCTCTTATTGGAAGAAAGTGAAAAAAGAAATGTACACTTTATTGAAGACCACAACCGTTTATATTAATTGATAATAATCAGTTATTGGATATTTGTAATTTGATCCCTCATCAAGTTGTAAATATGGCTTATGGTTTTTTCACATTTATTACACGACATTAGTACCCTATATTAATTATAATAGCATCATACAATAATACATATGTGCTCATAATATGGTTTTAATTCAGTAATCTTTCACTTGGGCAACATATGTTTTCGTATTAATGTACAACTTTATGAGCTTAAAATTTGCTATTAAATAAACGTATTCTTTAACAATCTTGTCCATCAACCATATCTATATAGGGTCAAAGTGGTCTTCGCCATATTAATCATGATTAAATCCATCAATGATCACATACATGTATACAGTCAAATGACATAGATCAATCATGATGCATAGCATGAAAATTACATGAAATGTGAACAAAACATGTCTATTTTCAACTGGTCCTCCTTAAACTTAAGTGCGGTCAGAATCAAAATAATAAAACATAGTGAATGAGCTGAATACTTCATTTCTGATTAGAAAACAACCAAATACATAAATGTCTTAAAACAAACATAAAGCAAATAAAATACAAAATCCCACCAAACCATAATATCCTAAAATAATATAACATCCATATGAGCAGTGTGCTCATGATAGACCTTGGATGGTAAACCTTTTGCGAGCGGATCTGCTATCATGAAGTTTGTTCCAATGAGCTCTATGGATATTTGTTCACTCTCCACTCTCTCTTTCACAACGAGGAATTTCATGTCAATATGATTTGAATTAGTTGAGCTCATATTGTTGTTGGATACAGTACTGTTGACTTATTATCACAATATAACTTCATTGGACTTTCTACATTTTCCAAAATGCACAGCCAAATACAAAGTCAGCCATATTTCTTGATTTGGTGCCTCATAACATGCTACAAATTATGATTTCATAGTGGAAGAAGTAATAAGTGTCTATTTAACACTTTTCCAGGATATAGCTCCACCAACTAACAAAAAATATATCCGACGTAGACTTTCTGCTATCTTGGCCGCCATCAAAATCAGAATATCCTATGGCCTCCAAATGATCTTCTATAAGTGAGCATGTAACCTTTTTTTCTTTGAAGATACCTCATAACCCTCTTGGCTGCTTTCCAATGGTCTATACCACGGTTGCTTATGTATCTTCCTAACATCCTAACAATGTACGCAATATCCGGACACGTACATACTTGAGCATACATTAAACTCCCATTAACTGAAGCATAGGGAATCTTTTGCATTTCCTGAATTTCAAGCTTACTTTTAAGGCAATGACTAATACTGAATTTATCTCCTTTAGCAACAGGAGAATCTCCTGGTCCACAATCTTGCATGCCAAACTTTTAAGTCCTTTATCAATATAGCTCTTTTGTGATAATCCAAAAATACCTCGAGAATAATATCGAAGTATCTGAATACCTAATACAGAAGAGGCGTTTCCAAGATCTTTCATTTCAAAATGTTTAGAATGAAACTTCTTAGTTTCGTGCAATAAGCTTATATCGTTAGTGGCAAGCAGTATGTCATCGACATGCAGAACTTGGAATATATGCTTACTCCCACTGAACCTGTAATACACATAATCATCAACAACATTCATGTCAAAACCAAATGATATGATTACTTGATGAAACTTATAGTACCATTGATGAGAAACTTGCTTAAGTCCATAGATGGATTTCGTCAATTAGCAAATCATATTCTTTGGACCTCCTGACACAAAGTTTTCCGTTTGTACCATATAAATTGTCTCATCAATGTCATCATTGAGAAACGTTGTCTTAACATCCATCTAATGTAACTCAAGATCAAGATGAGAAACAAGTGCAATAATTGTCCAAAAAGTGTCTTTCGATGAAACTGGAGAGAAAGTCTCTATAAAATCGATGCCTTCTTTTTTGGTATAGCCTTTGGCTAAAAAGCGTGCCTTATACCTCTCCACATAACCATTTGCGTCCCACTTGGTTTTAAATATCCATTTACAACCAATTGGTTTTGAACTTTCTGGTAATGGGACAAGTTCCCATACTTTATTGTCTTGTATAGACTTATATCGTCATTCATGGCACCCATCCACTTTTGAGAGTTAGAACTTTTTATGGCATGATAAAAATTGATTGGGTCATCTTCCATCATTCCATTATCATTCTCATGTTCTTGGAGAAATACAATATAATCATCTAAAATAGAACTTCTTCTTTCTCTCATGGACCTCCTTAATGGTATGGGTTTTTAGGGTTGTTGAGTTTGTTCTTCTGGAACAATTTTTTCATTTTGAATAAGGGTTGTACAAAATTGTCTTGCTAAGGTTACGAATTCACTTCTTGATCAATGATAGGTGTAGGAAACTGAACATTGTCAAAAGTGTTAGTAGAAACTGGGTTTGAATCCAATTCCTCCTCAAAATTACTGTCTTTAACTTTATTTTGGCCCCAAGCTCGACATCCAAAAAAATATTACAATTCCCGTTCAAAAATATTCCTAACTATGGAATCGTAAAACTGTAGGATCGATTTCACCCTAGAGGGGGGGTGAATAGGGTGATGCTATTAATTATAAAAATTTATTGCGGAAGTTTATATAAAATTATTTCAACACAGATATATCAAAACACCAGTACAGATAATAGCAGAATAATAAATGCAGAAATAGAACGACACAGAATTTACCCAGCTTCGGCAAAACCCTGCCTACGTGCTTCCCCCAAGGTTTCTACTAGAAATTAAGCAGTCAAATGCTTATACACATAAACTCGCGACACCCGCTATCGACTAGCCTTAACTCTACGCTCAAAACCCTGCCACAACTCAGCCACTGAGTTGCGAATTCTCAAACTACGCCACGTAGTTCATCCCCTAATCACACGACTAGAATTTACAACAGTTTAACAGAAGAATTTAAATTTAAAACAAATTTAAAACCCTAGTTTAAAAATTAAGCCAAAATTATAAACAAATAAAAATATTATAATGGCCGGCCCGCTTTTCCTCTATCTCTAATCGGTCCGTCTTTCTTTTATTTACTCCATTCCTTTCTCTCGTGAAAATGGCGGCCGTTCCTTGTTCGTTCTTCTTCGATATGTAATTAGGGATTTGAAATGCCGACTTTAAATTGATCGATCGAACTGGGATTTCTCTCTCTTTCTCTGTCGATCGATCGTCTCTTCACTTGGCTCACGGCTCCTTCGATGATCGAGTTCGATCTTGCTCCGATATGTAATTTGTTGTTTTGCTTTACTATTTTTGCTTACTTGAACTCGATGATAAAATTTGCCGATGATATTAATGTTTATATAGGGTTTGAATCCCTATTTTCTCGTTCGTGTATATTTGTTTGAATTTGTCAATTGATTTGCGTTGGCCATTGATCTTCATTTGGATGCTTGAGATTGATTCTGACTTTATCAGTTTCATATATTTATGATTTCTTGATTGACACGTGTTGACTTTGATTTCTTGGCTACCACGGTGGTGATTTTGGTTTGAACTTCGGCTTTGATAAAACTGTAGCATTTTCATTGCTCGGCCATTTTAGAATTTTCGATATCTTGTTCTTTTCTGTGTCTTCGTCAGTTGTTTGGTTTTAAACTACCTACGGCCTTATTTTTGGTTCGAAACTTCGGCTTCTCTGTTTCCCGCCTGTGGTCATTGCATATGGCTTTGAGTTGACTTTGCATTTTCTTTGTGTACTTACTTCGGCCATTATGTCTTTGACCTGCAACTTGAACTTGTAATATATATATTTACACATATAAACAAATGTGCTTCACTTGTTCACTGAACTATTGTATCACTTGGTGTTGTTTGATATTGTGATGTTGAGATTTGTTTGAACTTGTACCCTGGTTATTTTGATTCTTTGACATTTTGAATTTGATTCTGTTTTGAAGTCAGCTGACTTCGATTTTGGTAAAAACTGTTAATTTCTCTGTTGTATTTTTAACCTGATGCTTGAATGCAGTTTATCACCATGTTGTCTCCATGACTTCACATTTAACCTACTGATGTGCCATGATTTCGGCATTGTTTGAGTTCATCATGGTTTGCACTTTTTTTTTTATATTTTTTTGGCGTAGCTTCGGGTTGCTCTGCTTGATCAAAGTCACTTGTTTACTTTGTTATATTTCTTATTTCCTTGAGTTCGCACTGTATGTTTTAGTAGCAGAAATTTCATTCATCATATATGTACATACAGGGTTTGCCATTTGATGTAGATGCCAGTTGTAGTTTAATATTGGTCTTGTATCACTTGCTGTTCATTAGTCTGCACTGTGCATTCATTTGCTTGTTGTGTTGCCATATTAATCCCTCTGGTCTCTTGTTGGTTTAGTGTGTGCACTTGCTTGGCCATTCGACATCCATATTGTTTCGAGCTAGTTCACATTGTACTGTTGGCACTGACTTCATCATGTCTGCACTTTGATAATCATGTTGCCAGGCTTGTGTATATATGCACATGTTCTATTTTACTTTGGTATTGAATCGGATCTTTTGGGTCTGGTCTTTGATGATGCTTGACTACTTGTTGTTCATGTAGATATGTACTTTAGTCTGAAGCTTGTGCTCATCTTTGTTGTAGCATTCTGTACATGTGTGCACATTGATGTATATGTATTTGCCACCGTTTGTACACTTTCATTCTGCTGTGTTTTATTGTGTGTCAACACAGTTGTATGACGAACAACCCAAATAACTGAGGCAAGTATTATTTTCAAAATCACATTTTATTTTATACTGCAAAAATATTTTATTTTCAATTTTACTGCATCAATGTATATTTTTGCAGATTGCTCAGATGCTGTTATCACATTGGAATGAAGTTGAAGATAAATACGAGTGTGAGTAATATGTAGTGAGGTGCAAATGTAAATGTGAATTGTGATGTAATCAAATTTGTATTGTAATTGAAATTGTGTATATATAGTGAGAGCTTGAAATTTTTACTATTCAAAAATTGTAATAAATATTTGCTTGAATAAAATATCCGTTTGAATTCAAATTCTGTGTTATTTATTTTATTCATCAAATTTATTTGATCTGTTAAAATAAAATAGTATATTAACAAATACATTTAAATGATTATATATGTGTGTTTATTATCATCAAACAAAAATCATATAATCGCATATTCAACAATCTCCCCCTTTTGATGATAACAAACATATATTTAAGATTTTGAATTTGTTACATGTATTTGATCATTCAGTTTGCTCCCCCTATTTGAATGCTTCCTCTCTACACAAAGCTCCCCCTTCATATATGCATGTAAATAAAATATGCAAATAAGCCTAGATGCAAATAGATAATATTTGACCTTTACTTGATTTTATTTGACAATATCTTAACTTTTCTCTCTCCTTTTTGTTATCAGCAAAAGAGTAACAGTGTTAGAAAAATAGAGATAAAGTGATCGATATTAATACAACATTAAAACTCAATCGAATATAGATATTAAATTTCAATAAAAAAAATCAAACAAAAATCATAAATACTCTGTTAGGCGCATATTCCACTTTTAAAATGATGGGAATGATATCATCATATAAAACCATACAGTTGTGTTTATTTGTGATATATTTATATCCGGAATTTGAATATCTACCAACCAAGCATAACCGTTAGGACTTTTAAATAAGATTAGTATTCCAATTTTATTTTAAAAAAATAAATTCAAGTATCTCCTAATCACGCATAACCGTGAGGACTTTTAAATGGGATTAGAATCAACTTGTTTATCTAATAAATCAACTTTGATATGCGTTCCATACATGCATAACCGTGAGGACTTTTAAATGAGCATAGAAGCACATAACAAATTCTAAGTAATTCACCCATGCATAACCGTGAGGACTTTTAAATGAGAGTGAATACTTTGGATTTTATTATTATTATTATTATTATTATTATTTATTAGTATAAAAGGAAGAACGAATGATTCCTGTTTAAATCACCACATATTGACATACTATAAAGGATTATGATGAGTGATGGTCGATTGAAATATGATAGAAATAGAAATGGTCATGGAATATTTACCAACAAAAAGTTTTATAACTCTTGTTTAAATTTCTAAAGAAATTTACTAATTATCCCGTCTCGAGTCATAATCTATGATAAATATCAACACTCGTCACTTTTTCAATCACTATTTATCTTTTTGATAATTAGTAGGGAGTCAGGTTAGTCAATGTTATAATTTAAAAATTAAATTCAAAAATAATTATAAAATCAATTTTTCTAAAAATGACCAATATGAAAACAAGGTCAAAAATGATTTTCTAGAAGGGGTTTTACGAGAAAAATTTCTGCTATTTGAAAATTATTTGAAATGAAAAATATACAGATATTTCTTTGAAAAACGATGCAGCTACTAAATGTCTCAACATAAATCACGTTCCACTAGTAATTTTTCTATCAACTAGATTACCAGTGTAATTTGCATCTGAAATTTTCTTTCACTCAAAATTATCATTAATTGAATTTGATAGACCAGACCATGAAGTGTGCATCAAAATATCTTAAAATCAATTTTAACAGCTTTTTAAATAACATTCTTTTGAATTTGAATTGAAACCATGTAAATAATCAAAAATCGTGAATATAGAGTTAGCCGTAAAATAACCAAATGTATTATCATTTACCAATAAAACACTGTCATTAATCCAAACTATTACATATGAAGTAGTTCAAATTTTCTAGAGATTTTTATAGTGTTCTTGACATAAGAATATAATTGGCCAAAAATTTTGAATAATTCAGAATCAAAATCATCATTTATTCATCATCGCATTATTGGCTGATTTAATTCAGATTACGGTGCCCATTATCACATTTAATATATCGTTCAAAATAAACACACCATTACCTGTTTTACCATTACGATATTTTCCATTGTTGTCCATTGTGATTCTGTCACCTTTGTACTAGGCTAAGGAACTTTGCTTTGTCGTCCGTTGTATTTCTAGAACAGCCAGAATCCAGATAAAACTGTTATTGTTCCTTAGCCTGCCACCACTCCTACACGATAAAAGACTTTTGTGACCTATTTATTTTTATAGGTCCATTGTTGTTAGTGGTAGAATATTTTGAAAAATAATTTTGTGAAGATCCAAAACTATTTATATATGTTCCTTTCAGCACCTAGATTTGTTTAACTTTGAGGGATTTTATATTTGTGCCTTTTGGAATCCAAATTGGCATAGTTTTCACATGTTTGGGTCTATACCAACAATTGTTTTGATTGTGTCCAAATTTTCTACAAATTGTGCACATTGAATTGACTTGATTAATTTCATTTCTAACATTTTCAAATTGATTATATCCAAGTCCTTGTCTAACTGTATTAACAGTTTGCTTCCCTAATAGCATATTCAACGATTTTTCACTTTTGGAAAATTTATCTAAAGTCGTTGACAATTGTTGGACTTGTGTTTTGAGAGATTCATTTTCATTTAATAATTGTGTGCACTTTTTAATAGAGTTCTCTCTCCTAGTATTTTCACTTTCCTCTAAAATCAGAATTTCATTTTCAAGAAATTTAATTTTGATTTCTGATTTTTTAATCTCTTCTTCGAATGTTGGACACTTATCACACTTCGGGATCCTACTTTGATAGGTTTTAACTAATTGTTCAATCTATTCATTTAATTCTATCAAACTATCTCTTTATGATTCAATTTTAGCATATTTCTCCCTAAGTCATTCAAAACAGCCATTTACTTCGTGGAAATATATAAGTAATTCTGAATGAGTGAGTTTTGATATCTCGCTTGGTTCGTCATCGTCGCTATCAGTTGTATTACCTTGAAGGCACATATTTGCTTTCTCACTCGCACTGTTAGTACTTTTATTATCTTCATTACTTGTATTCCACGTGGCTGCAAAATTTCTTCTTTTTTATTTCTTTTCAGAGTCGCGTCGATTTTGAGGACAATTGGGCTTGATGTGTCCGGGTTGGTTGCACTTATGACAAATGATCTCCCGTTCTTCTAGATTGTCTAGTACTTTTTCTATTCTGCTTTTCAATTTCTGATTTAGAGATGGATTTCTATATTTGCGGTTCCATCTTTTGAATTTCTTCATT
The DNA here is from genome assembly GCA_030765085.1 of Allium cepa. NCBI lineage: Eukaryota > Viridiplantae > Streptophyta > Magnoliopsida > Asparagales > Amaryllidaceae > Allium > Allium cepa. Next base: position 261,692,047 of record CM060931.1, read on the forward strand.
ATTAACGCCAGCTCGGCTGCTCCATCATCGTCGTCGTCGTCATCACTTTCATTTGTTCCTTTGAGAGCTATTGATTTCTTTCGAGTATCTCCTCCTTCACACTCTTCCTTGAATTTCATTTCTAGCTCATAAGTGGTGAGATTTCCGATGAGTTCTTCAACTTTCATTTGTTTTAAATCTTTCGATTCTTGAATGGCAGTCACTTTTGCTTCAAATCTTCGTGGAAGGACTCTGAGGATTTTTTGGACTATTTCTAATTCCATGTATGATTTTTCGAGAGCTTTTGATTTGTATAGGATATTGGAAAGCCGTCCGTACATCTCTTTAACATTTTCTTCCTTGGTCATTTGAAGTTCTCGTATTCGCTGCTTAGCATGGCAAGGCGAGATTTTTTGACTTGCGACGTTCCTTCATGAGTCACTTCGAGTGTGCGCCATATTTCCTGTGCAGTTAGACAATGTGAGACACGATTAAACTCAAATTGATCCAATGAACAAATAATCGAATTCATAGCTTTGGCATTAGAATTTTGTAACTTATTTTCTAGATCTGTCCATTGATCATTCGGTTATTTATTTTCTGATTATTTACAATTATAGTTGGTGCTCTATACCCTGTCTCAATAATATCCCAAGCGTCAATGGTTTTTCAGAAAAATTTCCATCCTATTTTTCCAGTAAGCATATTCACCATTGAACATTGGGGGTCTAAATATGAATTGACCCTCGGCAAAAGCAGTATTAAAAGAAGCCATTTTAACAATTCAATTTTTTTTCTAAAAAAAAATTGGTTTTTGAAAAAAAATCAAATTTTCTAAAACAAAAATAGCTTTTGTACCTTACTCTGATACCACTTGTAGGATTGATTTCACCCTAGAGGGGGGTGAATAAGGTGATGCTATTAATTATAAAAATTTATTACGGAAGTTTATACAAAATTTTTTTAACACAAATATATCAGAATAGCAGCACAGATAATAGCAGAATAATAAATGCAGAAATAGAACGACAAAGAATTTACCCAGCTTCGGTAAAACCCTGCCTATGTGCTGCCCCTAAGGTTTCTACTAGAAATTAAGCAGTCAGACGCTTACACACGTAAACTCGCGACACCCTTCATCGACTAGCCTTAACTCTACGCTCAAAACCCTGCCACAACTCAGCCACTACATTGCGAATTCACAAACTACGCCACGTTGTTTGTCCCCTAGTCACACGACTAGAATTTACAACTGTTTAACAGAAGAATTCAAATTTAAAACAAATTTAAAAACCTAATTTCAAAATTAACCCCAAATTATAAACAAATAAAAATATTATAATGGCCGGCCCGTTTTTCTTTTATCTCTAGTCGGCCCGTCTTTCTTTTATTTACTCTGTTCCTTTCTTTCGTGAAAATGGCGGTCGTTCCTTGTTCGTTCTTCTTCGATCTGTAATTAGGGGTTTGAAATGTCGACTTTAAATTGATCAATCGAATTGAGATTTCGCTCTCTTACTTTGTCGATCGATCGTCTCTCCACTTGGCTCACGGCTCCTGTAACGACCCAGTATTTTCAACCCTTCGCATCCGCTCATGTCGGACTTGAAGTGTTCAAAGTACTGCGTTGTAGAATAAATTTGGCAAAACTCAGAATATGCAGTAAATAAAAATCACAGAATCACATACACAGATATCAGAACTCACAGCGGAAATAAAATATTTAGTGGTTCATGAAGCCACCATATAACTTTTAACCAAACAGAATTTACAAAGTTTAGAATCTGCATTACAGCTGTAGACATAAATAGAAAAAGATTCCTCCAAAGTCTTGATTGTAGATAATATAGGGACTGAAAAGCTTCCGGCAGCACGAATGATCTACGGGATGACCTAGCTCCGGAGAGAAAGACTGAAACTGCAACTCAGGCTGACCCGAGCGTAAAATAAAACATAACACTCGAGTCAGGACATACATACTTATATAATGTAAGCTAATTCAAGTGTACTGTAATATAGAGCAAGTAACTCAAAGGATGCTTGGGATCGCCCATCCTCTAAGGATCCGTTAAACTATTTACTATGTAGTATATTGCGCTATTATAATAGGGTCTATATTAAAATAAACATACTTTTAAATAGCGTTAAGGCTTTACATTTTCCACCTTAACACGTAATAGTCCCAGTAGTCCATCCAATACCATAGCTCCTCCTACTCGGGAAGCAACTAGAGGATACCACACGGGCTACGGGAGAAAACCAAACTCGTACAAGGCTCGGTATGGTAGATGACACGGCACAACTAGGCAATGCCAGGGTAGATATACCAATTGCTATCCAGGCTGGTGGAAACGCGTAGCCGCAGTTACCGCCCACCTCGGACTAACTCCCCAAAATCAAAATATAGAGGTGGCCACCGAATCAATCCAAAATCATAGTATAATATCGAAGAGGAGCGTCCGATCAGAGGAATGACCTCATTGGCCTGGAATTGCTCCTGTTTTAGCCACCTTATGCCAACTCACGGGAGTCGGGTCCACGTATTTACCTTACAGGAAACGCCACCACCGACCTACTTCATTCTGGAATCTCCACCGCGTACACGGTTGGTCAAAGTGGTTTTCGGTATCGACAGAGAGTATGTCCATATCCGATCCCGGTCTCTTTGCCAACCCATCGTTATTATAACCCGTGGTCATTTAAAACATTTTATACTTTAAAACCAGAATAAACATTTCCATTTCAAAACTATAAGTACGAGATCATTTTAAAACCCAAAACAATATGATATCATTATATTCAAATATAATTCTTTCCAAAACCATACGGCTTAAAATTTATAATATCTGGAAACCAAATATTTGAATTATATCTTCAAACATAATATTTTTGGAAATTTACTTTAAAACCATAACTCCCAAACACAATGGTTTGGACATTCAACGGTATATAAAATAAATGGGTTAACTTTATGGTTACTTTGTAAAGAAGATAATTTACGTAGCTTTACAATTATATTTCTTTATTTAAAGTTTTAAACCAAAATTTAAATATCACTTCACGTTCCCAAAAACCATTTCAATCCTTATGTATATATATCCAATTGGAGTATTAATATTCAAAACTAAGGTTGGATTTTATTCTTTCAACAAATTAATGTTTTAATATTTTCGTCTTGAATATTCCTATAAGTTCCCTAAATAAAACTCCAAATTTCAGCTATTTAATATTTTCAAAATTGACTTAATACTAGAATGTTCATCTAAATTTTATTAAGGAAAAATCCAGTTATAAATATCAAAATCGATTTCCTTAAATTTTAAAACAGTCAAATTCTAGATTCTGTAGCACTTAGGAAATGCTATCTAAAGTTACGGGTAAAACTGGTCCAATTTCAAAAAGACAGCATTTGAATGCTGTAGTAGATTGTTTAACTTAATAAGTATTTCCAATTATAACTTATTTTATTTATTTCTTTTCTTAACTGAGATCTTATTCTTTCAAATCCAAAATTTCTAAAATAAGTTATATTCCACATTTTATTTATTTATTTCTTTATTTATAACTCCTTCAAAATCAATATAAAATCTTTTAAAGATATTAAATCAAATATTTAACTCCCAGAAAATTTTTAAATATTTCAGAAAATATTATAAGGACCACGGGCCTGTATATAATTTTCTAGCCTAGGTCAAGTGATACGGATTTATATCATTTCAATCCGTAATTTACAAACACCGGGTTCTATCATTTCAAACCCGCAATCCCAAGTTTAATAGTTTAGCAGTTAACAGCATAATTTAACAATAATAATCATTTAGGCCTATCATTTCAGCCCATACAATCTAAATTAACAGGGAACTTGCAGTGTGATTTAAGCAGTAAATAAACAATAACATAATATAACTGCAGATAAAATACAACATATAAATAACTGATGAGTTGTCAATTTAAATGGGATTTATCATTTTATACAACATTACAGACAGATAGTAGTGAAATAAATTTCTACACATACACTTGCAATAATTTACGAAATATAAATACGTATGTCTGGTGAGAAATACTCACCTGAAAGTTGCAGAAAATTTGAATTCAAAATGACGATTCACCGGTAAAGACCGACAGAAGATAACGATCAAATTTCTTCTGATGTTGCCTAGATTCAAATCTAGAACAAAATTCAAATATGGAATACGCGACTTTAGAATTTGCGGTCAAAGAAGAATTTAAAAATAGAACAAGAATTGTTTTGATTTGCTCGACCACTCCACCGTGTACCGTGACCAAAACATACCCTAAACGAGAACCGGGTTAACCCAATATTTTACGACAAAATTTCTAAAGGCCGACTGACAAAAGGTGAAGACTCTCTACTATATGTCGTGATACGCACGTGCACACGTGCACACTACGTTCACGCCAACACACACGTGCACACAAATCCTACCACCTGAATTTTTTTTTTTACCTTCTACTAAAAGTTTTAACCTAGATTTACATTATCTTTACATTTAACCCATTTTTACAAAAATTTTCCAGGCTTTTAAATCCAACCAGACAGAAAACCCCAAAACATAAAACTTTCCAGGCATCTGTTCATGCAAACCACTGTTTCGAGACTGCTACAAATTACTTCGAGTCACCTCCCCATATGCTTCGAGAAATTCCATCCCAGACTTCGAGTCAAGAACGCCTCTGCTTCGAGACAATTTCACAACCTCCTCGGCAAAAGTATTTGAAACAGCTATGCCTTCAACTTGAACAACTACCCAGGCTGATACTAACTAAATATGCAGGCATGTATTACTAAATATGCAGACATGTACAACAGGGATGAAGTACTAACAGTACATAAAATGGAGATGAAGACTTGAACACCCAGGAAAACAATGACCAGACCAAAGTGCAACATTATGGATGCAATATAGATATGAAACTGAAACATATTAGATAATGTAAACTAGAATGGATATGAAGACTGAACATATCAAAAATTTTGAAAATACAAAGTTTCAAAATGAACCCAATAGGCTACAGTTACAAAACTCAAGTGAAGCAAATAATGCAACAGTAGCAGGTATATATGAATCCAACCTCAATGCAGACAAGCAGGCACACTATCTACATACATATATAACATCAAGCTATGATTCAAACAACAAGATAACATATGGTTTCAAGGGTCTGTTCATATTGTAAGAGCAGAGATATGGGATGCAGACAACTAAAGCAAGCAACATGTAACATTTCACATTTTATCAAAGTCATATAAGACAGTAGTGTGCAACTTGACATGCAAACTGCCACAAGACCAATTCAAGTGAAAATACCCAACTCAAATAAACCAACTAATGCAGGCTGTCAAAAAAAAATGGATCAATAATGCAACCAGGTTATAAGGGACAAGCTATTAATACCTGTACAAGACTGCAACAATTCGAATGGGGGTGAACTCAAATGCATACAACAATTCAAAGTGCAAAGTGAGGATCATCATGCATGGACAGTGCAATGTGACTGAATACAAGTCAATGCCAAGAAAATGCAATACAAATAGGCAAACAAAATGGAAATGAAGACTGGAGGAACATGAGGCATGCAATATTCAGTACATATCTTTATTACAAGAACAATTATGCACTTCAACTACTTAGTTAAACAAAATATTTTAGTAGCATCTGCACTTACCAACTTATCAATTTAAAAACAAAACTTGGTGCAGCTGTTCTTATCAGTTTAAATCAAAAATTGATATCATTTGTTCTTAACAGTTTAAACACAAAAAAAAAAAAAAAAAATCAAATAGTATCTGTTCTTATTAGAATTAAAACAAAACCAAGTAGTATCTGTTCTTGAAAATTTTAAAACAAAACCAAATAGTGTCTGTTTTCATCAGTTCAAAAATCCAAGTAAATTGAGCAAATGACAGCAACTAGCAACCAAACATCCAACATGCAGTGACAATCTGTTCAAATCTCTGAAACCATTAACCCTTTCAACTCATTGATCTTGAACAAAGCATCCACCCTTACTTCTATTTAGCATCACTATTTACTCAACTAAATATCCCAGTCTTCATCCAAATCTGATCTCTCTGGTGCGAATGTGCACAGGTGCACAACTTAGTATGTGAATCTTCACTCAGCCTATACCACAACTGACCTACACCCATATCATAATCATATGCAGACTTGCCAAACTTCCTAGCCTAGACAACAAGTCACAGATCTACACACAATAATTATGGACATAATTCGTACAACATGGGGAGGCCGAGCAAGGTGATGAAGAAAATCAGAAAATGAAGAAGAAGCAAATCTGGACGAAAGGAAAAATGCTATTACCTGATAGATCTCGGGCTCAAGAAGGAGGCAAGGCAGAGCAAATAGTGGAAGGGAAATAGAGTTGGTGTAAATATAGATGATGTTTGTGAAGTTCCATGGGAACATAAGTGTAGATAACGCATCAGTTTTTAAAGAGCTTTTTCATGTGTGATTGTACTTTTGATATGTATATAGGCTATGAATAGGTGCATAGTTCGAACGTTATATAGTAAAACTTAATTTTTGAGGCATCAGTTTCTTTTACTTACGTGGTTTAAGGAATGGGATAGATATATAGTGGTTTGAATGTAACTGATGAGCTACATCAGTGGAGGAGATAAATCAATAGTTATAATTTATGCGAGATGCCAGAATTGCAAGCCTTGATTTGTTGATAAATAGTGGTTTAAATCTTTGTATGAAAATATGTGTGAATGCAAAAGTCAGTGAGTTACATGGCTGAAAGGAAGGAGTGCATCAGTTATTCTTTAAAAATAGGTAAGAGGTTCGAACGTTACATGTTTTTAAGGTTGCACGATTCCATTTATTTACAGTTAATATCTTGATTTTTATATTTAGAAGTTAATAAATAAAATGGTAAATTTTTATGAAGGGAAAACGTATACAATTTATTTAAAATCAAATGGTCAGTTAAAACAACATACGTTTGCTAAAATTTTACTGACTGATATTTTTCTTCAAAAAGGTTTGAAAATATTATTTTTACACTACGCTAAACAGACGCAGTCCAAAACATAAAATTTTTTCACAAAATAACATTTCAAAAACACACGTTTTGTTACGTTGCTTATACCCTATATTTGACGCGTCTTTTGAACGCGAATTTCAACTGTTCAAACTTAGCTTAAAATTCCACAGTTATTATTAGATTTTATTGACATATAAAATTTTATAAAATATATCTTCAAATTGAATAATTAAACTATATTTTTAAACACAAATTATATAAAATATCTTTAAAAATTTAAATAGTTAAAATAAATAAATGGCTAAGACTAGGGTTGTTACACTCTCCCCCTCTTAAGAACTTTTCGTCCTCGAAAAGGAACGAAGGAAGAGAAACAAAGGAAGATAAGCTAGATAAACAAGAATCTTAAACGGATAATTCCGGATTTGAAGCTCGAAGAAGATCTCCTAGAATCGGTTTTCCCTTTTTCAGTTTGACCGTTAATCTATGGGTGATAACGGTGCTCAGGTCTCAATTAGTAAAAGATTTCAAAGATTATAGAAAGATTTCTAAACAGACTGGTATAAGCAATAGCCTTCCCATTATGTAGCAGATAGGGAGACCAAGGACACTCAAAGGTATTTTGAAAATAAGATAGTAAATTTGAAATCATAATACTTTGAAAGTCATTAAAATTTATAGATTATTATTTGGAAATCATACTACTAAAATCATATTACTTTCAAAATAATCCTCATTTATATCTTTTGGTTTCAATGCCAAATAATATTCATATCAAAGTTGAAATATTCCTGAGTTCATTTATCCAATTTTAGTGATATTAACATATGTCTTAACTATGTAAATCACAATTTTTCATTTCAGGGAATAACTTTAATTAGAATTTCTTAGTTAGATTTAAGGTTCCATGTTAAATCAACTTGATTATCAGGTTATTTAAATAAATTCCTTAAATTCCTTATTCCTTATTTACCTCCTATTAATCTTTTAAAATTTGAGTGTATACATTTATTATAGCCACCCAAAATTTAATTATAAAAATCCTTTTTATATTGTATATTATCCAAATTCATTTTTAACTTTTTAATCAAGGTAAGTTATATTGAATGAAATTAGTATTATACAACTAAAACTTTCCAAATTCAATGATTTCCAGTTTGAATTTCTTATTCAAGAAATTTTTTTTTTCAAGGTAAACTTTCAGAATTAAATTTCTGATTCCTTTCAAACCATTTAGAGATAAATAAATACATATACATAATATGTCAAATCAAATTTAAATTATATATCTATATATTAAGTCATATTTTAGAAATTTAAATCAATTAAAGTCTCAAGGGAACACTGTAGCCAGACTACAGAACGGTCTTTTCACTTCGAAACTCGAAAATGAATGTCGATGACGCTGCAGTCATCACCGAAATTATTTTCCAGCGACAAAGAGAAAAGCACTAAATTTAAAATTCCTTGGAAACAATTTCTATACAAAAGTACTCTAAATAATATATCCTTTAAACCCTTTTAAACTCAAGGTTTGAAATCATCAGAAATTGAATTCTCAAGTCCTTGCCTAAATTCATTTCTGTTTCTAATTTAATTTATAACCATTGTTTATATTCAATTATTTATATTAGACAAACACATGGTTTACCCACCATAAATAAAATAAGACTATTATCTCTTGACAACTAGTTAAATTAAAATTCTGAAAATTATACTGATATATGTAATATTTGATTTATTTTTTTTCAAATATAGGAATAAATTTTCCAAAACAAGGATAGAGACTCAAATTTTTGATGAACTCAAATCAAATAGAATTCAAGATAAGTTGAAATCAGAAGATCTGATGATTAAATAACAAAATAAGGAACTGGGTAAGTTATATAAGTCGCGGGCAACCTTGACCGGTCAACTGTGACTTAAAGAGTCAGATCGATGTGGTTGGGTAAATCCACATTTTGTTCTGAAGAGATAGAGTTCCGAATAAACAAAGATACTAGCATATAAAGCGAGGATAAATATAACTCTCCGGTGAATCAATGCTAATTGTAAAGGAGTTTCATCCCTTTATTAGAATAATGGCGAGACCGCCAATTCACTATAAAGATCATCCGAAGTGGGGTTATGAGACACTCCAAAATCTAAAGATGATAAAAGTGAGGGACACGAATGAACTTGAAACCATAGGGAACGTTCCAAAATTCGGAAAGAAAGTGGTTCCATCTAGTATGAAAGTGATTCTGTAAATCCAATTTACCATATATTCTAAGTTTTGCCTAGAGCCAAAGCTTTGATACCAAATGTAACGACCCAGTATTTTCAACCCTTCGCATCCGCTCATGTCGGACTTGAAGTGTTCAAAGTACTGCGTTGTAGAATAAATTTGGCAAAACTCAGAATATGCAGTAAATAAAAATCACATAATCACATACACAGATATCAGAACTCACAGCGGAAATAAAATATTTAGTGGTTCATGAAGCCACCATATAACTTTTAACCAAACAGAATTTACAAAGTTTAGAATCTGCATTACAGCTGTAGACATAAATAGAAACAGATTCCTCCAAAGTCTTGATTGCAGATAATATAGGGACTGAAAAGCTTCCGGCAGCACGAATGATCTACGGGATGACCTAGCTCCGGAGAGAAAGACTGAAACTGCAACTCAGGCTGACCCGAGCGTAAAATAAAACATAACACTCGAGTCAGGACATACATACTTATATAATGTAAGCTAATTCAAGTAATATAGAGCAAGTAACTCAAAGGATGCTTGGGATCGCCCATCCTCTAAGGATCCGTTAAACTATTTACTATGTAGTATATTGCGCTATTATAATAGGGTCTATATTAAAATAAACATACTTTTAAATAGCGTTAAGGCTTTACATTTTCCACCTTAACACGTAATAGTCCCAGTAGTCCATCCAATACCATAGCTCCTCCTACTCGGGAAGCAACTAGAGGATACCACACGGGCTACGGGAGAAAACCAAACTCGTACAAGGCTCGGTATGGTAGATGACACGGCACAACTAGGCAATGCCAGGGTAGATATACCAATTGCTATCCAGGCTGGTGGAAACGCGTAGCCGCAGTTACCGCCCACCTCGGACTAACTCCCCAAAATCAAAATATAGAGGTGGCCAAAATCATAGTATAATATCGAAGAGGAGCGTCCGATCAGAGGAATGACCTCATTGGCCTGGAATTGCTCCTGTTTTAGCCACCTTATGCCAACTCACGGGAGTCGGGTCCACGTATTTACCTTACAGGAAACGCCACCACCGACCTACTTCATTCTGGAATCTCCACCGCGTACACGGTTGGTCAAAGTGGTTTTCGGTATCGACAGAGAGTATGTCCATATCCGATCCCGGTCTCTTTGCCAACCCATCGTTATTATAACCCGTGGTCATTTAAAACATTTTATACTTTAAAACCAGAATAAACATTTCCATTTCAAAACTATAAGTACGAGATCATTTTAAAACCCAAAACAATATGATATCATTATATTCAAATATAATTCTTTCCAAAACCATACGGCTTAAAATTTATAATATCTGGAAACCAAATATTTGAATTATATCTTCAAACATAATATTTTTGGAAATTTACTTTAAAACCATAACTCCCAAACACAATGGTTTGGACATTCAACGGTATATAAAATAAATGGGTTAACTTTATGGTTACTTTGTAAAGAAGATAATTTACGTAGCTTTACAATTATATTTCTTTATTTAAAGTTTTAAACCAAAATTTAAATATCACTTCACGTTCCCAAAAACCATTTCAATCCTTATGTATATATATCCAATTGGAGTATTAATATTCAAAACTAAGGTTGGATTTTATTCTTTCAACAAATTAATGTTTTAATATTTTCGTCTTGAATATTCCTATAAGTTCCCTAAATAAAACTCCAAATTTCAGCTATTTAATATTTTCAAAATTGACTTAATACTAGAATGTTCATCTAAATTTTATTAAGGAAAAATCCAGTTATAAATATCAAAATCGATTTCCTTAAATTTTAAAACAGTCAAATTCTAGATTCTGTAGCACTTAGGAAATGCTATCTAAAGTTACGGGTAAAACTGGTCCAATTTCAAAAAGACAGCATTTGAATGCTGTAGTAGATTGTTTAACTTAATAAGTATTTCCAATTATAACTTATTTTATTTATTTCTTTTCTTAACTGAGATCTTATTCTTTCAAATCCAAAATTTCTAAAATAAGTTATATTCCACATTTTATTTATTTATTTCTTTATTTATAACTCCTTCAAAATCAATATAAAATCTTTTAAAGATATTAAATCAAATATTTAACTCCCAGAAAAATTTTAAATATTTCAGAAAATATTATAAGGACCACGGGCCTGTATATAATTTTCTAGCCTAGGTCAAGTGATACGGATTTATATCATTTCAATCCGTAATTTACAAACACCGGGTTCTATCATTTCAAACCCGCAATCCCAAGTTTAATAGTTTAGCAGTTAACAGCATAATTTAACAATAATAATCATTTAGGCCTATCATTTCAGCCCATACAATCTAAATTAACAGGGAACTTGCAGTGTGATTTAAGCAGTAAATAAACAATAACATAATATAACTGCAGATAAAATACAACATATAAATAACTGATGAGTTGTCAATTTAAATGGGATTTATCATTTTATACAACATTACAGACAGATAGTAGTGAAATAAATTTCTACACATACACTTGCAATAATTTACGAAATATAAATACGTATGTCTGGTGAGAAATACTCACCTGAAAGTTGCAGAAAATTTGAATTCAAAATGACGATTCACCGGTAAAGACCGACAGAAGATAACGATCAAATTTCTTCTGATGTTGCCTAGATTCAAATCTAGAACAAAATTCAAATATGGAATACGCGACTTTAGAATTTGCGGTCAAAGAAGAATTTAAAAATAGAACAAGAATTGTTTTGATTTGCTCGACCACTCCACCGTGTACCGTGACCAAAACATACCCTAAACGAGAACCGGGTTAACCCAATATTTTACGACAAAATTTCTAAAGGCCGACTGACAAAAGGTGAAGACTCTCTACTATATGTCGTGATACGCACGTGCACACGTGCACACTACGTTCACGCCAACACACACGTGCACACAAATCCTACCACCTGAATTTTTTTTTTACCTTCTACTAAAAGTTTTAACCTAGATTTACATTATCTTTACATTTAACCCATTTTTACAAAAAATTTCCAGGCTTTTAAATCCAACCAGACAGAAAACCCCAAAACATAAAACTTTCCAGGCATCTGTTCATGCAAACCACTGTTTCGAGACTGCTACAAATTACTTCGAGTCACCTCCCCATATGCTTCGAGAAATTCCATCCCAGACTTCGAGTCAAGAACGCCTCTGCTTCGAGACAATTTCACAACCTCCTCGGCAAAAGTATTTGAAACAGCTATGCCTTCAACTTGAACAACTACCCAGGCTGATACTAACTAAATATGCAGGCATGTATTACTAAATATGCAGACATGTACAACAGGGATGAAGTACTAACAGTACATAAAATGGAGATGAAGACTTGAACACCCAGGAAAACAATGACCAGACCAAAGTGCAACATTATGGATGCAATATAGATATGAAACTGAAACATATTAGATAATGTAAACTGGAATGGATATGAAGACTGAACATATCAAAAATTTTGAAAATACAAAGTTTCAAAATGAACCCAATAGGCTACAGTTACAAAACTCAAGTGAAGCAAATAATGCAACAGTAGCAGGTATATATGAATCCAACCTCAATGCAGACAAGCAGGCACACTATCTACATACATATATAACATCAAGCTATGATTCAAACAACAAGATAACATATGGTTTCAAGGGTCTGTTCATATTGTAAGAGCAGAGATATGGGATGCAGACAACTAAAGCAAGCAACATGTAACATTTCACATTTTATCAAAGTCATATAAGACAGTAGTGTGCAACTTGACATGCAAACTGCCACAAGACCAATTCAAGTGAAAATACCCAACTCAAATAAACCAACTAATGCAGGCTGTCAAAAAAAAATGGATCAATAATGCAACCAGGTTATAAGGGACAAGCTATTAATACCTGTACAAGACTGCAACAATTCGAATGGGGGTGAACTCAAATGCATACAACAATTCAAAGTGCAAAGTGAGGATCATCATGCATGGACAGTGCAATGTGACTGAATACAAGTCAATGCCAAGAAAATGCAATACAAATAGGCAAACAAAATGGAAATGAAGACTGGAGGAACATGAGGCATGCAATATTCAGTACATATCTTTATTACAAGAACAATTATGCACTTCAACTACTTAGTTAAACAAAATATTTTAGTAGCATCTGCACTTACCAACTTATCAATTTAAAAACAAAACTTGGTGCAGCTGTTCTTATCAGTTTAAATCAAAAATTGATATCATTTGTTCTTAACAGTTTAAACACAAAAAAAAAAAAAATCAAATAGTATCTGTTCTTATTAGAATTAAAACAAAACCAAGTAGTATCTGTTCTTGAAAATTTTAAAACAAAACCAAATAGTGTCTGTTTTCATCAGTTCAAAAATCCAAGTAAATTGAGCAAATGACAGCAACTAGCAACCAAACATCCAACATGCAGTGACAATCTGTTCAAATCTCTGAAACCATTAACCCTTTCAACTCATTGATCTTGAACAAAGCATCCACCCTTACTTCTATTTAGCATCACTATTTACTCAACTAAATATCCCAGTCTTCATCCAAATCTGATCTCTCTGGTGCGAATGTGCACAGGTGCACAACTTAGTATGTGAATCTTCACTCAGCCTATACCACAACTGACCTACACCCATATCATAATCATATGCAGACTTGCCAAACTTCCTAGCCTAGACAACAAGTCACAGATCTACACACAATAATTATGGACATAATTCGTACAACATGGGGAGGCCGAGCAAGGTGATGAAGAAAATCAGAAAATGAAGAAGAAGCAAATCTGGACGAAAGGAAAAATGCTATTACCTGATAGATCTCGGGCTCAAGAAGGAGGCAAGGCAGAGCAAATAGTGGAAGGGAAATAGAGTTAGTGTAAATATAGATGATGTTTGTGAAGTTCCATGGGAACATAAGTGTAGATAACGCATCAGTTTTTAAAGAGCTTTTTCATGTGTGATTGTACTTTTGATATGTATATAGGCTATGAATAGGTGCATAGTTCGAACGTTATATAGTAAAACTTAATTTTTGAGGCATCAGTTTCTTTTACTTACGTGGTTTAAGGAATGGGATAGATATATAGTGGTTTGAATGTAACTGATGAGCTACATCAGTGGAGGAGATAAATCAATAGTTATAATTTATGCGAGATGCCAGAATTGCAAGCCTTGATTTGTTGATAAATAGTGGTTTAAATCTTTGTATGAAAATATGTGTGAATGCAAAAGTCAGTGAGTTACATGGCTGAAAGGAAGGAGTGCATCAGTTATTCTTTAAAAATAGGTAAGAGGTTCGAACGTTACATGTTTTTAAGGTTGCACGATTCCATTTATTTACAGTTAATATCTTGATTTTTATATTTAGAAGTTAATAAATAAAATGGTAAATTTTTATGAAGGGAAAACGTATACAATTTATTTAAAATCAAATGGTCAGTTAAAACAACATACGTTTGCTAAAATTTTACTGACTGATATTTTTCTTCAAAAAGGTTTGAAAATATTATTTTTACACTACGCTAAACAGACGCAGTCCAAAACATAAAAATTTTTCACAAAATAACATTTCAAAAACACACGTTTTGTTACGTTGCTTATACCCTATATTTGACGCGTCTTTTGAACGCGAATTTCAACTGTTCAAACTTAGCTTAAAATTCCACAGTTATTATTAGATTTTATTGGCATATAAAATTTTATAAAATATATCTTCAAATTGAATAATTAAACTATATTTTTAAACACAAATTATATAAAATATCTTTAAAAATTTAAATAGTTAAAATAAATAAATGGCTAAGACTAGGGTTGTTACAGCTCCTTCGATGATCAAGTTCGATCTTGCTCCGGTATGTAATTTGTTGTTTTGCTTTACTGTTTTTTCTTACTTGAACTCGATGATAAAATTTTCCGATGATGTTAATGTTTATATAGGGTTCGAATCCTTATTTTCTCGCTCATATATATTTGTTTGAATTTGTCAATTAATTTGTGTTGGCCATTGATCTTTGTTTGGATGCTTGAGATTGATTCTGACTTTATCAATTTCGTATATTTATGATTTCTTGATTGACACGGTGTTGATTTTGATTTCTTGGCTACCACGGTGTTGGTTTTGGTTTGAACTTCGGCTTTGATAAAACTGTAGCATTTTCAATGCTCGGCCATTTTGGAATTTTCGATAATTTGGTTCTTCTCTATGTCTTCGTCACTGATTTGGTTTGAAACTACCTGCGGCCTTATTTTTGGTTCGAAACTTCAGCTTCTCTGTTTACTGCCTTTGGTCATTTCATATGGCTTTGAGTTGACTTTACATTTTCTTTGTGTACTTACTTCAGCCATTATGTCTTTGACCTGCAGCTTGAACTTGTAATATATATATATATATACATATATATATATATACACATATATATATATATATTTACACATATAAACAAATGTGCTTCACTTGTTCACTGAATTGTTGTATCACTTGGTGTTGTTCGATATTGTGCTGTTGAGCTTCCTTTCAACTTGTACCTTGGTTATTTTGATTCTCTGACATTTTGAATTTGATTCTGTTTTGAAATCACCTGACTTCGACTTTGGTAAAAACTGTTAATTTCTCTGTTGTATTTTTAACCTGATGTTTGAATGCAGTTTATCACCATGTTGTCACCATGCCTTCACATTTAACTTACTGATGTACGATGATTTCGGCATTATTTGAGTTCATCATGGTTTGCACTTTTTTTTATATATTTATTTTTGGCATAGCTTCGGGTTGCTCTGCTTGATCACAGTCACTTGTTTACTTTGTTGTATTTCTTATTTCCTTGAATTCACACTGAATGTTTTAGTAGCTGAAATTTCATTCATCATATATGTACATACAGGGTTTATCATTTGATGTAGATACCAGTTGCAGTTTAATATTGGTCTTGTATCACTTGCTATTCATTAGTCTGCACTGTGCATTCATGTGCTTGCTGTGTTGCCATATTAATCCCTCTAGCCTCTTGTTGGTTTAGTGTGTGCACTTGCTTGGCCATTCGACATCCATATTGTTTCGAGCTAGTTCATATTGTACTGTTGGCACTGACTTCATCATGTCTGCACTTTGATAATCATGTTGCTAGGCTTGTGTATATATGCACATGTTCTATTTTACTTTGGTATTGAATCAGATCTTTTGGGTCTGGTCTTTGATGATGCTTGACTACTTGTTGTTCATGTAGATATGTACTTTAGTCTGAAGCTTGTGTTCAACTTTGTTGTAGCATTGTGTACATGTATGCACATTGATGTATATGCATTTGCCACTGTTTGTACACTTTCATTCTGCTGTGTTTTATTGTGTGTCAGCACAGGTGTATGCATTCGTCTTTTGCACTGTGTATGTGATAGCCTCGAGCCTTTGTGACATTTGCAGTTTGATTATGCAGTTTCACTTTGTTGATGATGCTTTGACTGTTGAGCTATGTCTGCATTGCACTATCCTTTGTTCTATATGTTTGCTCCTTCGAGTCAATGAACATTTGTGGCTACACTTCAGTTGCTTCTATATGTGTATACAAGTGTAATGGTTTCTGGTAGTTGTTTATTGTGTAGCCTGGTTTGGTGGTGAACTTTTTCCTGTTCCTTTATGGTCTTGGTCTAGGGTTCTGATGTATGTTTGTTTGACTTCTGTCCGTTGTCTTTGTGCACTGTTTGGTTCATATTGCATTTGTGCATTTGGATTTTGGTCGAGGCTTGTTTTAGTTGTCTTGACCATTTTCACGAACTTGCGCCTATGTTGAATCCAGCTTGGAGCTCGAGTTTGACCTTGTGCTGATATTGTGACATTATTTTTATTGCATTTGAGTTGAACCCGTCGTTTTGTATTTGACTTGTACTCACATGTCCCTGTAATTTTATCAAGTGTATATATCGGTGTGCACGGCCTTGTGGCATGTACAGTGATACACTGTGTATGTCACAAGCTGTTCGTGTATGATGAATTCGAATTTAAATGATGACGAACAACCCAAATAACTGAGGCAAATATTATTTTCAAAATCACATTTTATTTTATACTGCAAAAATATTTTATTTTCAATTTTACCGCGTCAATGTATATATTTTCAGATTGCTCAGATGCTGGATTCACATTGGAACGAAGTTGAAGATAAATAAGAGTGTGAGTGATATGTAGAGAGGTGCAAATGTAAATGTGAATTGTGATGTAATCAAATTTGTATTGTAATTGAAATTGTATATATATAGTGAGAGCTTGAAATTTGTACTATTCAAAAATTGTAATAAATAATTGTTTGAATAAAATATCCATTTGAATTCAAATTCTGTATTATTTATTTTATTCATTAAATATTTATTTAATCTGTGAAAATAAAATAGTATATTAACAAATACATTTAAATGAATATATATATATATATATATATATATATATGTTTATTATCATCAAACAAAAATCATATAATCGCATATTCAACAAAAACTTATAGCCCTATAATGCTCAAAATAACCAATAAATTAGCTGCTCACTGTTTTGGAGACCAATTTCTTTTCATGTGGCCTATATGGCCTTGCCTCAGCTGAACGTTCTCAAATGTGAAAGTGCTTTGGACTAGGCTTTCGACCTGCCCAAAGGTCATAAGGTCTTTTTGCAACTGCTTTAGTTGGTGTTCTATTGAGAATGTAAACTGTTTTCTTTAATGCTTCTCACTAGAGTGACTCCAGTAAGGTGGAACGAGCAATAATACTCATTACCATATCCTTAAGAGTCCTATTTCGCCTTTTAGCAACACCATTCATGCTTGGTGATCCTGGCATGATTTACTATGGGATAATACCGCATTCCTCTAGGAATTTAAGGAACGGTCCTGCATGTTGTTCACCCGAGTAATCATATCGACCGTAGTACTCACTACCATGATTAGACCTGACATTTTTAATCCTTTTGTTGAGTTGATTCTCAACTTCAACTTTATAAGCTTTCAACACATCCAGCGATTGTGACTTTTCATGAATGAGATATAGGCACCCATAACGTGAGTAATCATCTATGAACAATATGAAATATTGTTGACCATTCCAAGATGCTGTAGGGAATGGTCCATGATTATCTGTATGAATTAATTCTAAGACGTCTCAAGATCAATTAACACCTAATCTTTTAGTTTTGGTCTGTTTTCTCTTGATGCAATCTACACAAACATCAAAGTTTGTGAAGTCAAGAGATTCTTAAATGCCATCAGACGCTAAGCGCTCAACTATACATTTTGAGATATGACCTAAGAGCTTATGCCATAAGGATGCTGAATTTTCCTTATTTAATTTACGTTTAGTACCGCGTGATTCCACATGCAAGATTTCTTTATAGGATGCAATTTTTTCCAGCAAATAAAGATTGTCATAAGCATTTAAATAACCAGTTCCAACATCATTCGAATTCAAAGACAGATAAACTGATTGTTTCCAAATGAAAAACAATATCCAAATTTGTCTAACACGAAAACAGAAACTAAATTCCATCTAAATGACAGTACAACAAAAGTGTCTTTCAAATCCAAATAAAAACCAGTACCTAATAACAATCTAAAATGCCCAATTGCTTCCACTTTTACAGATTGTCCATCGCCCATAAAGATGTGTCTTTCTCCATCACTTGGCTTTGAGTAGCTCAAGCAATCCTGCATAGAAACACTTATGTGAGTGGTAGCATCAGAATCTATCCAACAATTGTTCCTATGTACTAAAGATAAATTAACCTTGGAGTAGACCATAGTAAGAAACATACCTTTCTTTGCACGCCATACATGATATTTGGTACATTCCTTCTTCACATGTCCAGCCTTGTGACAAAAGAAATAACCCTCTGTTTCCTTTTGTTGTTACTTTTGAGCTGGATCCTTAGCAGCTTCATTCTTAAAATTTTCTTTTCTTGCCCTTATCCTTCGAGGTGCTTGCCAAATGAGCACATTTAGTCTTCTCTTTTTTCGGTCTTTCTTCCTCTTAAACACAAAATGAAATGAAATCATTAAGAGTACACTTCTCCTTTTGATAGTTGTAACTGACCTTGAATTGACTGAATTGTAGAGGAAGAGAGATAAGCACAAAATGCACAAGCAAGTCATCCGAAAGTTCAAGCTTTAGTGCCTTAAACTTTGAAGCAATGTGAGAAATTTCCATAATGTACTCTCTTGTGTTTTCCTTGCCCTTGAACATCATGGTAATAAGTTTTTTTTAAAGAGTACTTGTTTCCATCTTATCGCTTTTTGCAAAGCGTTTCTCAATTCCGGTAGCAAAGTTGTGGCATCGGTGATCTCCTCGAACACCGCACCCCTAAAAGCCTCGGGTATGTCGTGCTTGATGATCATAAGACTCGTGCAATTTTAGCAGTCCCACTTCTCAAAAATCCTCCTTTTCTCGGAGGAACTAGCATCCGTAAGAGAAGCAGGCTGATCCATCCTTAATGTAAGGTCAAGATCCATGCAGCCAAGAACAATGAAAATATTTTCCTTCCAGTCATTAAAGTTATTACCATTAAGGACCTGTACCGAATTAAGCAGAAACAGTAGCAACGCTCATACAAGAATCCATATAAAATAATAAATTCAAATAATGACTAATCCAATTTCAAGTTACCAAACCATCATTAATATGAAGTTTTTGGACAGTAATATTAACTGTAAATGGTACTTTTATTATAGCAATCAAATATTGATAATAAATTATATCAAACAATCTGGAATCTTTGGACTAACATATTGCTCACATAAAATATTTTATAATTGTTACATATTTATCGGAACAAGTATGCATGAAATTCGACCAAATACCAATTCACATTTGGGTTTGTTAATAAATGCATTAATTACATACACACAGTTATTTTGATATTTTAATTAAATTAATCTACATAAAAATGATCACTTTGGTGATATTTTTTTAAATTAATCTATTTAAAATATTAAGTATCCTTAAGAATATCTGAAACCAAATTTGAATATAAATTGCTTTTAATAAAATTATCAGAAACAATTGTAGTAATACTTTAAAAAAATATTATGCTCAAACTGCTACAGTTTATGCTATTGAATTAGAAATTGTGTTACAGCATAGATAATGTAATATAACATCACAGACTGATTGTACACAATGTTAATTGAATACATATAACTAGTTCATCCAACAAATTAAATTTATCAGTCCCGTTGTAATCTTCATGCCGCTCAGTGTGCTTTACTTGAAAAAGTCAGTATGAATACACTTAGATATAAAAGCATGAATGTGGATCAATGTGCATATAATAATGACCAATTTTCTTTCACATCAGATAAGTGCGTAGACTTTACTGAGTGAATCAGCAATGAATTGCCTTGTCCAACCTATCAAACTAAAAAAATACGGTTTACTTGTGTTTGGCTTCTCCAAAATTATTTACCATGTACATTGTTTGTTCCTTTTCACTTAATGAAATATATTGTATGCATATAAATTGCTGTCCTAATTAAATAGGACATGTTATCGTGTTTTAACTTCAAAGCATGTTCAAAAGTTGTGTACACTGACGTCAAACTTATTTTTAATTATAATTTTTTCTTCAGTATATAGGATACATGTTTAACCATGAGTTGGATCCTGAATTGGTTATTCTTTGAACCATATCACTTTTCACACTTCTAAATAAATAAATAAATAAATATTCAATTGGCATGTCAAGAAATATCCATGGTTCTGAATGAGAAAATAATAATTGAAGATCAGTACTACAGTAAATCCTCAAGAATCAATTTAAGACTACTCGGATACCCCATGTTGATAAACAAATGTGAATTTAATCCTAATCATTTCATGATAAAACAAACAATAAATAACCAAAAATTAGCGGAAATGTACCAGAGTTCATTGAATCGATTGTACAAAGGTTATGATCTTCAAAGAAAATAGTTTCTCTTTTGTTTTAATTTCTCTCTGATGGAAAGAAGAGAAAAAAAAGACCACAACTGTTTATATTAATTGATAACAATCAATTATTGGACATTTGCAATTTGACCCCTCATCAAATTGTAAATATGAATTATAGTTTCTGCATATTTATTACATGACATTAATGTCATATATTAATTATAATAGCATCATACAATAATACAAATAATACAAATGTGTCCATAGGATTTTAATCTAACACAAATATATTTTTTACGTTGTGGCATAATGCCCCTTTATAATGTCATATGTTAATATATGTCAATTATTTTGTTAATATCGTTGATGATATCAAAGGAGGTGGCAAGCAATTTACGATGATGTGAAGAGTATTACAAACTAACTAGGAAGAAAAATGGATCATATTTCAGACAAGTTATTTGCCGTCAGAGCCTAGTGACCACACTCCAATTCTAAACAAGCTATTGGAACATCATATAGGCTTTCCTAAGCCATTCAAGTATATGAATCACTGGGCACTATTAGAGGATTATCTAAAGTTGTTCAATCAGGGGTGGAGTTCGGTTACAGAAGGTAGACCATTGTACAAGTTTAACCAAAAGCAAAAAATGGTCAGGGATAATTTGCCTATTTGGAGCAGGAATAAAAAAATAACTCAACACAGGAAGTAGAGCTCTATAAGAGAAAGTATGGGGAGATTCTTCAAAAACTGGAAACTGATCATAACGTAAAGATTGTGTATGAACTATAGGAGGCGAGATCTAAGCTGGAACAAGCCATTCAACAAGAACATATAGAAATAAAACAAAAAACTAAATGTGACTGGCTATTCCTGAGTGATGAAACGATGGCTTATTTGTAAGCAAAAATATCCACTGAAAAGTGTTAATGCAATTGGGGTAGTAGCATTTCGATAGAAGGAAACATACCAATAACCCAAAAGGATTTTGCGGAAGCTGCAATTAGTTATTTCACGAAGCTATTCGATCGGGCCAAAATTAGCACTGCATCCCGAGTTATTTGCAAGAATATTGTATCAGAATACAGTCAAAATTCACTAAACGACATGATAGATCTCGAAGAAATCAAAAAAAGAAATTTTTAACATCGAAAAGGGTACTGCGCCAGGAACAAATGGCATGAACGTCAAGTTTTACAAACAATTTCGCCTCATACCAAAGAATGCGACGACCAGTTTTTTGAAAGTGCTATTTCCTTAGTAAGTTCATTGAATTAAGGATTATATTCTTTTTTGCCTTTCTTTAAGAATAACAGTTTTTTGAAAGGCTTATATTTTAGTCTTTTGCACTCTATTATTTTCAGCTTCTGTTATTTATAGCAGAGCTTTAGTTAGTTTGAACTCCAGTCAACGTACACATTACTTTCATATAACAACTGTTGTATAGGAAAACTTAACGACTATATGCATTTGTTTACACTCATGCTTGCTTAGTAACACTTTTAGAATCTTTAAGTGTTATCATGTTGATTCTACTATGCTTTGCTGCTAGAAACTTGTGCATATAATACTGGGCCGTTGAACTATTTGATTTTCAATGCGCAATGCATTATTAATCTAATGAAGTAAAGGTCTTTTCATTTCGTGATGCTTAGGCCCTTAAACTATTCGATGTTCAACACATAGTCCATTGATGAACTATTAGATACTTTAACCAGTCTTACCACATTGATAAATGTGTGTGCAGTTATATGTTGGGTTGTTAAACTATTTTATTTTCATTGAGCAATGTGATATAGCCCCAAGAATATAATTTTTTTTCAGTCAGTCTTACTCTGCATTAAAGTCCAAATATCTCAATTAATGGGTCTAATTACTTGGATGAAAAATGTAAAACAACGAACAAATTTTAAGAAATATTCCGATTTCTCTGACACAAAACGCTGTATTGCAAAGTGTACAGTTACTGAGTTTGTGTTTATATCACAATTGGCTATTAGTAATTCATAAGTTGCTATTTTATAGCTTTGTCTACAGGTTTATGTTTGTTATCTCTATCGATAATTTTGAACATGCATGCTTAAATTATTTATTTTGATGTTTGTATCACAACTGGCTTGGTATGAAATTGTTGCAGATGTATGTATATCTTCTAACATCTTCTATTTTTAACTTAACCATTTTTGCTGCATATCCAGCTGGGAGTTAAACATCAACTGCTGATTGATATAAGCCTGGCTATCAAACTTCTTTGGTTCATACCGTATAAATTTTGATTATCAATATCAGTATTAGTTGTCGGAGCATCAAGCAATTGGGATATGTCCGCTATGTCTATTTCATTAAGAAGCTCCGACAAAGAGAACGACTTAATACATATAGTTCTATATTTATTTTTCTGTTAATTATGATTGTTTACAGTGAATGATGTCAGTATTGGACTGTAGGTCATTTCTTAATATTCAGCAGCAGTATTCTATATTGGACTTATTCATGAATGATGCCTTAATATGAATTTTCTTTACATTTGAATTTGTAGCAGCAGTAACATTGCACATTCAGAAGTAGCAGCAGTAATCTACAAGTGTTATATTAACATGAATTTATGATTACCCTATTTAGTTTCCATAAACTTTGATTTCAAACTTTCTGGACCTGCAAATATATATTTCAAGAGTTGTCAAATCCTACGCATCTTCCACAACTCCACAACAATCCTCCCACAACCAGCATGGTATTCATTGTCAGTTTCTTTACCGGAAAAAGTGGAATTTCCATCTTCCATCTCGCTTTTTCCAATTCCCATGATTACCCATTATAAGAATTCTAGAGTTCACGAAACGAAAACTGGAATAAATGTCATCTTTCCATCAATGCTCGGAAGAAACGGAAAAATCCCCGGTTGGTACGGAAATTTTGCGAACCCACCCCTATAGGTAAGTTAGTTCGAGAAATGATATGCACCTCACGTTTTTCAATCATAAACCAAGGTAGTCCTAATGGCTTTTCTTTTCAAAGTACAAATGGTCTAATGGTCTATGACAAGAAGACCCTCTTTCCTCATTCCTTTTTTCTATCGTAATGAAATATTTCACATTACTACTGGATTATAAATCAAGGGTGGGTGAGTTATGATTGTTCTCGCATATTACTTTATGCTGACGACATTATGATATTCGCAAGAGCGGAGAAACAGATGGCTCAGGCCATAAAGGATGTGTTTAGAAAAATGCACGAGACGACAAGTCTTCAGCCGAGTAGTGAGAAATCTAAAGTCTTCTTTGGAGGAGGAGTGAGTAATGTGGAAGAAATAACTGTTATCCGGGGTTTTAACCCTGCAGGATCCAATATGAGATGGAATATATCAGAATGGTTTAGAACTTAACTAGAAAGGCTAAGAAAAGGGGTTAACGAGAGCCAAGCTATATGATTAAGGCAACGACTGGGATCGACGATGCCAAAATATTAGCATTTTTCTAGTCCAATCAGCAGCTGAGCGCAAACAGCTAGTGAATTGCCATCAAGACGAAACAGCTATGATAAAAGACTATGCGAACATATCCAATTCCAAACTCCAAAAAAGTCTTAAGTGCTCAGATCATCAGCTACTCATTCCTTTCCTCAAACCTTTAGACAAAACAGCCAAAGGATACTATGAGAAGAGGCTAAGACATTGGCTCGTAAAATAAGCCAAGACCATGGGTCGCCAACGACCCGTGTTTCTTCCTCATATTGCGAGCCACATCCTTCATGGGTCGTTCCCTACCTACCAGCAAGCAGATGATAAAGAGGCCTGGCCTAGAAGCTCTCCAGCCTTTACAAAATACCAGTCTACCTACAACATAAAGAGGATCTTCTTTAGGCTGGTTGCTGAAGCTTTGCTGAAAACATTCTTCACTCTCTGTCTCCCTCAAAAATATATCCAAAGAGGTTCACTGTGATTCTCCGGTGGATTTCAAATTTGGGGATTCAATCTACTCAAAGATAATCAAAGTATTGTAATCAAACATCTCTTGTAGCAGCAATTAGGCTATAGTAAACTTTAAAGTGGACGTAAACTTCATTAACAGCCGAACCACTATAAAATTTCTCTATCTTCTTTCTTTTACAGTTCTTTTTCTATATCTGTGATCTGTGTGTCAGGACAGAGCTGGTGCTTTCAAATACAAACCAAGTTGTTGGTCATTTTTTAGGTCAATAATAACACAAAGTTTGGGTATTGCCCAATGTGAGCTTCCAATTAGTTATTTGGGTATCCCATGTCAAGTGCCAACTTGAAGGACTGGGAACATGCAACTCCAGTAGACAGAATTAAAGGTAAAATAAGTAGTTGGGAACTAAAATGTCGAGCTTAGCGGGTAGAATTGAACTTATTAAATCTACAATATTACCCTATTATTCAATTTTAGACGCAATGTTTTAAAATTTCGCTTGCTATTGTTAAGAAGATAAAACATTTATGCCTTAATTTTTTATGGAAGGGTAAAATTAGTAAAATCCCTGGGGATGTACTATGTAAACAAAAAATGTGAATATGGAGCGGTGTTGAAAAACTTGGAGGATGTTAAGAGGTCCATGTTCATCCAGTGGTATGGAGGGTAGTGAACAAAGAAGGACCGCAGGCGTATCTTATGAAAGAAAAATACCTAAGGAATTAGGTGAATATCAAAAGCGATAATTTTGGGATATGGAAATTTACGCTGCAAATCAGAGATGATGCTAGCAAATGCATGGGTAAACGTATAATCGACGTTAAAACAACCTCATTATGGCACGATTCATGGTTATAAGGAGGCACGCTGATAAATATATTAGGTGTTGAAATGCTAGAAAGAACAAGATGTGAAAAACTTACTGTTCATGTTAATATTGAAGATGAAAATCGGCGTATAGATAGGTTCAGCTACATGAGGCCTATTTGAGAAGATGCGGAGAAAGTAAAAAATTTGGAATGACAATGAAAAAGACTACTGTGAGTAGACGTGCAATAAAGACGTGGAATATAGCTTTAAAAATGTTTGGAAAGCAAATAAGCAAACATTTGAAAAAGTGCAGTGGGAAGAAATCATTTAAAATAAGATTAATCACCCTAAATAGTCACTATGCGTTTACAAAGCTATAAATAATTATCTACCAACTAAGGGACGCAGACTATTCAAAGATGCATGAACATAAATCTAGTTCACGTTTTGTGCACTCAGTCAGAAGAGAGTGTAGATCATTTATATTTCAAATGCAAATTTGGCGTTTATATTTAAAATGGTGTAGAATCAAGCTTAAATGTCCAACCTCTCATTGCATTGTTTTGGGAGCAAAGCAAACACAACAACAATAACATGCAATCAACTAGCGGAGCGTGTCAGAATTAGAGCAAGCAGACAAAGCACAAAACACACATTAATCTGCTTGGGCTGTTGTGGTCGAGGAGAATGATTATTGTTGAATATTTTTTATGAGAAAAAGAGAGAGAATATAAAGAGATTTTTTGTTGTTAAAAACTTTTCTTTTATTGATAAGAAATTTCTTACTTGATTGTTTATACAAAATTATGAGAGAGCTCTACTATTTATAGGACTCCATAAACTATTCAAGAAACATCACTCTCTAAACAATTTTAGAAACATGAATCCATACATAATTATTATTTCTAATAGAAAATTCAAGAGCTCTCAACAAACTACAATAAATGCAAGAGGACTCTAGAAACTATAATAATAAGAAACTTCTAGAAATTAACAAATCAAATGTAATATTACAACACACCCTTTAAACTTGATTTGTAACTCCAAGCAGATTTCTCAACAAGAAAAAATTCTCATGCTTAAGATGTTTGATGAAGATATCAGCTAATTGATCATGCGTCTTCATATACTTTAGTTGCATATCCTTTTTGACGACACATTCTCTAATATAGTGATAGCGTGTATCAATATGCTTGCTTCAATCATGAAAGACTGGATTTTTTGGCAAAGTAATTGCTGACTTGTTGTCCACGAAAATCTTGGTCAGCTCCTCTTGTGGTAATTTCAACTCCTTTAGTAGATTTCGTAACCAAATTGCATGGCAAACACAAGAAGTAGCAGCTACATACTCCGCTTCGCACGTGGGAAGAGTGACAATCGACTGTTTTTTCAACATCCAAGTGAAGGCTGTGTCTCCCATGTAGAATACGAAGCCACTAGTGCTTTTTCGGTCATCCATATCTCCACTCCACTCGCTATTGCTATATCCCACAAGCTTGCAATTATCAAAAGCAAAGTAGTATAAGTCAAAGTTTGTTGTGCTTTTAACATAGCGAAGAATCCTCTTTGCTGCCTTCAAATGAGTTGTTGTTGGATTCTCTATGTATCGATTCACAACTCTTACTGCATATAGAATGTCGAGTCTTGTGCACATTAAATATCGCAATCTTCCAACCAATCTCTTGAATATTGTTGAATCCATCTTTTCTTCTTCCTCGTGCCTTGATAACAAGATTCCACATTCAATCGGTGTGCAAACGCGGTTAGAGTCATCCGTCTTGAACTTCCTCGGTACTTCCTTAGCATAACCTTCTTGAGTAATTAGGATGCCTTTATCTTCTTGTTTTACTTCAATGCCAATGTAATAAGACATGAGCCCGATATCAGTCATCTCAAACTCCTTCGTCATCTCTTTCTCAAACTTATTAAACATGCTTGAATTGCTACCTGTGAAAAATCAAGTCATATGGACATTTGATGAAGTTTCTTTCTTGGAGGTACTCATCAATTCGAGTATTCCAAGCTCTTAGAGCTTGTTTTAACCCATAAAGTGCATTCTTTAGATTTAAGACCTTGTCTTCTTCTCCCTTGACTTTGTAGCCTTGTGGTTGCTTGATATATATCTTCTTCAAGAACTTCACTTAGGAAGGTAGATTTCATATTCATTTGATGTATCTTCCAATTGTTTTGAGCTGCTAAAGAAATTATTAGTCTAACAGTTTCTAGTCAAGCGACTGGAGCGAATACCTCGTATAGTCAATGCCATCTCTTTGACTATAGCATTTTACCACCAATCTCGCCTTATGTCTTTCGACTTTTCCTTTGGTGTTTTTTCTTTTTTTGTACACCCACTTCACACCAATCGCCTTAACTTCTTTTGGAAGTGAAGTTAATTCTCATGAGTCATTCTTCTTGATGGTCTTGATTTCTTCATCTATAGCATTTTTCCAATTCTTCTTTTACAAAGCTTCTTGGAAATTTATATGCTCACAATCTGAAAATTGACAAAAGAGAGTAAAATTGTCTTGCTTTTCTATTACCTCGTAAATTTCTTGAAGGCTTTTAAAGCATGGAGCCCTTTCACTTGAGCTCTCATCTTCTTGACAACTTGTGGTTGGTGAATCTAGTGAGGAAGTGGACTTCTCGCTTGATTGTTCGATCCTTGGTTGTTACATTTCATCTCCCTCAAGGTATGGAAAGAAGTTATAATTGTCTTTATATGATCTCCGTTCCCATTCTCCTTCTTCATCAAACACAATATCTCGACTAATTATTATCTTCCTCATATTGGGATTGTAAAGCTTATAGCCTTTGGAGTTGGTGTCATAACCAATGAAAATATATGTCTCACTTTTGTCATCCAATTTGCTTCGCTTCTCGTCCGGTATATGTATATGAGCTATGCTTCCAAAGACTCTTAGATGAAAAATACCAGGCTTTCTACCACTCCATGTTTCTTGTGGTTTCTTTCCCCACACACTTCTTGTTGGAGATCGTTTTGATAAATAAACCGCACATGGCACAGCTTCCGCCCAAAATTCTTTTGACAGCCTTTTACTTTTAACATGCTCCTTGCCATTTCAAGAATCGTCATATTTTTCCTCTATGCTACTTCATTTTGCTGGGGTGATCTAGGCATTGTCAGCTACCATTTGATTCCATAATTTTCACAAAATTTTTGCAATTCTTTTGGTGTGAACACTCTTCTATGGTTAGATCGCATAGCTTTAATCACAAGGCCACTTTCCTTCTCATATTGGGCTTTGAACTTCTTAAAGTTCTCAAAAACCTCCGATTTCTCCTTTTAAAAATACACCCTTGTTTTTCTTAAAAAATCATCGATGAAAAGAAGGAAATAGTTACTCTTACCAAGTGAACTTGGTTTGATCGGACCACACACATCTGTATGTATGTGTTCCAATGGCTTTTTAGCTCTTGAGTATGACTCCCTTGAAAAGCCCATTTTTAATTGATTTCCAAGTAAACATTTTTCGCACACTTGATTAGGACGGCTTATGCATGGTAGTCCTCTTACCATTTCCTTCTTGGAGAGCAATTCTAGTCCTCTGAAGTTAAGATGTCAATACCAAGAGGCATCTTTGTTGCACACCTTAAGAGGCATGGTGCGACATCATTTTGAATGTTGATTACAAACATTCTATTTCTTTACATTGATACCTTAACATTGATTTTATTTGCATCGTCTGTTATAGAAAGGTTATTATCTTTTAGTCGAATATCATAACATTTCTCTAAGAGTTGCCTAGGCTCAAGATGTTGCTCTTCATGTTTGGCACATAATAAACATTAGAATGAATTGGTGCTCTCCATTCTTCAATCGGATAAAAAACTTTACTTTACTTTTCGCTGCTATCTTTGATTCATCTCCAAATGGGATGTTGCCTTTCACCGATTCATCAAGCTCCATAAACATGTTTTTTCTTCCATACATATGGTTGCTTGCACCACTATCTTGGTACCATTGATTTTCCTCACTTTTTCATTTTTTTGTGATTTAGTAGTAATATACCATCTACTTGATTTTTTCCAATGCAATTGGTCTTCTCTTTAACTTTATTGTTTCTAGAAGCTCTACATTCGGAAGCATAATATCCAAATTTCTCATAATTATAGCATTTAATGCGTGACTTTTCATACCCTGAATTTCCTCTCCCATGACTACTTGTTGAGCTTTCTCCTCTTCTATTGTTGTTGTTTTCATTGTTGGGCCTCCAACCTCGTCCATGTCCATATCCACGACCTCTTCCTCTTTCTTGACCACAAAACCCATCTTTGTTGACTTTGATTATTTTCTTCCTTTTTTGAGTCAATCCGTGTCTTAAGAACTTGCTCCCTGGTCACTTCCTTCTTCGTTTTCTTTTCTTCACAAGCTTGCAATGAGCCTAAAATTCCTCTATTGCCATGGTCTCCAAGTTTTTTGTTTCTTCAATGATGGCGATAATATGTTCGAATTTTGGATCTAATGATCTAAGAATCTTCTCCATAATTCTTAAGCCATCTAACTTCTCACCATTTCTTTTTAGATTATTACTGACTAGTAAAACTCTTGAGAACTAATTAGAAACAAGCTCATCTTTTTTCATATGCAAAGTTTCAAACTCTTATCTTAAAGTTTGAAGACGTACCTTTTTGACTTGATCAGCTCCCTTATATGATGTTCGAAGCTTCTCCCATGCTTCTTTTGCTCACTTCGTTCCAAAAATCTTCTCAAAAATATCATCATCCAATGCTTGATAGATTAGACAGAGAGTCTTCTTGTCTCTCGTTCTTGAGTTTCTCAAACTTTCCCTTTGAGTTTGAAATAAGCTACCTTCATTTTCTTATTTAGTATAACCTTTCTCCACTATTTCCCATATGTCATATGCTCCAAAGAGAGCCATCATCCTTAAGCTTCAATTATCATACTTATTCTTGTTGAGCATTGGAACTTGTAAGGGAACGTTTTTATTCGCCATCTCTATCTTTTTTTGGAAGAATCTTAAAGCTCCAATACCACTTTGTTGAATATTTTTATGAAAAAGAAGGAGAGAATATAAGAAAGAGGTATTTTTGTTGTTGAAAACTTTTCTTTTATTAATGGTAGATTTCTTGTTTGATTGCTTGATACAAAATGATGAAAGTGCTCTTCTATTTATAGGACTCCATAGACTATCCTAGAAACACGACTCTCTAAAAAATTCTAGAAACATGACTCCATACATAATTCTTATTTCTACTAGAAAATTTAAGAGCTCTCAACAAACTACAGTAAATGCAAGAAGACCCTAAAAACTATAATAACAGGAAGCTTTTGGAAATTAACAAATCAAGTTTAATATTTCAATAGAATCACTGCCACTATGCTTCGATGCCTCAGTTATGTCCTTGTATTAATTACGTATTTTTCTCTAACTACTTTTTATTATATGAATGAAATCGTAATTACATTTTATTTTATAAAAAAATGATTAAACTGCCAAAGTTAACCTGGTAACAGGACTGTCAGCAAGTTAATGGTCCAACCTGACACTCAAATATAACAACACAATCATAATTTGAAAAAGACTGGTTGGTGTTGTAAAAGTAAAGGAACAAATAAAATGCTCATTTGTATCGCCCTTAAGAGTAAAGCTCATCCCACAAAGCATGTTGTTTAGATCGTCAGACTTTCTGGATTTTTGTAGATCAAGACTCGTCAAAACTGTGTTCGCTTAGCCTAAGCGGCAAATTACAAGCCAGAAGAAGCCAAAGGGCCAGACAAGACATGCTATTTCATGAAGAGGATAAGTAGATATACTCAAATATGACTAATATGAATTAGATCTAAGTAGACCTATGTTTTTCTTCCATACGTTTAGATAAAATGTAGTGAGTAATCAAAATTTTGAAGATGAACAACAATATTTTAAGTTCAAGAAGTGCATGTAGAGCCTGTTGGAAATTTTGTGGTAAATTTTAGCTTGTTTTAAAGTTATTTTGAAGGGTAGAACTTTTGCCCTTTTTTTTTGGAAGGAAGAAAGGAGAAGTACTGAATGAACTGGAGTAGTAAAGAAAGAAAGTAACCCCATCAACGGATACTTTTAGATACGAATATTGTCATATCCGCATCTGCATCCGAAATCATTTTCGGATATCAAATATCTGCATCTGCGAATACGAACGGATATCGGATAATTATCCTATCCGCTAACAACCGATAAATCAAGAACCATAAGTAGAAAAATATTATTTAATGTAAAAATATTTAAATCCCATTGTTTATAAAAGTGTTAAAAAGAAACATTTATGATGACAATATATAGGTTTGAGCAGTTAATATGTATTAAGTGCATATAATATAAACTATTAACTTAGTAAAGCAATAAAGAAATTTCTTTAATCGTGCTAAAATACACATAATTTTAACTATAAAATTGACAAAATCCGGATGGATAATTTTCGAATGCGGATGTCTTTGTATTCGGATCCGGTTTTTGGGATATTAGATATTTATCCTCTTTTCGGATACGGATGCGAATGGATTTTGGATTTTTCGGGTATTCATTAACAGCCATATCTGAAAGTAGGTGGGAATAAACCACATCGCTATACAAAAACCACCCGCATCCGAATGCAAAAATGGTGCGGAAATCAAGACCGAATCTTCTAACCAAACAAATACCCAAAATCAGACCAACCCATATCGATACGGTTTGGTTGCGGTTTGGATGATTGAACCGATCATATTAAACTAGACCGAATCAAATATTTATACTAGTGATCTTATGATAAAAATATAAGCAACCCTTATCTCATTTTATATTCTAACGATGTATATTCTATTTTCAGCTTATACTAATAATAAGCTATGGCTTAAATGAAGAAGTTATAGTTTTAGTATACTTTTTTTCATCTCATTTTTTTAGATAAATGCTAATTATAATCTTATTATAATCATTTTACTTAATGGTTGTGCATTGATTAACACTGATGATTGGTTAATCTACTAAAACATATCTCACTTGTAGCTAAATGTTAAATTGAAATATTCATACAATTAAGAACTAATCTTTCATTTCAGTAAAACATTGTGTGTTTTAACATTTAAGTGTAAAGCCTTATATAGTGGCTTTCATAAATTAATTATTGATGGAAATAATTCTTTTATTTCATATTTAATATGGGTTCAAACCGGATCGGACCGAAATCGGGCCATGTTATACTAAACCGAACTGAAAATGAAACGTTTAAAAGATTAGTATAATGGTTTGTATTGTTGATTAACCGTTTAATGTGGTGTGAAAGCATTTGAGCTTCATACCGCACCAAACCAATCCACGTCCAATCCTATCTAAAAGGTTAACTCTTGTTATGTCAATGAAGGGTATGCAGGTATAGGCTGGCAAAAACATAGTTGGCCTTTCCCTTTTTATGTTAGTCCACTTATATTTGTAAATATTCTCTAAGTGTAAGATTTGTACTTATACTATATATATTTTAGTTGATTTATAAAGCTCTCGTTCAAAAAAATTATTATCATTTTGTAATATAGATGAAATATTTATTTTTTATTTGTCAACATTGGATAAGGTGGCTTTAAACATCACATACTCATCAAAGAAATGGCATGTAAAAAGTTAGAAATTTCACCTCATCACAATATAATTTGTACTACTCAAATATTATGTTATAAAACCGTAAAAGTTTTAGAAGGTGAAGACCACTGAATTGGTGTGAAAATTCTAACTTCTAAATATTTCCATTAAGCGGTTGCAAAATGTTCCAACTAAGAGTGTTTTAGATGGCTAAATGTGAAAAATGTTGAATAGTTTCTAACTTTAGGTTAGCAATAAAGTTTTTGTGGAGTGCTTGAAAGTTTCAACTATACACAGTGGAAGTGAAAGCTTTATCTATCCTCTTCGAATAAAGGATAATAAAATAAATAAATATATAAATAAACAAACATGTTAATTTTAAAAGCGCTGTGGTAGTGTGGCTTCTCTTGATTTTATTTATCACATTCAATTTTATTTTATCACCTTAGTTATACTATATTAAATAATAGTAAAAGAGAGAATTTCTTGCTCTATTATTGGTTCCAAGTGATATCTCCTTTCTCCTTAGTTCTCTCCTGATA
Source organism: Allium cepa (assembly GCA_030765085.1). NCBI lineage: Eukaryota > Viridiplantae > Streptophyta > Magnoliopsida > Asparagales > Amaryllidaceae > Allium > Allium cepa. Next base: position 261,726,073 of record CM060931.1, read on the forward strand.
TTTTATTTTCAAATCTTTTAACTTAACAAGTTACATTTATTTTACTAGATCTGTATCATCATTTTTCGTTTTGATACATATATTTGAAAGTTCATACAATTATTCACAAATAATTCATCTATTACCTCATAGAATTTTATGTTCAAATCATTTTTTTTGAAACTACATAATCCAGATTCAATCGATTTAAATAAATTTGATTAACCACTGTTTACCATTATTTTTAATAAATATTAATGAATGAGAACTTAGACATGTATATCACTAATGTACCAATCAAATTGATGGAATTGATTTTATATTCAATTATGGTATATAAATCACATAAAACAATTATAACAAATTATTTGTTCTTCATTTATCTCAATAAATTTATCATGCATTGTATTGTAAATTTTGGTTATAAATACCTACATTTAAAACTACCACGATTATTTATAAACCCATCTCAATTTTCCCTTATATTTTAAATTTCGGTTCATATATTTAAATTAATTATGCAATCTTAAGTAAAAATTAAATATAAATACAACTAAATAATATTTGTTAGTTCGTTTATTGAATTATAAAAATACGAAATTTTAATATGTACATCATACTCATATTAACAAAATGGTAAAATTACTTTTTCTTTAAAGTAAAATTGATAAATCATATGACATAAATACTTAAACAATATGAAACTTCTATAAAACACGCTCTTTAAATTTCAAGAAACAATTATCCTTTCTAACATAATATTTAAAAAAACACCCATAAGTTTTGTTTCCTGCAAACTGTAAATATTTATAATAAAAACTGAAAATATTTGTGTCACAAAATTGTAATAATTCAAAAATACAAAAATATTTTTATTTTTATTTTATTTTGTTTTGGTCATAGAAATATGCGCCTAAGTTCAGATTTGATTTTCGAAAAAAACGAAAAAATATTTGTCATAAATAATTTTAGGTGTATAATTTAAACATGTTTTTTATAAGGGGCTCTCATGTATTAAGTTTGAAAATAAAGGTAGGATCATAATTTCTATTAAATAAATTTATAATTCAATTATCTTAATAAATTAATCATACAGTACATTACAAAATTACATTTTTTTTACTTCAGATCCTTCATTTTAAAATCCTACAACCTTTTGTAAAACACCTTGGTTTCCTTTCAATATTTTACATTTAACTCCATATATTAGAATTAATCATGTAATCTTAAAACTACTTAAATAAATTCAACAAACTAATATTCGTTGTTTTGACTAATAAATCATAAGAATATGAAAATTTCAATGTTGATACTATATTTCTATTAACAAAATAGGTACAAAGTTCATTTAGATGTATAAATACATCATTCACATAACATAATTACGTACATATGTAGTAATTACGAATTTATTTCATAATTTATTTATATCAATACATTAATGCGCTGCAAAATGTTTAACGTTTCATGTAGGTAAATTCTACAGTTGTTTAAAAAACTCTCCTCAGTATCACTTAATATTATACATTTAAATCAATATTTTTTAATCAGTTATGTAATCTTGAATCTAAACTATTCAAACAAATTCAATTAACAAACATTCGTTACTTCATCTAATAAATCATTAAATACGATGGTACAATATGCATACCATATTCGTACAAACAAACATTGCAAAAAAATTATTTTATTCAAATATAAAGATATGTATAAGTCATATGATATAAATAATACTAAAAACTTAATTTATTATTCATTTATCTCAATAAAATTAGCATACATCAAATTGTAAAATTTTGTTTTTAGATTTAGATACCAACATATTAATATTTTTGCAACTATTTACATCCCCACTCGATTGTTTTTCAATATTATATATTTAAATCCATGTATTGAAATTACTTATGAAATCTCAAATTTAAATTACGTAAATAATCCCAGCAAATAGTTAGTTTATTCTTTTAATAAATCCTAAAATTATATACACACACATATTTATACTAACAAAAATGAGAATTTTTTTTCACTCAACTATAAGGATACAGATTGCATACATCAAATTATGTACATAAATAATAATGACGAAGTCAATTTATAAATCATTTATAATCATTTATCTCAAACGTTTATCATACATTACTTTATAAAATTCTTCTTCTAACTTAAAATTACTTCGCATTAAGGTTTTCATAGTTTTTTACAAAATTCTTCTTAATTCTTTCATACAATTAAATATTTAAGTCCATATTTTAAAATTAGTTGCATAATTTTAAATTTAATATAGTTATAAAAATTTAGTCAAATAATATTTGCTAATTCGTCTAAAATCATCAGTTTGTCAGTTGCAACATGTATATCATATTCATAAAACGAAAATGACAAAATTATATTTTTACACCAGTATAAAGATATATAAGCAATATAACATAAATTATAAATAATCAATAATGACAAATTTAATTTGTACCTCGTTTATTTCACTGAATTAGTTTTACATTGTATAACAAATTATCTATTTCAATATTATAAGTATATATATTTTATAATATTATTATCTGCAGTGTACGAGTTACAACACTAGTACTAATGTGTTAGAGTAGTTATATTTGTCGTGGGATGTAGTACAATGGATCGTGAAATAAATGCCCACTAAACTACATGGATTATTTTTGGAGTAAACTTTTTCAAGTAATAATTAATTCACTTAGTCTGAAGAAAGCTTATTTTATAAAGATTCATAAAAGTGAAAGAAAGATGATCCAATGTGCTATTAATGTCTTACAAAGTTTGTTTCATATTATCCATAATCCAAAAAGATTTAACCATATAATGAACTTCACAAATATCATGCATGTGAGTATTACAATTCACAACTTAATTATGGGAAATAAGTATCGTCCAATCATGAAATCGCATAATATCGTATTAGCCGAAATAGATAATACATACGTGAATGAGAGCTAACACAAAAATATAACAAAACCTTATTAGATAAGTTTAGATGCAAACCTGAAATTTTACAAACCTTCACTCCTCAAATGACGCGGTGACATTAACCAGAATAAGACATGGTCTTTAGATTCGAGGTTCCTATGCAGTTAAATACCCATTAAATTCTCGTTAAAAGGCTAAATGTATTTTGACCGCTACGATTTTTTAATTAGCGCTATTAATGAAAAAAATTTATTTCCTCTTACACCTACTAAATTAGAGATTTTTATCATCTACTTTAAAACCTTTAATATAAAAAAATTGATTTCATCATTTCTTTTTTAAATCAAATATGTTGTGCAAAATTTTAAGTTATTTGCACCAACTCCAAATCTGCAGCGGAATACTAAAATGTGAAAGCAAGCAAAAGGATCTAACTTGTTAATTAATTATTAGCCGCTAATTCAATAAAAAATAATCACCAAACAAAGAAAAACCAGAAGAGTATGGAACCCAAAGATTTAACGTGATTCGACCAAATTGGCTACGTCCATAGGCCCAACTACTATTCTTTATTTCATTGAAGAAAGAGAGTACAAACGAGAGAGACAACAAAAATATAGGTAGCAAGGCGAAGAGACTAACATATGCTTGCAACCAAATTGGTTACAAACATCCAAGAACAAATTTATGTAGAGAAGTAAGTGAAGTAAATAAAGTTAAATTGAGGAAAAGATTATGCAAATAGCAAACAAAAAGCAGTAATAAAAAACATAGAGATTTATAGTGGTTTGGCATTGTATGCCTACATCCACTTTGAATATTATCATTATTGATCGCTTATAATCTTGATAGGGAATATAGAACACTTGATTACACTTGATTGTAATAGATTCTAGAGTAATAAGCAAAATAAAGATCATTAGAATGATCCATTAGGCCAGTATTTATAGGTGAAGACGACAACCAATCTCTTTGAACTTCAGCTAATGGACCTTCTAATCCACATGGGCCCATCAGGGGGTCACTCGGCCCAACTCCCAACGAGGTGGGATTGGTACCAATCCCATCATTGGTTGATTTTTGAGCAGCGATCCCTACTGTGGCTTCTGCAGGCTAAAATCACTGCAACAAACAGGACCTTTAATAGCGTTTCAAAAGCGCTATAAAAACTATTAACAGCGTTTTTACATGCGCTGTTTATCGACATGCAATTATATATCAAATATATACAATGACAAAGAATAAGTGCTGTTAAATGTCCTTTTTTGCAGCGTTTCCCTGGTGTCATAAAATCTTTTAACAGCATTTGGTTTAATTTAACGGTATTTTTAAAAAATGCTGTTAAAACAATTCAATGGCATTTTTAAAACGCTGTTAAAACATTCAATGACATTTAAAAAACGCCATGGAATGTTTTTGCAGCATTTTAAGAACGACATTAAATTATATTTGGTTATGTTTTTAGATACAATCCAACGACATTTTTAAAATGCTGTTAAAACATTCCAAGGCATTTTAAATGCTGTTGAATGTTTTAACAGCGTTTTAAAAACACCGTTGAATTGTAATTGCTATGTTTTTAGATACAATTTAACGACATTTTTAAAACTCTGTTAAAACATTCAATGGCGTTTGAAAAACGGCATAGAATGTTTTAACAGCGTTTTTAAAATGCCGTTAAATTGTATACAAAGCTAAGTCAATCAGGCTTTTTCTAATTTTTTGTAAATTCCATTTCAGTAATCATTAGTCACAATGTGTGTATATACCACATTTCAAAATTACCAAATTATATCAATACCACATTTCAAAATTAACATATTGTATCAATACCACATTTTGGACACATATTTGATAACCAACATATGAAATTTAATAATCAAAATACACAATATTCTTACACCAAACATAAATAGTTCGTCATCAATAGTTCATAAACAAAATATAGAACAAATAGCAATAGCAAAACAAAAGCAAGTATTACATACGTTTAAAACCAAAAGGTAGTTCTAGCAGCAAAAATAACTTCGATCCATAACTCTTTGCAACCTTTTTTTGCATCACACTCATCTATCTACCTGCATAACAAAAGTATTGGAATGATCTCAAATGATAGTGTAATTGATGTGCATAAGTCTACATCCCTACATAACAATGCAAAGATGGAGGATGAATGCTTTAAATCTCTTTACAACTCGTAAACAGATCAGAACTTCTCTTCATATGAACAAAAAACATGCTTCATAACTGAAAGCCATATTCACCAAATATGATATAAAATTACTGTACCTCCAACTATAATAGGGACATAGGTTCATCGACACTGTAATTCCCAAAAGCAAAGTATGAGCAATTTCTAGTTGGGGTCCGTTATAGTGGGGCATAAAAAATGTTGCTAAGAGGTGCTTGTAAGGCATAGTAGCAAGGGCTTTAGGAGGCCTGCAAGCTCCTATCTAAACTGATCATGCTACAGAGAAAATTCTTTATCTCTTCCACGAGCAGGGTACAATGTGACTAGCATTATATCTCTTCCATGAACCGCCATTCATGCTGCTTTTCTGCCATTGTCTTGCCTGGTGCATACCGTATCTGTTGATTTAATGGAATTTAGCTGAATTAGCATAAATTTTTAATCATGATCCAAGTCATTAAATATGTGGACTTTTATTGAAGTAACCTTCTTGTCCCTGCAATGCTTTCTTTGGTCCAACTATTGTTGTCGACTATTATGGGCTGCAGGCTTTGATTCTCATCAGAAGATTGCCAAATGTAGGATAAAAGAGAGGAGATGAATACACATTTCCTTACTGATCTAATTGACCCAAAGTAACTGGACAGGAGTAAGAGAAGCACTTCCTGTATATTTCATTTGTTATTGAGATGCAATTGCATGATAATGCAGTTAAGAAACATTGTCATATATAAATATACTTGGGATGCACGCTGAACATTGAAGGATTAGAAACAGAAGCTAAGGACGACATTGAATATACAAGTGAAGTGATCTATCAAACCATGGACACTGTTAGGCTCCATTTAAGACTTGCATCGACAGCCAAAGTTGTGCTTAACATGATTAGAACTGTATTAAAATAACATTTGCTGGCAAATAAACTACAACTTGCTTGGAAAGCCTTTTGGTACATGTACTTTACAACCCCATGGCCTACAACTACAATAACTGCTCATGGATTTTATGTATATTCTTTAACTATGAATCCAACATTCCTTTGTATCCAAATTAAAAAAATGTTAGCATGACATACATCTCTTCCTAAAGTTCATGTGAGTCAAACGAATCATCTTCTTTTGATTCTGACAGGTAGCTATTGAGACTTCATAGCTGTATATAAACCAAAAAATAATGTTTCACTAAAGTTATAATAAAATAATGAAGTATACGACAACAAAAAAGAACTGTAGTTTCCTAAAACTAAAACACATGTTACTGGAAGGCTAACATATCAGTTTTGGGATTACTATTAATTTCATCCAACATATAATACATGCTAACTATAAAGGAATCACTACCTTAAGTAATCTGTCACTTTATTTCACTATATTGACTGCAAATTAATTGGTTGTAAATTGATTAGCAGTAAATAGTTAATTAGCTAGGCATACATGAAGGCATTAATTTGCAATTTACTTGACTAATTGGCATACATGAATGTATACATGCAACCATTATATATGTAAATTAATTAGCAGTAAATAGTTGATTGGCTTACTTGACTAATTGATTTGTAAATTAATTAGCAGTAAATAGTTAATTAGCTAGGTTGCATGAAGGTATACATGCAACCATTATATATGTTGGGCCGTCGGCACTTGTATACATGCAGATGCACCAAATTAAAACCGTACATGTTGCAAAAGTGCTAGCTTTACATTCATAATACCACAGACAGTTTACCGATAGGTTCATCAGTCACTCAAATACAAGGATATTACTTAAAGTTCAAACACAATTAATACTTTAAGAATACTAAAATGTTTATCAAAAATGTACAAGAAATATTTTAAATTATCACCTGAGTTTCTTCATCGACGGTTGTGGTCTGCAAGACATCGCTGGAATAGGTATGTAGCCTACAGTTGAAAAACCATAGTAATAATTATGATTTGGAAGAAAAGTGTTGGTTAGTAGGCAACATAAAATGGCATACATAAGACGTACAGTAAAAAATTCACAACTTATCTCATAAATTCGTTAAAGCATCTTGTTTTCAAAATGTTGACAAAGGGTCTGAGAAATGTTAATGTTCAATGAACACTTATTCTTCTCAAATCATTTTGGACATAGCAGTTTACCAAAAAACCATTTTGTCCAAATAAAAAAATTTGGAAATTAGAAACCATGACCAACCAAAATGTCGAAAATTACCCTGCTATAGAAAAATTTATGACCAACCGAAATGTCGAAAATTACCCTGCTTCAAAAATACCTATGACCAACCAATTGAAAATTTACATGATGATTTTCTGAACATTCCAAATGGAAATGCAAGGAGCCATGTTTACGCAATACTAATATGGATGGAGAATTGGATCTTTTCTGGTAATCACTGCAAAATACTCAGGTTCGCATGATGCAACCATGCAAACTGGAGAAAACAAGAAGCTGAAAAAGGTAAAAATATGTCTAGATAGTTCAGCATCTTTTTCTCTTTTTATTATCTGGAACCAGGTAGTACAATTTTTCTTTGGGTTAACTTTACAAAAAGTGATGATACTGGGTTTCTGTCAGCAATCTAGCAATTTTCTTCTCTTTTCTAATTACCTTTAGCTCTTAAGGGACTAAATAAATTTGCCTTAATATATTCTAACAAGACAAGTCGGATTAAAGACACATGCATATTGGCCTTAATATAGAAAATTGGTTGTAGTGGCAAGCTAGTTATATATTGTAGAGGGTTGAATTGTTTAATCATATTTAACTACTGTGTAAACTTTATGCATTTAATATACGGAAAGTAAAAGAAAATGTGCCAAAGCAACTGGCATATGATTATGTAAGTGAAAACTAAATATAAACATCAAGGTCCTTATTAGAGAGGAAAGTAGTTAAAGAGACATTAAAAGCATACTAGCATTCAAAACCTAGATATCTAAATTCAATTGTTTTGTGTTAATATATGGGGAAGGGTAAGGTAGTTCAGTTTATAATATTAGCCCCTTCATTCGCAAAGTTCAAGCTATAATACAAAACAAGCATAAAGCAATTGCGTATATGTTTATATATGTATATATATATAACACTTCGATATTGGCTATATTCTTTGTGTAATTTATAGTATGTCACATTATATTATCTCTTTACTCATATGATTATACAGACATATACCATTTCTTGATATATTTTTTTATTGCAAAATAGACAAAAGACCCATTTCTTGATTTTTTTTGTTTTGTTTATTTTTACACGATAAGACTAGAAATTAAACAAGAATAGCACACTAGTTATAGAAAAATATTTAATCATTGAAGATGTTTATTGCTACATGCTTCATATGATGTAAATTTAGTGGATCATGATAAAGGTATATAGGTAAAATAGTGTTTAATTAAAGTGGAAAATAGGGAGGCATCCCTATCATACTTTCATATTGTAAAGCGGGTCCCTGTCAAAGTTTCATTGTAAATCGGATCCCTGTTTTCTGGAAACGAAGAAAATTATTGCTGAATTGTCAGCAACTTTTATAAATAAGTGCTGATATTTCAGCAACTTTCCCTGTCAAAGTTACATTGTAAATCGGGTCCCTGTTTTCTGGAAACGAAAAAAATTATTGCTGAAATGTCAGCAACTTTTATAAATAAGTGCTGATATTTCAGCAACTTTCATAAACTGTGTTCACAGTGTACATAAATGTTGCTCAGCAACTTTTATACATAAGTGCTGATATTTCAGCAACTTTCATACACTATGTTCACAGTGTATAAAAAAATTGCAGAAATGTCAGCAGCTTTTATGAAAAGTTGCATCATGCTCTACAATAACCGTGAATAAAAAAACAGGGACATAATTTACACTGAAATTTAGTGGAGGACTTTTCGTGAATTTTGAAACTTAATGAGGACCTGTGCCAAAAGTACCCTTAATTAAATACTGAAAGAAAGATATTATCACTATTGAATGGGGAAAAAACATTTATAAGTCATTATCAAGTGTTTTTAATTGATAAAAATATGCCATGTAATATGAATAGCAGTTCACATCTAATTAGTAGGGGAAAATGACTCCTAAACAGTCAAATTATCAACAGTTTATTTAAAACGAGTAGTCACCAAAAGGAAAATTAGCCTTACTAAAAGCCTAGTAAAAATCGATGGTTGACATATTTCAAGTCTTATAAGCAAATACTAACAACATGGTTCAAACTATAAGCACAATGCTAAAACAAGTAAACTTAACACAAAAAAGACTCGGGTTTTAGAATATGAGGTGGTTTGACCAATAAACTTATAGTCATGTTTTGTGTTGTAGCTATCATATAAAGAAACATACACGATATGATCTACATTCTTGGTTTGTTTAACAACAGGGTCCTTTAATCCAATAAAGACAATACATTTCTGGATACAAATTAACATGGATCCATCATAAACCAAGATTCATTGTCCTAATCAAGTCACCAAAGTTTGCATACTTACTACTTATCAAACTTTGTTTTAGTATTGTTATCTAAAAGAGACACAGCATAACCCAGTACACACAGAACTCTCAACCATTCAACGAAAGGTTAACCTGAGAATTAATCTTCACTTCGACTAAAACTGATATACAGTAAAAAAGAGTTAAGTCATCATTATGTAACTCGGAAAGATCATCGGTTACTGTAACCAAAAATTCACTGCCACCTTATATTTACACACAATCCACATTAACCAACAAACTCCCCAAGTCGAGAAACAAGAAATAGACCTAGAAACATCCACAATCAACACAGAAATCCAATATTTATAGACACATAAATCCAACTAAAACCACAAAAATAACAAAGACCCACCAATCAAAATCACTAATTTTCAGTGTGGGGCATCATGTTGAGCATGCTTTCATAGTATGTGATGCAAGCCAAGATGGTGCAAAAGGGAAACCTATATTATAGTTACAACCACTAATTTTTTACCTTGAAATTATAATCTTCCTAATGACAATGGTGAATGGTGCAACCCTCCAAGAAAGTGTTTTGTTATGGCTCAACTGCGTGGGAGACTATAACCATTTATGAAGGAGGGATTATGACTATAGATTACAAAAAGTAAATGCTATAGTGACATAATTAGCACTTTGCATTATATAATCTTGTACAGAATTACAGAAAGTAATTGCTATAGTGACATAATTAGCATTTTTCATCATGTAATCTTGTACAAACTTGGCAAGTGACGAATTTTAAAAAGCATAGATGCAAACCTTGTAAGTTTTGAATAATTTAATTCAGCACAACATTTTGATTTTAGTTTTATTTATTTAGTAAGACTAATAATAGCATCCCCAGTTCAAACACTGATAATAGATGTTAAACGTATATTTTCTTATAGCTTACCAATCTTGAGATTAAAAATTACAGAGGAATTCAAAACTACTAACATTAGGCATTCATACCAAGACCGTAAGCAGCAACATCAATTGCAGCCGTTGTTGGACTATTATCGCTTCTAAACAATGCCAAAACCCAGTCCCTTTTTCACTATTGTTTATCACCATGAATAATCAATGCAGACCATCCATTCATTTTGCACTCCATAGACACATGATCAAAGCCTCTTTTAGTTTGTGAAATATCAGGATTTAACTTCAATCCACTAACTCCCCAATAATTTCAACAGTCTATTGAACAAATAAATAAAAGAATGAAATGATTTGTATCATCTAAAACACAAAAGATTGAAGGTTAATGAATTAAATTTGTATTTTGATAAAATCATACAGATTTTACATGGTCGTAATTTCAACAATCTTTCATAACACTTATATTATGATGCAAACTTTACATAAAATAGGGTTCAGATGGAATATTGAGAAACTTTTGTAAAGTTGCATCTTAGATTGTACTTGAAATTGTAATAGTCCTATACTACATTTGATGGTTGCATTGTGGGGAAACTAATAAAGGTCTACATATGCAATAATATCAATATATCCAATTTAGACGATACTTTATCCTTATATTTATATGTTGTACAATAGTTCCTAGATGTATCATCAAAACAAAAGGGTGGAAACATTGAATACATAACGTATTGGCATGGTATTTGTGCCATGAAATCCATAATTTTAATTGGAAAAGAATCAATTTAACATGCATAGATAGAGCAATTTTTCAAATCAAGCCATATTTTTTTGACTGTCGTGGTTAAATAAGTTACAGCATTGTAGGTCAGCGATGTTTCATGTACATTTTTTTTATTTTGCAAACATGTTGAAACTGTTATGTTGTGGGTTGTTTTTTTAAATTATTTGATAACCACATCAAACCTTATTTACTATCGGTCATGAATCATGGACTACAAACAATATGACCATCCTTAGGCTTGTTATGGGTAAAATGTATTACAATTAGCCTTAGGCTAGTCATGGCTAACTTGTATAAAATTTATTTAACATAGGTAAAAGGTAGTTACTTGAAACATGCCCTAACATGAAAATAATGAAAACTGAAATCACACTTCTTCAATTTTATTTAGCTAAATAAACCTAATATGAATTATTATATAATGAAATATATGTCCAAATGAACTCTAGCACATTTACGAATATCTGAGTTGGGCTGTTTTGCTTCAATTGCTCTGCATAAATCATTTTAGATCATATGTTAAAAACTAACTAACAAAAGGTAGAAACATCTGCATTTTTTGCTTTTATAGGGATATTAGGTCATCCAAACTAAAAACCTGCACTATACATTTTTATTAGGCATTAGGTCCACTTAATCAAAAGTTGTATTTAATCTAAACCTTTCATTCTATTTAAACAAACTCTATCATTAAAACAAGCTTTTGACCTCAAAACGTTTTTATCAGCAAAAACACTAAACTGTTATAGACTTATCATACATAATGTGTTGGCTAAAGTGTCAAGCAATATCTGTTTAAAAAAATAACAACATGCATTTCATTTTCTACCTCTCGCTTATTTTTCTAAGAATGCTATAGGCAAATCAACTCGATTTCACAATACTATTTCCAATGCTCAAATATTATGGTAGGTGTTTTTAACCTTTCAATTCTTATAAATATTGTATCAATTCTACTTTTTATACAATAAGATCAAGGACAGTCCATGATAGTTACATGAAATTATGAGAGAAATTTAAATTCCATTAGAATAAATGTGCTATCTTTGTTTTCACTTATCACATAAGTGCTAAAAGACTATATCAAGGACACATCATGATGATTTACATGAAAACTAAAATATGGAATAAGTAGGCCGTCTCTATTATTATATTGTTGTCACATAACCTCATGACCAACAAACTCATGCCATGAATCTGGATACATTAAAAAAGATGTCTCTGTAAATAATTTTACATGTCTTCTTAAAATTCCCAAGGCGCAAGATGACATGGTTAGGATCCTGTTACCTATTGTTAAGAGGTATGATGGTACATTACAATATAGCCTAAACTTGCAATAATAAAGGATGTACTGAATTTTGGCTTACATTTTTTCAAGAGAATGTCCTTGGCATGAGATCAGCCAGCAAATGGTTTCTTCTACTCATAACCAAGATGCCTCTTCTTGTAAGACTTATCTGCCCATGTCTGATTTCTTCTACGGGTCTTTAACTTGCGCCCATCTCACATACCATGTGTCTTTCTATCAAATATTTCAGATTCATGGATATAGACCCTGAGAATTGATTAATATAAGACACTAACCAATAATATAATAAACAAAAATACAAATGTATGTCATAGATAAAAAAATATTAAACCTTAGTGCATATATTAACATTCTTCATAATGTAAAATTTAAAGCACAACTAAAAACTAAAAAAATTCAATATTTGGTAGAAAAATAGAGCTATAGTAAGATGAATCCAAGAAATCGTTGTAGGTTAAAGGTTCCCAAAACAAAGAAATCAAGAGTCGGTTAAATGGCGCATTATCTTTATTTTAAAAACATCAATATCATATAATTTTAACCAGCTAAAAGTAATAAAAGATCTTTTTTATAAGGTTCGGTGAAATGTTGGTGTTCGTTGTATACTTTCACAAAGTACAGTAAAAGTTTAATCCACATAATGATATTCTCATCAATAAATTCATCCAGGTGAAAAAAAATTAATGGAAAAGAAAAGTTAAAAAATATATTAAAAATATTAACACTATTGATTCAATTCCTACTTTTTCTACATATCAAAAAGCTCATCCGAAATCAGCAAACAATTTACACTATACTTGTTTAAATAGTTTACTCAACAATAAATTACATTAGATGAGTATTCATCTCCTGTAATAGTTGTTCCTAGAGAATTATAAACTCACGACAATGAACATTTGAGATGGACCATGTGAAAATAAGCTCTTTTCATAACGTACGCATAAAAAACCCATGATAATACACAACATTAAGTACCTAAAGTATGAAAATTGGGATCGACGACTGAAATATACCTAATATTCGACTAATCCGTTAAATCTAAACAAGATGAATTAAGGTGATTCATTAACAAGGGAGTACCTGAGATATTAATGGTGAATCATAGCAGTAACAATCAAGGATATAAAAGAACAAGAAAAATCTAAAGGAAATCAAAATGAAGGAAAATGAAAAAAAAGAGTAGCAGGAGGGGTTTTCGAAGAAAGAGGGAAACTAAAATTTTTAGGTGAGTAAGATGAGAGTGGCGGTAGTATTTTGATGGTGGAAATTAAAGCCCTACGCTATTCTTAACGTTTTCTCGCGGACATGTTGACTTCTTAAACAACTTTTACTGCATTTGAGTTAAGGATGTTGAGAATAGATGCAATAAAAAGCTATATTTCTTGTAGTGAATATGTTTGCCCTTCAATTCTCATGTCATTTGGACCATTGGAGCTTGAGTTATTGTTCAATCTTTAACTCGATATCACTTTTGCACTGCTCATAGCCAAAACCTCTTCAAAGTTATATGTCGATCCCTTAAAGTTTTTCCTTATGACATGCGATCCCAGGGGTAGGTTTCCCAGGGTCCAGATACCTTTTCTTCAAAATTTCATAGGCTTTGGAGTTGTAAATCCCGAGATATTTAGTGCTGTATGCAAATACACTTGGAACTTGTTGGATGCAGCTCCCTCTTCAATATAGCATGTCGATCCCTCTCCATCTATCATGCTGATCCCTTCCAACTTGCCATGTTACGCCGAACCCTTCCTTTCGTTGAGCCATATTCCATGCTTTGAGCATCCTACCTTGTACATCCATCAAATTCATTCAATTCCGACTTCATATAATCATCTGTACTTAACTTCCGAGTCCCGCAATCATCATTCTAGAAACATCGACCTTGATGGCAATCAGATCTAACTCGTGTAGCTAGTTTAATATAGCTGGGATAGAATACGGGGTTACAATTGCCCCCAAAGTACTTCTTGTGATTAACATTACATGCTTTGAATCATTGAGAGTGAGATCCATCTAGCTTTCTAAACAGTTGCTAATCTTTTATCAAATCGTTTTTCCAAGGCGTTGAATTCCTTATTGATTGTCCTAATACTTGGTCAATTTCCAATAATATAAATCCATTGCCCTACCTCGACAGCTGGTATATCTAAATCTGGTTCTGCGAGACTAGCAAGCTTTTATTATCTGATCCAACCCCAAACTCGAAAGTTTCAGGTTTGACTTCAATTTTTTTCGATTTCAAAAATTGAACTTTTAAGTCGTACACGGGCATGCTTATATACACGTTTTTGTTGTTGGCTCCTGGACGTATTCGAGCACTCATAGTTTTTTATATGTTCATTCTTATAGCCAAATCCTTATAACCATTTTTTTGGTAAGGATTGGCACATGCTTGGCCGACCCCTATCATTCTTTTCTTTTCTTCTCTTTTTTTTTTATAGAAGGACTGGTACACATTTAGCTCATCCCTTTCTCTCGCTCCTTCTCTCTTTTACTTAAGGCTTTTATAGGGGTTGGCATATTAGTATGTCGATCCCTCTTTTGAGCTCATGCTAACAGGGATTGGCAAGCTTCTATGCCGATCCCACTCTCCTCATTTTGCACTTGGTGTTTTGGGCCGAATTGCCTCCCATATATATAAAGCAGCATTCCTACTTCTCTATGCTTTCACTTGCTTCATTTTCTTGCTACCTTTCCACTTTCCCATAATCGAAATTTCCCCAAGAGTCGAACCCTTCTCCTTCACTCAACCATCGCTATAATCAATTAACCAACCTTCTTTATTTAATCTTGGACCATCGTTCCTCCCTCTAACCAAATTGTAGCCTAACCTTTTCCTTCGGTTCGTCTTCCATTGAATTAGGTAAGCTTTCCACCTTACTTTTGACTTTAAGGCGAGGAAATAGATCCTACTTTGTTGATGATAGTTTGATTTTTGACGAAGTGGATGATTGAGAATATAGGTTTTTTGGGATAGAGGAGGTATGGGAAGGAGTTGGTATTGGTAGAGTGTTGAAGGTGGAAGAAATGGAAGAAGTGGAGGAGGGTTCAGTGTTGGAGGTATAGTTATAGGCCGAGTTAGAAGTATACATTTGCAAGAGACTGAAGTATATCAGCCAAGTATTTATAAAGCAAAGCAAATATGTAATAATAGGTAGCAGGCCTGTATTACTTTTGGCCCAAACCGTGTAATAATGTTTTTGTGCGGCTGTTATATATACATACAATGAATATGTATCAAACTTGATGAGATAATTGAAAAGCATTCTTTCTCACTTCAATGTAATTCAAACATTCTCTCTAGAACATCAAACAGATCATCATCTTGCAAATCTTATATGGTATCAGAGCTGAAGCCTAACTGCACAACAGCAGCCTGAATGTCATCAGAGTTATCATCATTTGATAATTCAGGAGTTTTGAAATCTCATTAGCAAAATTTCATCATTTGAGATTGAAATTTGAAAGAGCTTATCTAAAGGAAATAAAGTGCCGTGCCATAAGAATCTAGCAAGACTGGTTGCATTAAACTTTCTCTCAATAATGAAAAATCAAATTCAGTTCACAAAAATTGTCAGAAATTCATCAAAACATTAAAGAATAGCGCCTTGCTTGAAAAACCCATCATTAAAAGTTTAATCATTTGGTTAGTGGCTTCCCATATGTAACCTTTGAAGCTTTTCATTATGTTTTTGATTTTCTTGAAGCCCAGTAACAGTTCCTGCATCAGTGTTTCCCTTATTTTTTTTAAAGTTTCTTTCTGGTCCCGATTTAGCATCATGGTCAACAGCTCTACACCTTAAACAACCAGCAATTTTGACAAATAGCAACCGAGAACTTGATTAAAATGGTCATCAGTCCTCAGAGTCAATTGATTACAGCCCATCTAGAAGAAGAGAATTACCTTCTTTAGAAGGTACAGGTTGAGATAGCAGTCAGAGGCTATGGACTCGAAGATTTCCACTTTGGAACCCATACAATTCCCCCAAGTTTCGCCACTAATGAAGAAAACTAATCTGTCAGCAGTCTAGAATTTATAAAGTATCAAAGGAAAGACAGTTTAATTTCCTCTTGGTTATTATCATCAATAAGTGTTAAACTGTTGCGACAAGTTATTGAAAACAAAACAACAATTGCAATTTGGCCAACAGTCGAAAGAATCTTTTCTCTCAATCTACAGCCAAACTAATGCATCACAAAAGACAATTACATAGTATCAGGAAGGATAATCAATCTATGGGAGAATATCTTGCAAAAGTTAAAACAATAAGTGATTTACTTGAAGCAGTTGGACATAAGGTACCGGCATCTGAACAAGTGTTAATTACTTTGAGTGGTTTAGGTGAAGAATATGAGGCTGTTGTGGCAGTAATAGAAACTCAAAAAGTCACTACATCAATTGAGGATGTAAACTCTATACTTCTTGCTCATGAAGAAAGATTAGAATTCAAGAGACCCATAGATCTAGACATGTCAGTCAATTATGTAGCAAATTGTAAAAGCAAGAATCAATATAACCATAAAGGAAACCCACCAGTCAAAGGCGGATGTAAAGGAAGACGGAATAATAACAATAGATCAAAGTGCTGAATATGCGAGAAAGTTGGACACACTGCTCCAAAATGTTACTTTAGACTCAACATGAATTATACTGTAGGTCAGAGTCTGACAAATCAGAGAAATAATAATTTTTGTGCAAATATGGCACAAGCAACAAGACTCAAGTAATCATCTAAGCAGCAATAAGGCAAAAAAAAGGACACAATCAAACCTAAACAAACTTTTAATGAGAGTTGGTATCCAGATTCAGGAGCAACCAACCACATCACCAACAGTCTGGATAATCTGAATCTAGGGAACAAAGAGTACAAAGGTAATAAGTCCATACACATGGAAAACGATGAGGCCATTAAGATTACACACACTAGAATTGCTTGCATCAAAGGTAAAAGAAAACCATATCTCAATAATTTACTGATGGTACCACAAATAAAGAAAAATCTCTTAAGTGTATCTCTGTTTGCAAGTGATGAGAATGTTTACTTTGAATTTATCCTAAATACCGTTTGATCAAAGACATACTAACTAAGGAAATTTTATTGCAAGGTTAGGTTATGAAGGGTCTGTATAGATTTAATCTTGTTGATTCTAGAAATTCTAGCTCAGATAAAACATCTAAAATACTCTGAACTAGCTTAAACTGAGAAGAAAATGAGTAACTTTGATGTATGGCATTTTAAGCTAGGTCATCCCAGTGTAAATGTTGTGAAAAAGATCTTAGCAGAAAAAAAATTTCTTTTGATAATGTTACTCTACCCTATATATATACCTATTGTTAATTAGGTAAAAGTTTTAAATTAGCGTTTGTTGATTCTTTAACCAGATACGATAAACCATTAGAGCTAATAACTACTGATCTCTGGGGTCCTGCTCCAGTTAATTCAGACTATGGGTATAAATACTATATGTCATTTGTAGATGCATATTCTAGATACACTTGGATATATTTCTTGAAGGCAAAGTCTAAAACACATCATATAGTAGCACATTTTGTTACACAAGTTGAGGAAAAAACTGTAACATCCCGCCTTTTCGCATACTTTAAACCGACACACATGCCGATTCAAACCATACGGAAGGGCGGATTTGTTATGGGGTAAATAAGAAAAACAGAGAAGAAATAAAACAAAATAGAATCTCACAGCGGAAGGATAAAATATAATAACAAATATACAGTTCATAAACAGTTTACAAAAGCTTGATTCTTCTTTTACAATAAATATCAGAGTTACACATACCAATACAAGCAATGCAGCGGAATAGAAAGAGTGTGGTGTAATACTATATATAAAATAATACTGATTCTTCGTCTTCGTCCTCCAAAGCTAAAATCTGCTATCCTGAAACGCTCGGACTGACCCGAGCGAATTTGAAAAGACAAAAACACCCGAGTCAGACTAGAATATCTTATGTGAGTTAAATAAACAGAAATAAATATGAGTATAGTAACTCAAGAGATGTTCAGGATTTACATCTCCTAAGGATCCGTTAAACTATTTACTATGTAGTATATTGCGCTATTACAATAGTGTCTATTTATAAAATAAACTTACTTTTTAATAGCGTTAAGGAGTGACCCAATATTCCCCTTAACACAAATAATGCCAATAGTCTATACAGTACCGTAATACCTCCTGATCGGGAGGCTACCAGAGGATACTCCATAGGTACGACACAAATAGAAACTCGTAGTAAAGGCTCGATATGGTAGGTGACACGGCACAACTAGGCAATGCCAGGGTAGATATACCAATTGCTATCCAGGCTGGTGGAAACGCGTAGCCGCAGTTACCGCCCACCTCGGACTAACTCCCCAAAATCAAAATATAGAAGTGGCCACTGAATCAATCCAAAAATCAAAGTATAATATCGAAGAGGAGGGTCCGATCAGAGGAATGACCTCATTGGCCTGAGAATCGCTCCTGTTTTAGCCACCTTATGCCAACTCACGGGAGTCGGGTCCACGTATTTACCTTACAGGAAACGTCGCCACCACCTACTTCATTCTGGAATCTCCACCGCGTACACGGTTAGTCAAAGTGGTTTTCGGTATCGACAGAGAGTATGTCCATATCCGATCCCGGTCTCTTTGCCAACCAATCGTTATTATAACACCGCGGTTATTTAAAAACAGTTTATACTTTAAAACCAGAATATAATCCCTTTCAAAACCATAATATTACGATATCATTTCTTCTTTAAAAACACAAACAATTTATTTTCATATTATTTTATAAAAGCCCAAATCAATGATATCGTTTCCCAAATAAAATTTTCCTTTCCAAAAATTATGTCACTTTTTATTATTTAATATCCCATGTAACCAATATTTTGTTTGTAACTTTCAACATAATTCTTCGAAAATCCATAGTATTTTAAAACCATTATTTTCAAAACTAAATGGTTTGGATATTCAACAGTATATAAAATAAGTGGTTTAACTTAAATGTTACTTTGAAAAGAAATATTTCTCGTGGCTTTACAATACATTTCTTTATTTAAAGTTAAAACCAAAATTTAATATCGCTTCAAGTTCCAAAACCATTCCAATAAATTCATATATATATGTATATCCATTTTGAGTATAAATATTTCAACTAAAGTTGGATTTTATTCTTTCGAATCAAATGTTCTATTAATTAGCCTTGAATATTCACATAGATTCCATAATTAATAAGACTTCAATTTCTAGTAAAATATATATATATTTCCAAATTCAAATTTTACTAGAATATTCATTTCAAAATATTTTGGAAAAATCCAATTATAAATATCATATCTTTAAAATTTCCAACTTAATATTTAAACATCGGATATAAATCATCAAACTCTATTTTCTTAATTTTCTTCCATTTTTAATAAAGAAATTTATTCACCTTTTAATTTCAAAATTTCAACTTCATATGTATATAAATATGGAAGAAAACATTTATCCAGTATAAAATTTAAGATTTTTTTATAAACCGTATTCCATCTAAACCATAGAAATCACATTAAAAATAGTTATATATAGACCGCGGTGCCTGTATATAGTTTTCTATCCTATGGTCAAGTGATACGGATATTTATCATTTCAATCCGCAATTTAAAAATAAAACTGCGGTTGTATATCATTTCAAACCGCAATCCCGAATGAAATGAAAAATGCATACTAACTTGCAGTTTAATTATATCAAATAAAACATCCATTCAATAACACATCCATCATCCAATCACAAACATCAAGCAATATCAATCAATAACAATATATGTTTGGTAATATACAACAGGTAATAATTGGCAGTTTTATTTCAAATTATATTTATCAACTATTAATCTAACAATTTATATTCAGTGATAATTGACATAACTGTTAACTAGCAGTTCATATGCAAACAATAATTTCTAACAGCCAATTAACACGCAATAAATCAATTAAATTAACAGTTAAATTCAAAAAAATGCAATTCTACAGATATGAATGAAATAACATGCCAAAAACTCATAAATAAATTTCTATTCATTTCTAAAATTTATTTAACAAACATAAAAGCTTCTAGTAGTTGTGAGTGGGTTAAAACACTCACCTTTTGAATTTAAATCGAATTTAAATTCAATTTAAACTCAAAAATTCGCCCGTCTCAGAATTCGTCCAAACCAGCGTCATCAAGTCCGGAATTTAATTACGATCCTAATAAAAAAAATCGCGCTTGAAACTATGTCCGTATGAGAAAATTATGTCGAAAATTGCGAATGAAATCATAAAAATATAAAATAAAAATGGAACACATCTCACCAACACAGTGCCACGTCATCACATAATTAGCACTCCTGTATATCTCCTTTTCCAGAATCGCACGCTCCAGGCTCCCTAACGCACGCAAGCAGCATTTACATCACCACGCGCTGCCCCTAGATGATCGCCGGCTATCGCAGCCAACAAAATCTCACCGCCGACCTTCATGAGGCCGTGAACCCCACACCTCAACGCCCCTATCGCTGAATACCCATAGCCGAACGAAAAGGAGCAGCCGCCGCCATGTGCCATGAAACCCTAATCGAATTTTGCTCCACATCCAACCGTTGATTCTCGAAACAAACTATATAGATGCGATCCCCTCGGTTCCCTCTCCAAAACCCAGAAACCTTTTCCGATCCGACGAAGTTTTGCACGACGATGATGAACGGTTTTGCGGCTGTTTGAATTTATTCTGGATGAACGACAGCTCCAATTGAAAAACGAATTTCACCAGTAGATTACGCGTATCGAAAACATCAACATATATTTTTTTCTGCAATTTTCTGAAATTTTTGAGTTTTGACTTTTGATTTTTGAACTGTGGATAGATCTGGAATTGGATCTGAGATGTATACATTTGGGGAAGAGAAAAGAGTGAAGAAATGAACTTACAGCAAAGGAATAGAGACTAGGGTTTATAGCTGTATATTTATAGATAGGCTAGAGGTAGGGTAGCTAGACTGGATACGCGAACGTGCGTGACAAACCATGGTCCAAAAAGCCTGCTATGCCTCCGGAGCCAAATTTGTTAAAACTATATATCCAAATAGGTGTTTTAAAATATTCTGAACGCGATGGAAAAAGTTTCGCGACCAAATTCGATCGTATGAAGAAGTTATGTAAAAAATAATAATAATTTCAAATTGATTTCAAAATGCGTAAATTTCAAGGCGTTTCGAGTCCGTACGATCAAACGACAAGTCCGATCGCTACGAAACTTGAAACATTATTATAATTCAACGTTACGGATCCGATGAAACTGGTTTCGTCGAAATCCGAGTCCGTGACAAAAATGGCTATTTTTAATATTTATTAAATAAATTAAATAAATCATAAAAACCAATTTTATTTTTCAACTTCTATTATTAGCCAAATTTCATTACTAAAATAATTCAATCAGTTCCTATTGATTTAACACGCTTGGATTTGAATTAAAATGTATAAGTATATTAATTTGCAGCGTTAATATCCGCACTTTCTTATTATTAGGAAATTAAAATTTTATTCTAAAACCCAATTATTAAAACTTATACCCTTATACTCTCAACAAAATCTAACTAAATAAATAATTGGATTTCCATTTCAACTCATTATCTTGATTGCAATTAGCCTTTTTACCATAATTAAATTTCAAATTATTAATAACCCTTGTTTTTCTTAACTATTTATTAATCCCAATCCAATTGAATTCAACACTATAAATTTGATTAATTTATTATATTCACTTCCTTTCTATTATTCAAAGTTATTGTTGTAAATACGACGAATACTAACATTAGTTTAAGATTTCACTCAATGTTTACAAATTTCATTTCCATTTAATAACGTAATATTTTACGTTCAATTCTATTTCATTTTTCGTAAATACCACTTGTTGAATTAAATACTCAAATCATAAATAAATCTTGCTTCTAAAGTTATACCAACAATGGTCCAGTTAAATTTGAATTAGCTTTACCTTTATTTTATGAAATTAACTATTGCAATAAATCCAAATTTATAAAGAAGGTTAGATTCCTATACTACTTCTTTGGTCTCAATTAACCTTTTATGGCGAGTATGAATTTCCATGTATAATTGAAACTTTTATATCCATTAAATTTTTACTATCATTCAATATCTACATATTCTATCTAAATTCAACTAACATATAAATTAGCTATTCCAACTTCCATTAATTTCGATTATCATACTATAGAAATTAAATTCCCTTGACCACATAAATAAAAGTTGATCCCCATCTATTTACATTATATCACGTTTACATAAATTTATTCAATGGTCACTTTTAATTAATAACTATCAAATTTCCAATCCAAATGTAAATCTTCCACCTTTGAATTCTTATATTAAATGGAATTTAATATTTACTGATTCAACATTTATATGTTTCTAAAAAATAGCTCCAACCAAATGTGACAATTTACATTTCATTTCTATGCAATATATACTCATCTTATTCCATTTATTTGGTTACTGCATTGGAATCTATTTATTAACCAATACTAACGTTATTATCATTAAAAAAATTTGATTCCCAATTTTATTCAATACTTAGAACAAAAATTTTCACATTAAATCAAATCCTTCTATTCAAACCAAGTATCATGCTATGATAATATTTTACGTTGGTTACACTGAAAAAAAATCAACTTTTTTATCGTTATCAATTAAACATACATTAATTGCACAAATTAAAGGAATTAATTGCCATTTATCCAATTAAATTTTTCATACATCAATCTATTTCATCTAAATCCTTACCTATGAATATTGCAACCTTTAATTCCATTGAATACCAATTAACCCAAATTATTTCATTTATTCTAAGTCATATTACTAAAATAATTCATCATAATAAACTTAAAATCTATACGTTTATTGATTTATTTCTATTTGTCTTATGTTAAATTCTAAATTTAGTAAGACAACCTAAAGTACTCCATTCAATCGACAGTCCCTTTCAATTGTTAATACGTACTTAAATTTCTACAGTTGCCTTCCATCTTCACTTCCGTTACTATGATAAAAATTAGTAACGTTTGTGCCATCAATCCATCATAATTACTTACCCTTAATTGAGTTTGATTTCCAAATAAATTTGCTGACCCTTAATTAGACAATTTATAAAAGTTTGTCATCATACCTATAGTTCTACGCTTATGCTATGTCTTAAATTTCAATAAATTTATAAATTTTGAGATGTTCATTAGGGTTTACAAATTTATTGACTTGCAATAACAGGGTTTCTTAATCTATTCAATTTATCGTTCACAATCTTTTATTGCATTAAATTGGTTTAATATTCCCATATTAAATTTTATGTCCAGGTAAGAATTTTTCTTTCTTTCTCTACTTAATTCATTTGAATTTTATTCAATGTCTTTAAATAGGTTTCTAAGTCACTCCTATATAATTTATTCTAGCCTTCATTTTAATATTTATCTACCACCTTTATTCTTTCAACTAAAATAAATTACAAAAGTCCTATTAAACAAACAATTTTAAATGGTCGAACTTAACGGGTCGTTACAAAAACCAACCATCAAGTCAAAATTATTCAAACTGATGGTGGTGTAGAATTTAAAACACTCAATAACTATTTCAGTAGAAAGGAATAGTTCACAGAACAACATGTCCTTATACTTATGAACAAAATGGTTTAGTAGAAAGGAAACACAAACATGTGGTAGAATCAAGTTTAACACTTCTTGCTCAAGTAAACTTATCTTTAAAATTTTGGCTGATTTTGTTAGTACTACAATTTGACTAATTAATAGACTGCCAACTAAAGTACTAAAGAATAAAAGCTCACTAGAAAAATTATTTAAAGTGAAACCTGAATATCAAAATTTAAAAACCTTTGGTTGTTTGTGCTTCCCTTATACAAGACCATACAACACTCACAAGTTGAATTTTACATTTACACCATGTACCTTTTTAGGGTATGCCTCAAATCAGAAAGGCTACAAATGTATTGACAACAATGGTAAAATATTTATAAGTAGGCATGTTGTATTTAATGAGCATATTTTTCCTTCTTCTGATCTAAGCATCAAAACAACAAGGAAGATTTATAATCCAAAAGTCTCAGTACTACCCATACCTCTACATCCAACTGAATGGACTCAAAAAGAAGATGAAAGGGATACAATGAACTTTACTCTACAACGCACAGTGTTCCTAGAAACTAGGTCAGGTAGAGTCATCTGGCCCATCTGACAATGTAACAAGTCCAGTATAGAGTATAAGTCAACACGAAGCAGATACTCAACACTATGAGTTGAAGGATAATTCAAGTCAAAGCAATGAACCACCACATAATGAAACTCAAGGCAGAACAAAAAGTCATATGATCACTAGGTCAAAGAGTGGTATATTCAAACCAAAGATATATGCATAATAATATCTAATGAAGCAGAAACATTTGATCAAGCAGTCAAAGACAAAAGATAGAAGGTAGCAATGAATGATGAATACAATTCTCTAATTAAAAAAGACATGGAGTCTAGTCTTACCACCCAAGAATAAAAATATAATGGGTTGCAAGTGGACATACAAGTTAAATAAAACCCAGATGGTACAACTGCAAGATATAAAGAAAGGTTGGTGGAAAAGGGATACACATAAGAGCATGGTTTTGGTTTTAGTGAAATATTCTTACCAGTATCAAACCAATAACTATTACGGTCATCCTTATAATAGCTCTATATAAAAACTAGAGTATCAGACAAATAAATGTGAACAATGTTTTCTTTAGTGGTGAATTAAAGGAGGAAGTTTATATGAAACAACCATCAGGCTTTAAGCAAGACAGAAACCATGTATGAAAATTAAATAAAGTTATATATGGTCTTAAATAATCACCAAGAGTGTGGTTTGACAAACTAAAAACCACCTTATGCAACAAGGGTTTTCAGTCCACCAAGTCCGACAACTCATTAGTTACAAAAATCAATGATGTTGTTACTATTCACATATTAATATATGTTGTTGATCTAATTCTAACAGAAAACAGTGAAACAGAGATCAACAAAATCATTCAATATTTCGACATGCAATTTTCAACCAAAGATCTTGGCTACATAAACTACTTCATAGGTATTGAAGCTAAAAGGAGACATGACACAGAAATCATTCTATGCCAGACTAAATACATCAGGGAACTACTGGCCAAGTCAAGGATGATTAGTGCTAATCCTCAACCGTCACCAATGATAACCAGTCAACCTCTTTCCAAAAACAGGGATGAACCCATACTTAATGACAAATGGTATAGAAGTCTAGTTGGTGCGTTATAATATACTACCATAACTAGACTTGATGTTTCATTTAGTGTTAATAAAGTCTGTCAATTCATGTAGAAACCTCTATGTCAACACTAGAAAGTAGTCGAGAGGATACTCAAGTACTTAAATGGAACAATAGACTATGGAATACAGTTAAAGAGAGCAAACGTCTCAACACAACTAGCTATGCAGATGCAAACAGGGACACTGATCTTGATGATAGGAAATCAACAACAGGCTACTGCATATACCTTGGTGACAGCACAGTGTCATGGTATTCAAAGAAATAGTGCACAATATCTTGATCAAGCACAGAGGTAGAGTATCAAAGTATAGCAAGTGCAACAACCGAGATCATGTTGATTCAATCACTGATGCATGAGTTACAAATAAACACAGACAACAAATCAACACCGTGGTGTGGTAATCTAAGTACAATATACTTATTAGCAAATCCAATACTTCATTCATGGATGGAACATATAGAAATTGATCTATATTTCATAAGAGAGCAGATCATAACAGGAAAACTTCAAGTTAATCACATACCTACTGCTTACCAAATCGCTGATGTCTTAACAAAACCACTTACAGCAAGAAATTTTGTTTGATTCAAAAAGGAGCTAAAGGTTGAGCAAAAGACCAGCAAACACGATGAAGATTCAAGCATAGTTACTCGAGATCTAACAACATAGCATGCTAAAACCATGGAGGCCTCGCTAGTATCATCACATCTCAGAAACATATGAAGATTTGAAGAATTCACAACCATAAATCAAGTTATATTAAGAGGCGGCTCCGAATTAGGAACCCTAACCCTAATCGCTGTGAGGAGGGAGTTAGAAGTATACAATTGTGAGAGACTGAGGTATATCAGCCAAGTATTTACAAAGGAAAAGGATTATATAATAGTGGGTAGTGGGTAGTGGGCCTGTATTACTTTTGGCCCAAACCGTGCAATAGTGTTTTTGTGCAGCTGTTATATATATACACATCGATTATGTATCAAACTTGAAGAGATAATTGAAAGCTTTATTTCTCACTTTCATGCAATTCAAACTTCTCTCTAAAATCCCAAAAAATAGAAGATCATCTTGCAAATCTTATAGGCTAATCCCTCTTTTGATCGCAAGGGATGGCATAGTGGCATGACGAGAAGACGACAAGGCAGAGGGATTGGCTAGTTTTGTTCTAGCAGAGGAGTTGGTGTAATTATGGACAGGCAATGTTATGCTCAGATAAATGGATCGATGGTTTAGGGAGGGAGGTCTCGGTAATGAAGCTATGGGAAATGGATTGCCTATCCATAAGGATCGACCTATCTATAAGGATCAACTGCACTTAGGGATCGGTAGGTCTTGGTTGAAGAGAGGGATCAGTAGAGAAGCTTTGGGATAGGGGTCGGTATGCAGGGTTCGGTCCATAGGGATCGGCATAAGGACTTATAGAGGTTCTTTGAATACGCTAGCCTAATTTTACTTGTTTGACACTAATCCATCCAAGAACTCGGACATACGGTGACAATGAACATTAAAACATGCACATTTACTACTGAACTCGAGTTTGAACAATCAAACCAATGGAACTTTCTATATATACTAAAACCTTACAAATGGACTCGAACGATAAACTTCACACTTCGATATACCGACAGTCAGGATCCGATTCTTCGACTTTCGAAAATCGACATCAATACGTCCACTGTATCAACTGCTAAGCAATCGAATGCCGGAAAACCGAACCATGAGGGTTAAAAGAAGAGGTAGAAGAAAAAGATAGAAGAAGTAAGAAAACAGAACATAACAAATATCAGAATCTCACAGTCGCAGCGGAACAACATATAATAGATAAATGAATAATCATTAAAACAAAGAACTATATCAGTTATTACATCACATTATATTACATTATCAGAGTGTACAACAACAAACAATAATAAACAGCGGAAAAGAAGTACTATATACTAGTGAATACGCCATGCCATCCAGCTTGCCTCCAGCAACTCCTGAATTCCAGAATATCCTGATAAACCTGACTCTTGACTGCCCGTGTGGAAATTGGTGGACACCCAGAGTTTAGGAAGGAAAACAATAAACTCCGAGTCAGTCATGGGACTGGTGTGAGAACTAAAACAGTTATTTAACTTTTAAAAACAAAGAACAGGATAATTTTAAAGTCAATTCGCAATGCTTTTGGAAAATGAGACTACCATAAGACCTCCCGCCACACACACAATGCAAACACAGAATTGGAGGAGATTTCTTCTTATGATAGTCAAAGATGCTTGATACGCATTAAAAAGAAACATTTGATATTATTACTAGTGCATAGTGTAGGAAAAATCATTTCGAAAGTAAAGATATAAATCTTAGCCAACATACGACCATTATCGTATGCCTACTATAGCTACCATGTTCAATAGCAGGTTACCGCCACATTCCATGGTAGGTTATACAACTAAAACCGTACAAGGATCGTATTGTTTCTTTGGATTTCCAATAAATGGTTAGGCTAAGGAACTTCCTACTGCCACATGGGATCGCCTCTGGCGGGACGTCCCGAGAACTTAACCAGCTCTCTGCCAACACAAGGCCGGGTTACCTTTGTCACTAGGTAACTACTACATGACTATGCCATCCCCCGGTCCCTTTGGACCTTTATCCGAGCGCTCGATTCCAACAACACCACACAGTAATAGATATAGTGTATCAACATGAGTAAGTATCTGGGCTCCATACCATGATACAACCCTTTCCAGAAGGAAATGACATACCCTAAAGGGCGCTACCCTCATAACCTTGCCGCATATTCCTGTTTTGACCATTTCCGGGGAGTGAGGTCTGACAAAGTCTCGTCCACAAAGCTAGGCACAAAGCCATGCTTTGATCAACAAATGATCAATAAATAATCATCACACAGCAACACTCAGCATGCCACACTACCAAATTGGGAATATATCGCTGATAACCTTCAACTACATAACCTCTGAGCGCGTACGTCTTAGAGAAGGGTGTTAAGCTAAGAGAATAAATTCTCTGCCACCAACAGAAATGTATTTGAAAGAAATCTGCTTTATATCTCAAAATGTAATGTCAGACACGTAACCATACAAGTCTGTTCTGGGTTCGAACAGAACCGAAGGCACTTCAAAAGAAGCCCTCGCAATCCGGGTATTCACAATCCCGATAAAACTTCCCATCACAAAGGAAATCTCCATACCGTAGCTAACACTGCAGAGACAATCGATAGGTCATCCTATCATTTTCACAAATACCCAGTCTTCAACACCGGTCTTCAATGCTATCCATTACGTCGTATCACTATTCGGAATGGGAAATCCGAATAACGAGCGCAATAATTTAAAAATAAGTGTAGCATTTCAATTTCAACCAATTCACAACAAATACTTATTCAAAGGTCAATATTTGATAGTCGGTTATTTAACTATCAATCAATATTCACAACATCACCCGATTTCAAATAATTTTCCAAATTATTTATTTTCAAAAATATCTTTATAAGATATATATCCCACACTTCAACCATTTGAAAACCAATTTCAAATCAATTTACACCCTTACAACTTTCATTTCAAAATGGTTCATTTAAACCTATTAAATAAATCCTTACCGATTTATTAAATTTACGTTCCAAATCCGTAAATTAATCTCCACACTTCAAAATAAATCAACGTTTATTTTTAACTAATTTCCCTTTCTCTTATAAATTCCATAGTGAATTTACATTTCCAAAATATCTATGAATATACGATTTTCAATCGATTTCTAATATTCATTTTCAATTTATGTTTAAAAGATAAAGTCTCAAACATTCACTTCATATTGGAAAAACATTACCATACTTATTTCATAATAAGTAATTCACCAATCTATTTATTTTCAACATTTTGAAAATATTCAATATACTTAAATCTAAATTAAGCATATATTTTATTTTATAAGGAAAACATTTTCTTAAACACATTTATTTGGGTCAAACGAATGTTACGTAAAACATCGTTACGACAACCCAAAATCACTAGTATAGGGATTCGAACTTAAAACAGATATATAAATCCCAATACTATATATAAAACATTTCCTTTCGGAAATCATTTACTATACTAACAGTGTTATAGTCCAACATTTCCCTCTATTTCTCGAAACATCTATTTCAACAATGAATGTTGAAATCTATGGTTTCGATACTTTATACATTTTAAAACATCTTTAAATCGTTTATTTCTATTTAAGATCACTTTCCCAAAACATTTCTTTAATATATTATTCACTGTCCAAAATCGTGAATATATTTCCTTATCCAAATTCAACATTTCTACATATTTTATTTAAAGGATTATCCACTGTCCAAAATCGTGGATACATTTCCTTTAATAAGCTATAATAATTAACTTATCAAAATAAGTCATTTTCGGATTTATAAAACAACGTTTATAAATTCCATTTATATTTTATGGCAACTTCAACTTATAAAATCACTTTATTAACAAATTCTATCCATATTCCATTTACACGCAAGTAATCCAATTTATAAGTTAATTACTTATAAATCTTTTATTTTATAAAATCTATTCATTTTATAATTCCACAATTTATAAATATATAGATTTCATTCACTTATAAAATCCATTTATATTCCATTTTAACACTTATAAAAACTTGTTTTATAATTCCAATATTTTTAATTTATAAATATCAATTTTATAAATATTTTATATAAATCATTTATAATAATTCAAAAATCCCAATTTAAACCATTTTATAATTTAATCAACTTTTTATTTCAAAAACCATATTTCGGTCATATTTCACAAAAACCATAATTTTTATAACATAAAAATTTTAACGTTTATTTATTTAAAATGAATCAATTCCAAAATTAAATTTTATT
This sequence comes from Allium cepa, assembly GCA_030765085.1. Lineage (NCBI taxonomy): Eukaryota > Viridiplantae > Streptophyta > Magnoliopsida > Asparagales > Amaryllidaceae > Allium > Allium cepa. The sequence continues at coordinate 261,756,859 of CM060931.1, forward strand.
ATGAATTCTCAACTTACATTCTCAAAAATCAAATTCTATTTACTTTCGCCATCTATCGGTACTAAAATATATTCGGCTAAAATTTAGCCTTTAACCATTTCAATCACAAAGATAATCACACAGATTATAAATAGATCAATAAATAGATCAACACACAACGTTGAAACCAATTCAAATGTTTGAGGAATCCAGTTGGATCCCTCCAACCTGTTTCCCTGCATCCAAAGATGTTAGCATAATACCAATTTCGCTTCAAGATGAAATATCGTGGTATATGGGATTTCTAAAAATATTATCCGCTTAATAGACGGCGCAATAGGGTCTCATCCGCTATATAATGCGGGAAAATCAACTCCAAGTACATAAATAATACCAATTCCATACAAGTTGGAATTATCGCGGTATATGTTTTTTTATAAATAACATCCGCTTACTAACGGCGCATAATGTCTATTTTAACAATCAATGGATAACAATCATCATTCAAACATACAATCAAGAAATTTTAAATATAACTATTTAAAATTTGAATCGAAACCGATTCGATTGAGTGAGAAGTTCTCACCTTGATTTCAACTTAGTTTCCGCGTTTTATTTCGAATAAAATTAAACGTGCGTTTAATTTTACCCGAAATTTTCACTAGCCCCAAACGACTCCAATCTAGCTCCATCGCGTAGTGTTCGTCCATACAAACCCAACGCAACTTGTTTCGTGCGTTTTCGACCTCGTATGAAAAAGATATGCATTTTTAAAGTTACACGAATTATAATTACAAAACAATTTCTTTTTTTTTTAATATTATTAACCTCCTTTATTCTGGGCCGCACGTTCCTTTGATTTGCATCAGGGCCGCATACGTATTCTTCTTTCCAGGTGATAGAACGTGACCGAGAACCCATGAAGCTTGTCCGAACCCTAACTAGCTGTGACCTCCACGATACTCGAAACATCATCACTCCACCACCATCTTGTAGCCTGCACTCAACTCCACCCTCGGCTTGATGGGCTCGAAGCTCGGTCAACCCATTACGTCGAAAAACGTGAGCAAACGTCGGCACTTCACGAGCAAATTGCCATCAATCCGTGACGCTATTTTCGATCATAGCCGTTGACAACATAGATCTCATAGCCCTCTACATTTTTTTAGTTGGAAGAATTTGCTAAAAGCTGATGGATTGAGAGATTTGAAGGGAAGAAAATTGGTGATTTTTGGCCATAGAAATTATTAGGGCCGGCTGGAAGAAGAAGCAAGGGCTTTGAGTGCAAATGAAAGAAATTGAGTGCTTTTATAGAAAATTGTCCAAATTACTATTCATCAAATTTTTTCCGAACTCCAAACGAAGCGTGCCGGCTGACGTTTCTAAGGTTTACCCCACGTTCCGGACACAATGGAACATGTTTCGGAAGCCAATTCGATCATCTGTGCGAGTTATTGAAATAAACGATCAATTTTAAATTAAACCGATTAAGCTAATTTCACAGGCGTTTTAGCTTGCCCCGGACAAACGGTATATCCGATTGACACGAAATTAGAAACCATACAATATTTTAACATTACGGATCCGAGACTGTTTGAAAAATGACTATTTTAACTCGCCAAATTAATATTAAAACAATTTCGATGCGTTTCGAGCTGCCACGGTCAAACGAAAACTCCGATTGCTACGAAAATTGAAATCCGATAATAACAAACTATTATGGATCCAATGGAACTAGTCTCGTCCAATTCTGAGACTGTTCGAAAAATGGCTAATTTCACTAGTCGATTAAATATTCAATTTTCACAAATTAACTTTTAATTCAATTTTAAAAGTTCTAAAACATCATTCTAACTCCAATATGATTAAATAAAATTTTACAAATCATTTTCAATCATATTAAACTCGATTTTCAATTATTTTTGTAATTTTAACTATTAAATTATCGATTTAATTGTCCAATTATGTAACGACCCGTATTTTACGTATCGAAAGATCGTAGAACTGTTGTCATTAGGTCGTTAGTGTTGTTAGGTCATTTAGAATTTAAGTTGTTTGGAGCATAAGTCGTCCAGAGATGAGTCGTCCAGTGTTGGGTCGTGTTGTAGCATAAGTCGGTGGAGCGACTTAGGAGTTGGACCGACCTATAGGAGTGAGCGACTTAGGGGTTTGGCCGACCTAAGGGAACTAACGACTTAGGAGTTAACGGCTTAAGTTAGTAAGAGACTTAGAGAAGTTAGTGGTAGTGGTTGCCGACTTAAGGGTTAACGGCTTAAGGTGTTTGCCGACCTATAGAAGTAAGCGACTTAAGGGATGAGACCGACCTATAGTAGTGACCGACCTATAGGGGGTGAGTGACCTATAGGAACTGACCGACCTAAGGAATTAACTGGTCTAATATTCAACGACCTAAGGGATAGAAGTATAGAAGATGGGTCGGTTGAACGAGTTACCGACCTAAGGGTGATAGGTCGGTGAGGCGACTTAAGGCAGGTAGCGGCTTAAGGAGGGTAGCGACCTAGTGGTGAGACCCTGTGTTTGTAGTTAGGTTGTGGACGAGATAAGGCTTAGGTCGTAGGTCGCATGAAGGCAAGGGTGTTAGGTCGCTGGGTCGCTAAGCCGTGTGCGTTGTTGAGTCGTTGAGCGTTGAGTCGTTGAGTCGTCCAAACTACTTAGGAGTTAGGTAGAAATGCGGCAGTGTGTTAGGTCGCTGAGTCGTATCCTGTTGAGTCTTAGGTCGTGCCTAAGTGTTAGATCGTGGGTGTTAAGACGCGCGCATGTGTTAAGTCGCGCGTAGGCTTGAGTCGTAAGTATGGAGGTCCATTGAGTCGGTAGGCCGTGGGGTTGATGAGTCGTAAGTCGTGGGGCCTTGTTAAGTCGTGACCGACTTAACGGGGGGCGAACGACTCATAGGTTTGGCCTATAAATAGAAGTGCCTATCTTCGTTTTTGGGATTCGGATTTTGAAGCGACGAAGTGCTGCTATTTTGAGGGCTCGACTACAACACTTCTTCACTTCTTTTCTCTTCTCTAATCTAGTGCTTCCTTCCATCTAAGATTGAAGATCAAGTCGAAGATCCAAGAGCTTAGATTGAAGATCTACATTCTTCAAAGAGAGACTTCATCATTTGAAGCGGAATCTTGTCGGATCAAGCTAGATCCTTTGCTGTCCAGATTTGAAGTTAGTTGCTTTTGAAGCGTTTAGGTGATTCGGTGAGTGGTGGTTATCTCTCACACGGACCCAAAGGAGTATATTGGATCGGTGGCTTGTTTGGGTGTTAAAGATAGTGATTTCTTGCATTTTCCTTAAGTCTGCATGTAGATCCATCGTTCATAAAGTTTTGATATCCACTTTACTACATGTTAACCTATGTTAGTTCATTTATCAAGATATTACTTAGAATTCATGCTTGTTAGATTTGGACTCTTTAGTTACGAAATTCCCATTATTGTTATAACTGTTTATTTAGATCTTGTTTGAATGATTGATTACTTGGATTAATGATTGATTTGATTGACTGTTAGAAATTAGTTGATTGATGATTTGATTTGGACAAGTTGGTCGAAGATGATTCAAAAGCTAAGTGGAAAGGCTCTTGAATAAGGAAAGCTGCTCGTGGCATATGAAGCGGATGATAAAGCTCATGTGGATAGATTTGATGATGATGTTGAGATGGGACTTTGCTATGATGCGATGAGACAAAGCATGATGTTGAGATGGGACTTTGCTATGATGCGATGAAGCAAAGCATGATGTGAGATAGCCTTGGTTTAATCCAGACGGGATCATCCCAAGCATGTTGATAACTCGGTGATATGCTTCGAGTTTGTGGATAATTGTTGGCTCGATAGGCGCTTGAGCTAGTATGAGAATAGTCATCAAGGAGGATGACTAGGAGGCTGAGATTTCATCGTTGTTGAAGGTTCTAGCATGCTCAAAGCAAGATTACGCTGGGCAGATCCGATAGTCCCAAGACTAATAGTTGATGGTCTAGTACTCTGGGCAGATTCGATAGTCCTAGGCATGGGTCACGATGACGTGCGGAGTTATGTCTAGAACCGGGGTTACCATTAGCCCTTGACGGACGGATGAAAGAATGAGCTGGTCATTCAATTAACGGTGATATCGAGGCAATGATAACAGTGATAGCCAGAGTCATGGATGTTTGGATGCTTTGGTTGTATCATCACTCGGTCTTAAGAGCGATGTTTTGTGGGTGCTTATCTGATCTTGGTTTAGGCCTTGGGGGTTTGTGCTTGGAAAACATCGACCTTGACTCGAGTGATAATTGTTTTACTTTAATTGTCTGCTTTGCTATGTTTGTTTCTGCTTAGTGTGTCTGGGGGCTATCACTGTAGAAAGAGGTGGAGTGGGATGGTTGGGTTCCTATTCCTTTTTACCCTTTACGCTCTTTTGGTATGTTTGATAGTTGATTTACCGCTCACTAGGACTTTTGTCTGACTCAAGGTTTTATGTTCAACTCTTATTACCTTGGGCTGTTCATCCATTTTGGGATGGACAGACTAGGTAGCAGGTGACAGGTGTTGTTCTTAGTGACCAACGCTGTTGATGACGAAGACGAGCTGGAGGCTTTTGCATATTGTTTTTCTTACTATATGTACTGGATGTTCCGCTGTTTGTATCTACTCTGAGTGATATGTAGTGAGGCTTGCTGTATTGACTTTTCAGATTGTTGTACCAAACTATTATGAGTTTATATGATGAGATTCTGTTCTATGGAGCTTCACTATGTATACTTTTCTATTGTATTTTATCCATGCGCTGTGAGTAATACGATAGACTATTCTGTGTTTACCTTACCTTGATGATCGTCCATGGCGGCCTGACACACTTTTCAGCGCACTTTTCCCTTGTTTAGTACAGGAGTTATGGGCGGTCGTCATATTTGGTATCAGAGCTTTGGTTAGTCGATTTTAGCCAACGCTCGCTGACGTAACTACGTATGAGAGACCTAATTGTATTTTTATGGATGATTACTATATATATAGTAGCTTAGAAGGATTTAAACTCCTTATGCAGTTGTTTCTCAAGGTGTACTAATCATTCTTTTATAGATATTAAGAATGAGTCGAAGAGGGTGACCAGCTGCTAGGGAAGGCCGTGATGCTGAGGGGGATGCTGATTATGCTTCTATGTTTGAGGCCATGATGACTTCGATCATGAGAAGGATGCCAGCTCTAGGGCCATCAGTAGATGTTGGAGTTCGGGTTCAAGCTCCAAAACCAGTGGATTTTTCTAAGTTGTGCAAAGACTATACTGCTTTTGGAGGGAAGGTTTTCTTGGGGACAGATTCAACCATTGAAGTCCAGAGATGGATTGATGCTTGTAGAAGGATTTTTGGTGACTTGGGAATTGAGGATGCAACTAAGAGGAAGTTTGCATCAAGACAGCTTCAAGGGAGAGCTTCTGATTGGTGGAACTCTATCACCATTGATACTCCATAGGAAGAGATCACTTGGGTGCAATTCCAAGCTAGATTTGAGGCTAAGTTCATTTCTACAGCTTAGAAATCTGTTCTTTTCAAGAAGTTTGTGGAGCTCAAGCAAGGTGGAAGACCAGTTCTTGAGTATGTTTCTGAGTTTGAAGCTTTGTCCAAGTATGCTCGGTCGTATATTGAATCTCCCTATCAGAAGAATGAGAAGTTTGTGACAGGCTTAGACAGTTATCATGGGGGCAGTTGGTGGATCATTTGGATGACCCATTTGAGAAGCTTATGGAGAAAGCTCTCAGGCATGATAATTTGTTTCCTAAAGAAGGATCTGTTGTTGCTGTAACCAAGGAAGGGTCTAAACCACAGCAGGGTGGAAACAAGAAGAGGAAGCAGCAGCAACAGAAGGGTAAGGATGGCCAGAAAAAGCCGAAGGTTGAAGTGACCTGCTACAACTGTTAGCAGAAGGGTCATCTCTCCAGAGAGTGTAAGAATCCGAGAGTGCCGGTGAAGTTCCACAACTGTGACAAGCTGGGGCATATCAGGAAGAATTGTCCGGAACCAAGGAAGGACAAGCAGATTGTGCAAGCTTATGCTTTGGGGGCTGTGCCATCGTCTTCGAAAGCTCTTATGGCGGAAGAGAAAGGAAATAGTGTGGTGGTTCAAGGTACTCTTTCCATTTGTGGTGTTCCAGTTAGAGTGTTATTTGATACTTGGGCGTCGCACTCCTTTGTTTGTAGTGAACTTGTAGGCCGGTTGGGTTTGGAACCGAATATTGTTGATAGACCATTGGTTGTGACTAATCCAGTTGGGGGTTCGTCCTGTTTGTGTATGATATGCTGTGGTCTGGTTGTGTCGAGTCATGATTGCTCTTTTGTTTGTGATTGTTTTGTTCTGAACTTTGCGGGGTTCGGAATTATTTTGGGTATGGACCGGCTTAGGAAGTATGCGGCAAGGGTTGATTGTAAGAGGATGGAGGTGACAGTCGAGAATGTGGAGGGGCGAAGGGTTGTGATACGATGTAAGCATGAAGAAGGCGTCTTCATGAGCTTCATGTATTCGCTAGTTGTTCCACGGGATGGACTTTCATCGGTGCCTATTGTGAATGGATTTGAGGATGTTTTTGACGAGGTCAAAGGGTTACCGCCGCATAGAAAGATCGAGTTTCGTATCGATCTAGTTGAAGGAGCCAGACCTGTTGTGATGCCTCTTAGGCGGATGGCGCCTAGGGAACAGAAAGAGTTGAAGGTGCAAGTTAATGACCTTTTACAGAAAGGATTCATTCGGCGTAGTGTGTCCGAATGGGGTGCACCAGTTGTGTTTGCAACCAAAGCGGATGGATCGTTGAGGTTGTGTGTGGATTATCGTGAGCTGAATAAAGTGACTAAGAAGAACAAGTATCCATTGCCGAGAATAGATGACTTGTTTGATCAGCTTCACGAAGCCAAGGTGTTTTCTCAGATGGATTTGGCAACGGGATTTCACCAGTTGAGAGTGGCAAAGGATAGTGTGCCGAAGACTGCTTTCAGGACACCATCCGGTTTCTATAAGTGGCTGGTAATGCCATTTGGATTGACCAATGCACCGGCATTTTTGTGGATCTTATGAATAGAGTGTTCAGGGATCAGTTGAACAAGTTTGTACTTGTGTTCATGGATGATATTTTGATTTATTCCAGAACTGAAGAAGAGCACAAGACGCACTTGCGGATTGTTTTGAAAATCTTGCGGAAACAACAGCTGAGGGCTAAGTTTTCGAAGTGTCACTTCTGGAAGAGCGAAGTGAGGTTCTTAGGCCATGTTATCTCTGGAAATGGAATAGCGGTTGATCCCGCCAAGGTGGCAGTGATCCAGGATTGGATTAGACCTAAGAATGCATCTGATGTGAGAAGTTTTCTTGGATTAGCAGGATACTATCGTCGATTTATCAAAGACTTTTCCAAGATAGCTGCACCATTGAAAGGATTGACGAAAAAGAACCAAGTGTTCAGATGGGATGCTAAGTGTGAATAAGCTTTCGGAATCCTGAAAGAGTGACTGACAAGTGCTCCTGTTTTGACTATTCCAAGTGGAAATGATGAGATGGTGGTTTACACCGATGCATGTGGTACTGGACTTGGGGCAGTGCTAATGCAGAAGGATAAAGTTGTTGCATATGCAAGTCGACAACTGAAGCCGCATGAAAGGAATTATCCGACTCATGATTTGGAGTTAGCGGCGATTATTTTTGCTTTGAAAATGTGGAGACATTATCTTTTGGGAGTTCGATTCGAGTTGTTTACAGATCATAAGTCGTTGAAGTATCTTTTCTCCCAGAAAGATTTGAATCTTCGACAGCAACGATGGCTTGAGTTTTTAGCATCATATGATTTTGGTATAGCCTATACTCCGGGAAAAGGTAACACAGTGGCAGATGCGTTAAGTCGAAGACATGCAGGATTGGGAGCCATGTTTTCAGAATGGAAGAGTCTCGAGTATTTGGCTGGATTTGACTTCAGGCCTAGATGTGAATTGGAACCTGAGATGTTGGCAAACTTATCAATAAGACCTACTCTGGTGGAAAGAATTGGCGAGAGCCAAAAGCGAGACGATAAGCTTGTCAAGATTATCCATGATTTGGAATCAGGGTTAGACCCAGAGAAGGATAAAGGATTCGAGGTCGATCGAGAGGGTTGGCTTCGGAAACAAGGATGACTAGTTGTTCCCGATATAGATGAATTGAGAAATGAAGTTTTAAGGGAGAGTCATCACTCGAAATTGACAATTCATCCAGGTGGAAATAAGATGTATCGGGATATGAAGAGAACCTATTACTGGGAAGGTATGAAGAAGGATGCTGGAAATTTTATTTCCAAATGTATGAACTGCCAGTTGGTAAAAGCCGAACAGAAGAAGCCAAGTGGATTGCTTCAGCCATTAGAAGTTCCTACATGGAAGTGGGAGCAAATATCGATGGATTTTATCGATGGTCTACCTAGAACAAGGGCGGGAAATGAAGGGATTTGGGTCATCGTAGATCGATTGACTAAGAGTGCAAGATTCATTCCTGTTCGATCAACTAGAACTGCATCGAAATTGGCTGAGCTATATGTTAAGTGGATAGTTCGATTCCATGGTATTCCGAAGAGTATAGTGAGCGATCGAGACACATTGTTCACTAGTGGATTTTGGAAGAGCTTCCAGGAAGTTTTGGAAACCGAGTTGTGTTTGAGTACAGCTTATCACCCCCAAACAGATGGTCAGACCGAGAGAATCAATCGAGTTTTGGAAGATCTCCTCAGAGCGTGTGTTTTAGACTTCGGAGGATCATGGGAAGATCATCTTCATTTGGTGGAATTTGCGTATAATAACAGTTACCAGTCAAGTATTGGTATGACACCGTATGAAGCATTGTATGGAAGACCGTGTAACTCTCTGACATGTTGGTTGGAAACAGGAGAAAAGTTGATACTTGGGCCAGAAATGATTCAACAGACTTCAGATTGTATAAAGATCATTCGGCAACGAATGAAGGCAGCCCTAAGACCGTCAGAAAAGTTATGCCGATAAGCGTCGTAAGGATTTGGAAATCGACGTAGGAGATATGGTTTTTGTGAAGATTTCTCCACTGAAGAATGTTATTCGATTCGGGAAGAAAGGAAAATTGACTCCGAGATTTGTTGGACGATTCCCGATCGTCGAGCGAATTGGAAAGCTCGCCTATAAATTGGAATTACCAGAAAAGATGTCGGGTGTGCACAATGTTTTTCATGTATCGTATCTACGGAAGTATGTGCACGACCCAAATACAGTGGTTTCTGCTGATAGCTATGAAGATTTGGAAGTTGATCCAGTTGTTAGAAGACCTCGTAAGCCGCTTCGTGTTGTGGAAACTGACACGAAACAGCTTAGGAGGAAGGTAGTCAGGTTGCTCAAGGTACAATGGAGTGATGATGTTAACGACTGTACATGGGAGGAGGAAGAGAGGATGAAGGCAGCTCATCCTGAACTCTTCGAGGTATGGCCCTAAGGTGTCGTGACATCTCATGAATTTATAACTTGTTCTAGTTTTAGAATTCTGCATGCTAGGTTAGTAATTGGATGCATGGTTTGTTGATTGCTATGGATGGTAGGCATGCAGATAGTTTTGGTTGCTCTTGTTTGTTTGGAATTTCGGGGGCGAAATTCCTAAGGGGGAGAGAATGTAACGACCCGTATTTTACGTATCGAAAGATCGTAGAACTGTTGTCATTAGGTCGTTAGTGTTGTTAAGTCGTTTAGAATTTAAGTTGTTTGGAGCTTAAGTCGTCCATAGATGAGTCGTCCAGGGTTGGGTCGTGTTGTAGCATAAGTCGGTGGAGCGACTTAGGAGTTGGACCGACCTATAGGAGTGAGCGACTTAGGGGTTTGGTCGACCTAAGGGAACTAACGACTTAGGAGTTAACGGCTTAAGTTAGTAAGCGACTTAGAGAAGTTAGTGGTAGTGGTTGCCGACTTAAGGGTTAACGGCTTAAGGTGTTTTCCGACCTATAGAAGTAAGCGACTTAAGGGATGAGACCGACCTATAGTAGTGACCGACCTATAGGGGGTGAGTGACCTGTAGGAACTGATCGACCTAAGGAATTGACCGGTCTAATATTCAACGACCTAAGGGATAGAAGTATAGAAGATGGGTCGGTTGAATGAGTTACCGACCTAAGGGTGATAGGTCGGTGAGGCGACTTAAGGCAGGTAGCGGCTTAAGGAGGGTAGCGACCTAGTGGTGAGACCCTGTGTTTGTAGTTAGGTCGTGGACGAGATAAGGCTTAGGTCATAGGTCGCATGAAGGCAAGGGTGTTAGGTCGCTGGGTCGCTAAGCCGTGTGCGTTGTTGAGTCGTTGAGTGTTGAGTGTTGAGTCGTTGAGTCGTTGAGTGTTGAGTGTTGAGTCGATGAGTCGTTCAAACGACTTAGGACTTAGGTAGAAATGCGGCAGTGTGTTAGGTCGCTGAGTCGTATCCTGTTGAGTCTTAGGTCGTGCCTAAGTGTTAGATCGTGGGTGTTAAGACGCGCGCATGTGTTAAGTCGGGCATAGGCTTGAGTCGTAAGTAGGGAGGTCCATTGAGTTGGTAGGCCGTGGGGTTGATGAGTCGTAAGTCGTGGGGCCTTGTTAAGTCGTGACCGGCTTAAGGGGGGCAAACGACTCATAGGTTTGGCCTATAAATAGAAGTGCCTATCTTCATTTTTGGGATCCAGATTTTGAAGCGATGAAGTGCTGCTATTTTGAGGGCTCGACTACAACACTTCTTCACTTCTTTTCTCTTCCCTAATCTAGTGCTTCCTTCCATCCAAGATTGAAGATCAAGTCGAAGATCCAAGAGCTTAGATTGAAGATCTACATTCTTCAAAGAGAGACTTCATCGTTTGAAGCGGAATCTTGTCGGATCAAGCTAGATCCTTTGCTGTCCAGATCTGAAGTTAGTTGCTTTTGAAGCATTTAGGTGATTCGGTGAGTGGTGGTTATCTCTCACACGGACCCAAAGGAGTATATTGGATCGGTGGCTTGTTTGGGTGTTAAAGATAGTGATTTCATGCATTTTCCTTAAGTCTGCATGTAGATCCATCGTTCATAAAGTTTTGATATCCAGTTTACTACATGTTAACCTATGTTAGTTCATTTATCAAGATATTACTTAGAATTCATGCTTGTTAGATTTGGACTCTTTATTTACGAAATTGCCATTATTGTTATAACTGTTTATTTAGATCTTGTTTGAATGATTGATTACTTGGATTAATGATTGATTTGATTGATTTTTAGAAATTGGCTGATTGATGATTTGATTTGGACAAGTTGGTCGAAGATGATTCAAAAGCTAAGTGGAAAGGCTCTTGAATAAGGAAAGCTTCTCGTGGCATATGAAGCGGATGATAAAGCTCATATGGATAGATTTGATGATGATGTTGAGATGGGACTTTGCTATGATGCGATGAGGCAAAGCATGATGTTGAGATGGGACTTTGCTATGATGCGATGAAGCAAAGCGTGATGTGAGATAGCCTTGGTTTAATCCAGACGGGATCATCCCAAGCATGTTGATAACTCGGTGATATGGTTCAAGTTTGTGGATAATGGTTGGCTCGAGAGGCGCTTGAGCTAGTATGAGAATAGTTGTCAAGGAGGATGACTAGGAGGCTGAGATTTCATCGTTGTTGAAGGTTCTAGCATTCTCAAAGCAAGAGTACGCTGGGCAGATTCGATGGTCCCAAGACTAATAGTTGATGGTCTAGTACTCTGGGCAGATTCGATAGTCCTAGGCACGGGTCACGATGACGTGCGGAGTTATGTCTAGAACCGGGGTTACCATTAGCCCTTGACGGACGGATGAAAGAATGAGCCGGTCATTCAATTAACGGTGATATCGAGGCAATGATAACAGTGATAGCCAGAGTCATGGATGTTTGGATGCTTTGGTTGTATTGTCACTCGGTCTCAAGAGCGATGTTTTGTGGGTGCTTATCTGGTCTTGGTTTAGGCCTTGGGGGTTTGTGCTTGGAAAACATCGACCTTGACTCGAGTGATAATTATTTTACTTTAATTGTCTGCTTTGCTATGTTTGTTTCTGTTTAGTGTGTCTGGGGGCTATCACTGTAGAAAGAGGTGGAGTGGGATGGTTGGGTTCCTATTCCTTTTTACCCTTTATGCTCTTTTGGTATGTTTGATAGTTGATTTACCGCTCACTAGGACTTTTGTCTAACTCAAGGTTTTATGTTCAACTCTTATTACCTTGGGCTGTTCATCCATTTTGGGATGGGCAGACTAGGTAGCAGGTGACAGGTGCTGTTCTTAGTGACCAACGCTGTTGATGACGAAGACGAGCTGGAGGCTTTTGCATATTGTTTTTCTTACTATATGTACTGGATGTTCCGCTGTTTGTATCTACTCTGAGTGATATGTAGTGAGGCTTGCTGTATTGACTTTTCAGATTGTTGTACCAAACTATTATGAGTTTATATGATGAGATTCTGTTCTATAGAGCTTCACTATGTATACTTTTCTATTGTATTTTATCCATGCGCTGTGAGTAATACGATAGACTATTCTGTGTTTACCTTACCTTAATGATCGTCCGTGGCGGCCTGGCACACTTTTCAGCGCACTTTTCCCTTGTTTAGTGCAGGAGTTATGGGCGGTCGTCACAAATTAAATCCAACATTCGAAATAAAATTTATTCGACTTATAAATTTCACTTATTAATATTTAAATTCAACTAAATATACAAAATTTAATTAATATAAATTCTGGGTCGTTACGGACTTCCCCCTTAAAAGAATTTCGTTCTCGAAATTACCAAGTAAGAAAAAGTTTTGAAATCCATTAACTTTTCAAAACAAACCGTTGAAGTTTGATTTACAAATCTCTTAAGTGTTTAACTTTCCCAAAATTCATAGTTAAACTTCATATAATAACTTTACTAAGTTTTCAAATCATACTTAGTTATAGTTTTCAAAATTTTCCCAATTTTCTTAAAAATATTCTAACGCCTTAAATTTTCGGAAAAATTCGCCATAGTCTTCTTTGCGCGGCTCGATCCGAAAAAATGACAGTATATATATCACAAATATACATCTCATCAAGTGATGAGGCATCCCGAAGGGAAAAAAGTGTAAAAGTACGGTATGTAATCCGAGATATGTACCTTATTTGTTATTAGCGAGCATATACGGCTAATATAGCGCGAAAGCGAGCTCCAAATGCGAAGCAAGCGCAATCCGCACCTACTAAACACTCAACAAACCATGAGAAACATGCATATATGAAAATAATATCAATATACAACATATAGCAACATAACAACTATATATGCCAATATGGCAACGCACTCAAAAGCAACAAATGCAACCATCAACAACTATCATCCAATAATCATCCAACAAATCAATAACCAAATCAATATTCTTTCATTTCTCATTAATATTCAATGAATTGGTTTTTCATTTTAATCACATTTGATTTGTTAACATTGGACTTGACTAACATTTATTTTCAATTGGTCCACATTCGCTAATTTATATTCAAGTTGGTTCATTCCCAAATCAAATTCAATTCTATTCAAATTCATTTACTTTCAATTTGGATTCAATTACATAGCTTTCAATTTTTCTAATTCAATTTCATCAACACTTAATGAATTATATACAATCAACTAAGATCCATATGACAAACAATGTATGTTCAACATAACCAAATTATTTACTTCTCTTACATTCATTCAATTTGGTTTTAACACTTTTAATTCCAATTGGTTTAACATTAAATTGACTTCCATTCAATTTATTCAATTTCTCAACTTCATTAGCTTCTAATGAATTTACACTTACATTCATTATTCCATATCAATTTATTTACATTAGATTGATTTACATTCAATTCATTCATTAATTGAATAGCTAATTCATTTTACAAATAAAGTTGAATTTCATTTATATAACTCAAGTTCATATTCTTAAGGACTTCATTTTATTAATTCACTTATTAATTTACTTTGACACCAAAATCAACTTCTTTCAACATCACTTAAGTTATATTCCATTTCAACTTCATTTACATTTTACTTCCATTATACAACTTAAGTTCACTTCTAATTTATTTCAAATTCTATTTCATTTAACTTTTACTTAAGTCAAATTCATGTCAACATTCAAATTCAGTTTTTGTTTTGCTTAACAAAATTGTTTAACCATTTTAGCAATCAGTTTTACTTACATTCTCTCATTTTCTAAGTTATACAACTTATATATTTAAACTTCCAAATCCATTTACTTATCCAAAGCTAAATTTATTATCTCATACTATAAATTCAAAATTCATTTCACTTATATTCATCAATTACAACTTGAATTTTAATTTCAAATTTGTTTATCAGAACAAAACTTCAATTTCAATTTACTATGGTAGCAAATCCATCACACAAAAACTCGAAAATGATACTGATGATGCTGCAGTCATCACCCTTATTATTTTCCAGCAACAATAGTGAATTAGTGCTTTAAATTCTTTTAAAATTTTCCCTTTATCTTATAAATCACATTTATAAATCTTTCCTTATAAAATTTCATTATTTTCCTTTACTTATACAAGATTGTTTCACAATTGTAAATCATTTTAATTATAATTCCATACTTATAATTCATTTGCTCATACAATTCATTCTTTTACAGCTGTTGTTTTTATTTAACTTATTCAAACAACTTTTATTTACTTATACATTTTTACATTTTCAACAACCAAACAATCAATTCATATCTACTTTAATAATTCTGAAAAATTATTCCTTTATATATAAAATATAATTAAGGTAAAATTATTTCATTTACCCAATTTAAAACGATATCGTGTCGAATTGTTCTGAACAAGTGTTTAGAGATCCCTATCGATAGAGTTGTACGGACTATACCGACCAGAATCCATATACCACTCAACAAACCAATCATCACAATATAAAATATTTTATATTCACTAACAAATACGCGCTCATATCTATTATTACACTCAAACTCATTCTATAGCACTACTGACTCTATCTCTAATGAGCAATACCCAACAGAGCCATGGTTGTCGCTTAACCATATGCTCTGATACCACGTTGTCAGGACCCGATTCTTCGACTTTCGAAAATCGACATCAATACGTCCACTGTATCAACTGCCGAGCAATCGAATGCCGAAAAACCGAACCATGAGGATTAAAAGAAGAGGTAGAAGAAAAAGATAGAAGAAGTAAGAAAACAGAACAGAACAAATATCAGAATCTCACAGTCGCAGCGGAACAACATATAATAGATAAATGAATAATCTTTAAAACAAAGAACTATATCAGTTATTACATCACATTATATTACATTATCAGAGTGTACAACAACAAACAACAATAAACAGCGAAAAAGAAGTACTATATACTAGTGAATACGCCATGTCATCCAGCTTACCTCCAGCAACTCCTGAATTCCAGAATATCCTGATAAACCTGACTCTTGACTGCTCGTGTGGAAATTGGTGGGCACCTAGAGTTTAGGAAGGAAAACAATAAACTCCGAGTCATTCATGGGACTGGTGTGAGAACTAAAACAGTTATTTAACTTTTAAAAACAAAGAACAGGATAATTTTAAAGTCAATTCGCAATGCTTTTCGAAAATGAGACTACCATAAGACCTCCCGCCACACACACAATGCAAACGCAGAATTGGAGGAGATTTCTTCTTATGATAGTCAAAGATGCTTGATACGCATTAAAAAGAAACATTTGATATTATTACTAGTGCATAGTGTAGGAAAAATCATTTTGAAAGTAAAGATATAAATCTTAGCCAACATACGACCATTATCGTATGCCTACTATAACTACCATGTTCAATAGCAGGTTACCGCCACATTCCATGGCAGGTTATACAACTAAAACCGTACAAGGATCGTATTGTTTCTTTGGATTTCCAACAAATGGTCAGGCTAAGGAACTTCCTACTGCCACATGGGATCGCCTCTGGCGGGACGTCCCGAGAACTTAACCAGCTCTCTGCCAACACAAGGCCGGGTTACCTTTGTCACTAGGTAACTACTACACGACTATGCCATCCCCCGGTCCCTTTGGACCTTTATTCGAGCGCTCGATTCCAACAACACCACACAGTAATAGATATAGTGTATCAACATGAGTAAGTTTCTGGGCTCCATACCATGATACTACCCTTTCCAGAAGGAAATGACATACCCTAAAGGGCGCGACCCTCATAACCTTGCCTCATATTCCTGTTTTGACCATTTCCGGGGAGTGAGGTCTAACGAAGTCTCGTCCACAAAGCTAGGCACAAAGCCATGCTTTGATCAACAAATGATCAATAAATAATCATCATACAGCAACACTCAGCATGCCATATTACCAAATTGGGAATATATCGCTGATAACCTTCAACTACATAACCTCTGAGCGCGTATGTCTCAGAGAAGGGTGTTAAGCTAAGAGAATAAATTCTCCGCCACTAATAGAAATGTATTTGAAAGAAATCTGCTTTATATCTCAAAATGTAATGTCAGACACGTAACCATACAAGTCTGTTCCGGGTTCGAACATAACCGAAGGCATTTCAAAAGAAGCCCTTGCAATTCGGGTATTCATAATCCCGATAAAACTTCCCATCACAAAGGAAATCTCCATATCGTAGCTAACGACGCAGAGACAATCGATAGTCATCCTATCGTTTTCACAAATACTCGGTCTTCAACACCGGTCTTCAATGCTATCCATTACGTCGTATCACTATTCGGAATGGAAAATCCGAATAACGAGCACAATAATTTAAAAATAAGTGTAGCATTTCAATTTCAACCAATTCACAACAAATACTTATTCAAAGGTCAATATTTGATAGTCGGTTATTTAACTATCAATCAATATTCACTACATCACCCGATTTCAAATAATTTCCCAAATTATTTATTTTCAAAAATATCTTTATAAGATATATATCCCACACTTCAACTATTTGAAAACCAATTTCAAATCAATTTACACCCTTACAACTTTCATTTCAAAATGGTTCATTTAAACCAATTAAATAAATCCTTACCGATTTATTAAATTTACGTTCCAAATCCGTAAATTAATCTCTACACTTCAAAATAAATGAACGTCTATTTTTAACTAATTTCCCTTTCTCTTATAAATTCCATAGTGAATTTACATTTTCAAAATATCTATGAATATACGATTTTCAATCGATTTCTAATATTCATTTTCAATTTATCTTTAAAAGATAAAATCTCAAACATTCACTTCATATTGGAAAAACATTTCCATACTTATTTAATAATAAGTAATTCACCAATCTATTTATTTTCAACATTTTGAAAATATTCAATATACTTAAATCTAAATTAAGTATATATTTTATTTTATAAGGAAAACATTCTCTTAAACACATTTATTTGGGTCAAAACGAATGTTACGTAAAACATCGTTACGACAACCCAAAATCACTAGTATAGGGATTCGAGCTTAAAATAGATATACAAATCCCAGTACTATATATAAAACATTTCCTTTCGGAAATCATTTACTATAACAACAGTGTTATAGTCCAACATTTCCCTCTATTTCTCGAAACATCTATTTCAACAATGAATGTTGAAATCTATGGTTTCGATACTTTATACATTTTAAAACATCTTTAAATCGTTTATTTCTATTTAAAATCACTTTCCCAAAACATTTCTTTAATATATTATTCACTGTCCAAAATCATGAATATATTTCCTTATCCAAATTCAACATTTCTACACATTTTATTTAAAGGATTATTCACTGTCCAAAATCGTGGATACATTTCCTTTAATAAGCTATAATAATTAACTTATCCAAATAAGTCGTTTTCGGATTTATAAAACAACGTTTATAAATTCCATTTATATTTTATGGCAACTTCAACTTATAAAATCACTTTATTAACAAATTCTATCCATATTCCATTTACACGCAAATAATCCAATTTATAAGTTAATTACTTATAAATCATTTATTTTATAAAATCTATTCATTTTATAATTCCACAATTTATAAATATATAGATTTCATCCACTTATAAAATCCATTTATATTCCATTTTAACACTTATAAAAACTTGTTTTATAATTCCAATATTTTTAATTTATAAATATCAATTTTATATAAATCATTTATAATAATTCAAAAATCCCAATTTAAACCATTTTATAATTTAATCAACTTTTTTTTTCAAAAACCATATTTCAGTCATATTTCACAAAAATCATAATTTTTATAACATAAAAATTTTAACGTTTATTTATTTAAAATGAATCAATTCCAAAATTAAATTTTATTATGAATTCTCAACTTACATTCTCAAAAATCAAATTCTATTTATTTTCGGCATTTAACGGTACCAAAATATATTCGGCTAAAATTTAGCCTTTAACCATTTCAATCACAAAGATAATCACGCAGATTATAAATAGATCAATAAATAGATCAACACACAACATTGAAACCAATCCAAATGTTTGAGGAATCCAGTTGGATCCCTCCAACCTGTTTCCCTGCATCCAAAGATGTTAGCACAATACCAATTTCGCTTCAAGACGAAATATCGCGGTATATGGGATTTATAAAAATATTATCCGCTTAATAGACGGCGCAATAGGGTCTCATCCGCTATATAATGCGGGAAAATCAACTCCAAGTACATAAATAATACCAATTCCATACAAGTTGGAATTATTGCGGTATATGTTTTTAATAAATAACATTCGCTTACTAACGGCGCATAATGTCTATTTTAACAATCAATGGATAACAATCATCATTCAAACATACAATCAAGAAATTTTAAATATAACTATTTAAAATTTGAATCGAAACCGATTCGATTGAGTGAGAAGTTCTCACCTTTATTTCAATTTAGTTTCCGTGTTTTATTTCGAATAAAACTAAACGTGCATTTAATTTTACCCAAAATTTTCACTAGCTCCAAACGACTCCAATCCAGCTCCATCGCGTAGTGTTCGTCCATACGAACCCAACGCAACTTGTTTCGTGCGTTTTCGACCTCGTATGAAAAAGATATGCATTTTTAAAGTTACACGAATTATAATTACAAAACAATTTCTTTTTTTAATATTTTTAACCTCCTTTATTCTGGGCCGCACGTTCCTTTGATTTGCATCAGGGCCGCAAACGTATTCTTCTTCCCAGGTGATAGAACGCGACCGAGAACCCATGAAGCTCGTCCAAACCCTAACCAGCTGCGACCTCCACGATGCTTGAAACATCATCACTCCACCACCATCTTGTAGCCTGCACTCAACTCCACCCTCGGCTTGATGGGCTCGAAGCTCGGTCAACCCATTACGTCGAAAAACGTGAGCAAACATCGGCACTTCACGAGTAAATTACCATCAATCTGTGACGCTATTTTCGATCATAGCCGTTGACAACATAGATCTCATAGCCCTCTACATTTTTGTAGTTGGAAGAATTTGCTAAAAGCTGATGGATTGAGAGATTTGAAGGGAAGAAAATTGGTGATTTTCGGCCATAGAAATTATTAGGGCCGGCTGGAAGAAGAAGCAAGGGCTTTGAGTGCAAATGAAAGAAATTGAGTGCTTTTATAGAAAATTATCCAAATTACTATTCATCGAAATTTTTCCGAACTCCAAACGAAGCGTGCTGGCTGACGTTTCTAAGGTTTACCATACGTTCCGGACACAATGGAACGTGTTTTGGAAGCCATTTCGATCATCTGTGCGAGTTATGGCAATAAACGATCAATTTTAAATTAAACCGATTTAGCTAATTTTCCAGGCGTTTTGGCTTGCTCCGGACAAACGGTATATCCGATTGACACGAAATTTGAAACCATATAATAATTTAATATTACGGATCCGATGAAACTAGTTTCGTTGAAATCCGAGACTGGTTGAAAAATGACTATTTTAACTCGCTAAATTAATATTAAAACAATTTCGATGCGTTTCGAGCTGCCACGGTCAAACAAAAACTCCGATTGATACGAATATTGAAATCCGATAATAACAAACTATTATGGATCCAATGGAACTAGTCTCGTCCAATTTCGAGACTGTTCGAAAAATGGCTAATTTCACTAGTCGATTAAATATTAAAATATTCAATCTTCACAAATTAACTTTTAATTCAATTTTAAAAGTTCTAAAACATCATTCTAACTCCAATATGATTAAATAGAATTTTACAAATCATTTTCAATCATATTAAACTCGATTTTCAATTATTTCTGTAATTTCAACTATTAAATTACCGATTTAATTATCCAATTAAATCCAATATTCGAAATAAAATTTATTCGACTTATAAATTTCACTTATTAATATTTAAATTCAATTAAATATACAAATTTTAATTAATATAAATTCTGGGTCGTTACAACCGATTAATCTCTCCGCTAGTTTTGATGGTCAGTGATGATGGTCACTCTGGTCGAAATCCAGATTCTCATCGTCTAACTTTATTTTTTTATTTTTTAAACTGCTTATATCTTCCATACATTTCACTACACTATACTAGCTTACACTTAACACGAGGGAAGTAGGTAAACTTTTCTAACCTCGATTATCTACTTAGTATAGCTAATATGGACTCCAAATGCTTAGAGCATTTAACTAGTATGTCTTCCGATATGGCAATGCAACGCATCGATTCTAAAGCAAAATCAAGTTTTGCGACTATATCTGGTAGGATTTCTCCCAGCCATCAAATAGAACAGACAAAATTTTCTGGCCCATCGGTCAACCCTTTCTCAGATGTTCCGATCCTTCCAGTGGAGGATGTAAGCCCTACTCCTAATACAGTAGAGGGTGCCATTCTTTTAAATAACATGATAGATTCAAAAGTCTCCCATATTGGTGAGGTTAGCCATCACCGGCTATGTTCTATACATGGAATTCCATTTGTAGACATCTCGGTCCCTTCAATAAACGATATGCCTCATTTACCCCCAAAGAGGTACACGATTTGAAAAAAATTATATGCTTGGATGAATATGTACCGCCCTTTAGTTCATTTATTCGAGAGATGTCGAGATATCTTGGAATAGCTCCCACTCAACTCCATCTAAACAGTTATGCCTTCATACATGGAACCTTCCTGCTATTCATGAGCGTTCTATTTCGCCTGCCAACTCACAAAGACGTAAGATTCATTTACATCTTCAAACAGTGTTCAGGAAGTTCTTCCTATGTTTTTCTTGAACCTTCGCCAAACTACTAAGTCTTGACTGGTGCTTGGAATAAACTTTCTATTCAAGGCACGAGTGGTTCTATGTTCAATGTCCACCCGGCTTTGCAAGGAAATGGTTTGAAGGACGTATGTGTTACTTTCATCTAATTCTTATGTTCGTTAGTCCAAATCATATTTTCAAATCTACTAGCATCGAGGATTCTTTCTGGTGTCCGTCCACGTCCTAAAGGCGTTAATTTTTCAAGAGCGGCCGCGACCATTCATGCTACCCTTGTCGAAGATAGGGATATCAAACTTTTTGTTACTGATGAGCTACTATCTTTATTCGGGCTGTTAGAAGAAGGTCATAGCATTGGCTCCTTAGAAGTGTAGCATTGCCAAGAAACATTACAGGGCAAAAAAGGGATGCTACCAATCCTATCGTGCCCCTTGCCGAGGGGACTCAGGGTGATATTGAAGAATATGAGATTAGAGATTTCCAGACCAACAAACCTGACGATGCTGATGGGGGACCAAGAAAGGCGCCTGTGGTCGAACCTTCATAAGGCGTACAATCTCAAACACCCGCCAAAAGAAAGATGAGAATGGCATACAAAATTGGTAAAAGAAAAACTGCCGCAGATCCAGAATTCATCATTACTGCTAATGAAGAAGAATCATCTTCCCAACACTTGGAAAGCTCACTGAAGGGACTTTCAAATCTCCAAATTCCAGATGATATTATGACCTATAGCTTTCCAAATATTAACATCGAAGGGCTCAATTCTCCTACTAGGAGTGGTGAAGGCATTTATCCTTCTCATAAAGGAGAGAGAAAGCCCATAACCAAGGCTACAGCCATCAATCTGTCACGGGGGAACACTAAGATACTCACAACCACTACACTTCACTACATGCTCTTTATTAATCATTCGCACAATAATTATACACATGTTCTCATTTGGCCTTTGCAGGGGCAATGACTCAGTCTCGGACCTTCGATCGCTTAAGAGGTTCTTCAACATATCATCATTCTTGTGATGCCTCACCCTAAGACCCATACTAACAAAGAGCATTACTAGGTAATATTATCTGCTGGTGCAGAGAATAGGGCTAGTTAGGAGCGACGATCCGTGAACTTTATCTTAAATGAGTATCGAATACGTCGATTGGTTGATCCATTTTTTTCTTTCTTTTCGTATATGGATCGACATATCCGATTCAGGTTTAACACAATACTATGGTGGCTAAGGATCATATTTAGAACAAACAGAATACATCAAATACCTCATATCATAGAACGGGAACATACACATATACGTATATATACAGAGTCAATAGAAGTACAACATAACATGCTACATGAGTTTGGTTCTAATGAACCATATATACAACAAGCGTCATGAAAGAATACATACATCAGAGTACTACGACAAAAAGGGGCTACAGCAAAACATACACTAAGCAATAAAGAGGAAAGATCACAGCGAAGCAAACCAAGGTGGAGGTCAAACTGCAATCTACTAATTTGTAATGACTTGGTTTAACCCATGCATAATATAAAAATATAAACACATGGGCCAGTCCAGCTTAAACAAGAGGATTTATACATGATAGGTGAAGATAAGATACACATCATGATAATAACTCACTATGGAGATGAACTACATGTTCTCAAATCAACATTTGGCATATATGCCAAATCACGTAACGACATAAGGCATATGAGCCAAATCAACATATAACATAAGGCATATGAGAGAAATCAACATATAACATAAGGCATGTCAGCCAAATCAACAAATAACATAAGGCATAAAAGCCAAATCACCAAACATCATAAGGCGCATGAGAAATATCACCAAAACAACATAAATCTCAACATAGCGAACTCTCTAAGGAGTTCAAAACAACAAATATGTAATCACTATGTTGTCGTCATCAACTAGCACAAAGGCTATGTATAACTCTAACACCCAACAAAATGGTGAACACGTTTGAAAATCAACAAATTCTGGAAATAAAAATAATGAAATTTAGAAGCAACAACAAAAGTGGATTCCAACAAATGGCGATAACATATGGCCGAATCCCGCTAAATATTATCAATAACACATTTGGCACCCAACAAATGACCCGAAGGTCCAACAGATGGCCCAAAAGCCAAACAAATGACCCGAAGGTCTAGTACTGGCAATAAACATACCCGAATGTCCAACATAAAGTGTCACAAACTTCCAAACAGTAACTATAATAAATGGCAATTGCGCATCCCATACTAAACGTTCTCATTTAACCGTTTATTTTAAGATAGTTAATTTCACTCTCGTGTATGACCTCAATCGAATAAGTTCGAAATTAACCGAAAACGTAAATGCATGTGTCTCATACTACATGTTTAACTGAATCATTTAAGTCACTTCCTTGTTAGCTAGAAGAGTGCAAAACGTGTAATTTTATAGAAAATAATTTACTTCAACAAAACGAGTTAAAAATGATTTTGCTGAAACTATTTGGAAATTATTTCCATTTGAAATCCCTTTAAAAATAGTTAATTGTATTATTTATTATTTGAAATAGGCTCAAGAATAAATTGATACTTATAAAATCGATTTGGAAAATTATTTATTTCAAATTCTGCTTTTAAATCGAAAATTCACTCCGAAATCGATAATAAAATCCGTGCACGAAATTAATGAAATCAATTCAAATTCAATGGGGTTTTGTCAAATTGAAACTCAAATAAATAAACAACATAGCAACTTAAAATCATTATAGAATGTTGGCTTTCTAATGTATAGAAATATCTTTTTTAAAACATCACAATTCATCTCTGAATTTACAGAAGG
This sequence comes from Allium cepa, assembly GCA_030765085.1. Taxonomy (NCBI): domain Eukaryota; kingdom Viridiplantae; phylum Streptophyta; class Magnoliopsida; order Asparagales; family Amaryllidaceae; genus Allium; species Allium cepa. The sequence continues at coordinate 261,780,858 of CM060931.1, forward strand.
AACGGTGCAAAACAGAAGAATAAAGGTCAGGAAAACACAAAGGTAAACAACCTCAAGCATGTGACTCAAATTTTTTACAATAGCTTTGAATATCAGTCTATTTTATATGTAGAAAATTTCAAAGTTAATTTCCTAGCCAAGTGGTACAGATTTCATATTTTTAACAACCATTTTCAGCTCTGATTTGTAAATCTCGTTACATACACCCACTTTGTAAAAATCATATAAATTCAAAATTTAATATTTTTCACTCGAACCTTTTATAGTAGCTTTGAATATTAGTCTAGATTATATATAAGATTTCAAAGTCAAACTTCTAACCAATTGGTACAGATTTCATATTCTTTAATAATCATTTTCAGTACAGATTTGTAAATCTCAGTTTACATATACCTACTTTGCAAAAATCATATAAATTCGAATTTTAATTTTTTTTCACTCAAACATTTTACATTAGCTATTAGTATTAGTCTATATGTTATATATAAAATTTCAAAGCTAAAAACCTAACTGATTGGTACGGATTTCATATTTTTTAACAATCGTTTTCAGCTTCGATTTGTAAATCTCAACTTGTATATACCCACTTTGCAATAATCATATAAATTAGAAATTTAATTATTTTCACTCGAACATTTTACAGTAGCTTTGAATATCATTGAAGATTATATGCATAATTTTTCAAAGCAAAAAACTTAGCTCATTGGTACAGATTTCATTTTCTTTAACAACCATTTTCTGCAAATATAGAAACCTAAAATCATCTTCCAAATTCACAAATTCAATGAAAGATTCATCTAATACAACCAAAAGCAAACATGCAAACTTGAGTTAAACTCACCTTTTATCCTTTCTAATTCACCAATTTTCTTACATCTTCATTCTAGAACCCATTTTTGCCAAAATAAACCTAGAACTTCTTTTACACAAAAAAAGAAAAAAGAAAAACAATCTACTCAACTATATTACAAACAAATTGGAGACTTTAAGATTTGATGTAATATAGATTGAGTAACATACTAAATTTTCCTAGAATTAATACATTTTCATTGGATTTTAAAAAAGAGATTTTGTTTTCATTTTAGGGTTGAATTCTTGAGCTTTTGGTTTAGAAATTACTTCTGATTGTTTTTATGTTTCTCTGTACAATGAAGTACAGGAGAAGGGGTTTCTATCCTTAGTTAAATGGGCTTGGTTTGCTAATGAGCCAAAATTCTTATTTTTGACCAATTAGAGCATGTATTAAGTCTAACTTTGAAAGATGATATTTCCTAAACTAAAGCATATAAAAATACAAACTTATACTCTAAATTAAGTACAAAACATAATCTTTGCAATGAAACCGCAATCACTCATTTTTATGGTCATTAGACCCTTCAAATAATTTATTGAAAATGGAAATTTTCATGTTTGTACAAAATGTAAAACATGTTTAAAAATAGATTTAGCCCTCACATTATGATTTCTTCGTAACAAAATTTATGAATCACTTTAATAACATAATTAAGATTTTTACCTAAGTTTACATTGGTAAATTTGCAATAAAACCCCTTATTTTATTTACTCAAAAATGCGAGTTGTAATAGACTTCTCACTTAAAGAAATTGCATCCTCACCATACCAATTAAGAGAAATGTCTATTATCTACTTTGTAAAATTCACTTTCTACATTACTTATGATAATCTTATGAAAACGCTACAAAGTTTTCTTATCAAATTTAATTAACAAAAATTTCCAAATTCTAAAAATTTTTCCAACACCTTTATTTTTAGAATTTTTTTGCCACAGTCTCCTTTGCGCAGTTAGCAATTCAAAAATTCTCAATATGCATATAATGATATAATATACATCTCCACACAAGGATGACGAATCCTATAGGGAAATTTTTTTTGCAATATGTAATCTGATATATGTAATGACCCGATTTTTCGACGCCCAAATGATCGACATCAATACGCCCATTGTATTAAATGCCGAACAATCAAATGCCGAAAAACTAGACCGTAGGGAAAAGAAGAAGGAGGTAGAAGAACAAATAGAAAACAATATCAGAATCTCACAATCGCAGCGGAACAATATATAATAGATAAATGACTGATCTTTAAACAAAAAGAACTATATCTGTTTTATTAATTACATCATCAGAGTACAACAAAATTCATAGCACACAACTGGACAGTTATCATAACCTGTCCTCATAAAAACCGACTATGCAGTTAATCATACACAGCGGGATATACATCAAATACATGTGATACGTCTCACCATCCAGCTCGTCTCCTGAGCTCCACAACATCCTTTCCTGTATTTTATAATACTCGGCTGACCCGAGCATTATAGTAAAATAACACCCGAGTCAGTCTGGAAAACCAGTGTGAGAAAACACACCCAATTAGATTATTAAAGTTTTCAAATTCTTTGAAAGCAAAGGTATCTCGTAAGACCACGCCACAAATAAACATGTTGGGTTTTTACCTTACGATAACTAAAACATTTTTATCAAATCCGTTTGATATTGTAATAGTGTCTATAGAAAGTAAAATAGTCTCAAAACATTCTTTTAAAATAACTTTAAAACTCTTAATTTATACTTTAAAATCTGCTTTAAAATCATACTTGGCTTTTCAGGAAAATACACTTCCCGTTACAACATAGTCCATTTGATCAGTTAATAAATCCTTCTCGATTTATCCTAATTTAATTTACGTCCCAAACCCGAAAATTTCTTTCCCATACCTTCAAAAATAAAACCAATATTTATTTTTAAAACCAATTACCTATTCCTTTATAAATTCCCACCGTGAATTTATACTTTCAAATATCCACGGATATCTTGTTTCACTTTATAAACCCAGTTTATAAACTCCATAGTCCCATCCTCCTTTTAAAACACAGTTTCAAAAGCTAAATCAATTTCCAAATGGATTTCCAACATTTACTTCATTTTAAAATAAGTTCCTTTACTTACTCAATTTTATTTCAAAACCCATTAATTTCAGATTTTATTTTTTATTATGATTTAAAATCTTATTTAAACTTAAAATACCACTTTCATATATATATATATATATATATATATATATATTTCTTTTCCAAAATTCTTCTTTATCTCTCCCAAACTATTTTCAAACTTAACAAATCACTTCAAAAATCAAAATTTAAAACTTTTATTACCCTCGGTATTATCAACACAAAATTTATGAGCCTTCAAATTATTTTTAACAAGCTTAAAACACCCAATTTAACATTTTACCCAATTTCCTATTATTAAATCCAATAATCAACCCATCTAATAAATATTGATATTTGAAATTTTAGTTAGAAATTAACTTTTAAATGTTTAAAATCAATTAAATATTCCAATTTCAAATATCTAAAATTCCGAGTCGTTACATTCCTTCCCCTTAAAATAATTTCGTCCTCGAAATTACCAGTTAAGAAGAATGGTCCTACACGTTTACTATTTTCCCAAAACCAAATAGTTTTTTTTGAAGAACTTCCGCAAAACAAACAATTTAACAATACCCAAAACAATCTTTTTATTAAAGACACTATCACTCTTACTAACTTCCTAAACTTATCCATAGGTTCCCAAACAGTATCACTTACTCAACCATTTCAAATTATAATTTAAACCAAATTTTAAATTATCAAAATTTCTCAAAAATTTTCTAACTCCCTAAATTTTTGAAAAATTTCGCCAACGTCTCCTTTGCGTGGCTAGCTCGGCACAACTACAAAATGACTCTTCGGCCCCCAAATTTTCAAAAAAAAAAACAAAAGCCAAGTGGCTAGATCAGAAAAGCCATCAAATTTTATATGACAATTTAAATACATACCTTTTGTTGAGCAATTCAATTTTATCTTCTGAAATCAAAGACACCAATTTATCCTTTTCTTTTAAATACATGTATACTACTTAGCAATAATATTCAATCACAGCATTCAAAATCATTTATAGATTTCTTTACAACCGTTTCAATATCTATTTCATTCAAGCCCGTACGATGCACATATGTCATCCGTACGTAATACAAAATTCGATCGCTCACTCGATCACAAAATTTCACTTCCGGACTAGTATCATCCACCAGACTTCCTAGTGCGTACTCAGATCTAGTTTCTTTGATCAGAAACCGTCATTCTCCTTGCATAGTCATGAACTATGATAGAGAATTTCCATAATCAATCAAAAACCCATATCCAAGGTTCGCCGTCAAAAATCGAGTGAAAAATCCCAACTCGGATCAGTATAACTACCCCGAAATTCTATGCTCAAATTTGGATCAAATCGCTATGCTAATAAAATAACATACGTACATCCTACGTATTTATCTCAATTGATTATTAGCTATATCAATTTTCTTTTTATTCACATTTATTTTGATTTCCGTTCACTTATTCACAATCACCATTCCACACACCCTTATTGAACCTTCATTCACATATTAACTAAATATATTTTCACAATACCAAGTTTACTTAGGAATTTCACCATCTCTTTCTCAAGTTCAATATGAATGGTTTATACACTTCTTATATTTATTTTCACTTCACCACTTAAACTTTCACATCTATTTTCATTTGACTTAAATTTTCAATTCCATTCTGAATTCAATTTTATCTTCAATTCTTAATTATTGAATACAAATCATCTCATCTCAAACCATATTTAATTACTATTTTTTTAGTTAGTTTCACTGCTAATTTATTTTAAATCTCAATGGACTTTATTTCCAAACTCTTATTATTTTTAGTCCACTTTGAACTAATCTTACAACTTTACTTTACTTAACCCAATCCAAATTGAGTTCTAATATTCAGCTTAAATTCCATTTACTTACAATACAAATTAGTTTGTTACATTCCTACATTAATTTCTAACTTAATGAATTTTTATTTCAAGGATCATATTACTTAGGCTTCTTATATTTTTCTTTAAATTCACCTTTATTTTCCGTGATTCAGTTATACTTCAATTAATTCAAATTTTTAACTTTTATAAGTTTCCCAACTTATTTACTTTCGATTTGTTAACTTCTTTTAATTTACTTTATTTAATTGGCTTACATTCTAACTTATTTCGTTTTCGTACTTCAAATTTTTAACTCTACTTCAAGTTAAAATTTTCTATTCTAGAAAATTTTAAATTTTACTAGTTATCAAAACCATTTATATTTCTATAAACATTTTAAATAAGATTCCAGAGTCTTTTAAAAAATTACCCAACATTTCAAAATTATTTTTGAAATCAATTATATACATAATTCATTTGCATATCAACTTATCCTTTGAATTTCAAAACCAAACCCAGTCTTGCAAACAACTCCAATTTAAAAATAATTTGGCAGCAATTCCTCTCTTAGAAACTCGAAAATGAACATCGATGATGCTGCATTCATCATCGAAATTATTTTCTAGCCAACAAAGTGAGTTCAATGCTTAAAAAACACTTTTCAAATATTTTTAAATTCCAAATCCCACTAGATTTCAAATCAAATTCACAAAATATTTTCGAATAATATCACCATTATTCCTCCAAAATCTTTGAAAATCATTTTCAAACTCAAAGGAATTTTAAATTTCCAAAATTTCAGATTCGAAATCCTTTCAAACCCCTATTCAAATATCATTTTGGAATTTTATTCTATTATAAATCACATTTACAATTAACATTTACAAATCTCATTCTGTTATATAAATTATTCCTTAACTTTAGTTATAACATTATTCCATTATTTAATTTCCACACCACAATGATAACAATTTAATATTATCATTTTCTAGCAACCAAGCATCCAAATATAATTATAATAGCTTCTGAAAATTATTTATTTATATATAAAATAATTTGGGAAAAACTATTTCATTTACCCTGTTTTAAAACAATACTATGTCGGATTATTCTACTCAAGTGTTTAGAGATCCCTATTAATAACGTTAATTACTCGTATTGACCAAAATCCATAAGCCACTCTACAAACCAATCAACACAGTATAAAACAATTTTATATTCACCAACAACTCATATCTATTAATACACTCAAACTCATTCTAGAGTACTACAGACTCTATTTCTAATGAGTAATCCCCACCAGAGCCAAGGTTCTCGCTTAACCTCCATCACTGATACTAAATGTAACAACCCAATTTTACGACGCCCGAAAGATCGACATCAATATATCCATTGCATTAAATGTCGAACAATCGAATGCCAGAAAACTAGACCGTAAGGGAAAGAAGAAGAAGGTAGAAGAAGAAATAGAAAACAATATCAGAAACTCACAATCGCAGCGGAACAATATATAATAGATAAATGACTGATCTTTAAACAAAAAGAACTATATCTGTTTTATACATTACATCATCAGAGCACAACAAAATTCATAGCACACAATTGGACAGTCATCAAAACCTGTCATCATAAAAACTGACTATGCAGTTAATCATACACACTGGGATATACATCAAATACGTGTGATATGTCTCACCATACAGCTCGTCTCCTAAGCTCCATAGTATCCTTTCCTGTATTTTATAATACTCGGTCTAACCCGAGCATTATAGTAAAATAACACCCGAGTCAGTCTGGAAAACCACCATGAGAAAACACATCAAATTAGATTATTAAAGTTTTCAAATCCTTTGAAATCAAAGGTATCTCGTAAGACCACACCAAAAATAAACATGTTGGGTTTTTACCTAATGATAACCAAAACATTTTTATCAAATCCGTCTGTTATTATGACAGTGTCTATAGAAAATAAAATAGAATCTAGCTAAAATGCTTGCATCTCACGTTTCTACAATAGTTGGGCATAATCAAAACCATATAGGCGCTTATTGGAGATTGGATTCCATACAATGACAGGGCTACTAGGGTACTGTCCGTCACAGTACCTGGTCTAGATCAACGTACCGAGGATCCACCCTGATCCCTTGCAACACTAAGACCGGAGCTACTCCTTACTGGATAGTCCGAATAAGATCACCCCGTGGTTAGGATCAGCAACCGCCCACAGAGCCGAAATAAGGGGACATCTAGATAGGGATGACCTTAGCCTAATCGGTTGTTAGCCACTTTGCCTTGCTGCACCTCCCCTATTTTAGCCATTCTCGGCTGATGAGGCTCGAGGCTATGCGTTACCTTTTTAGCACACATTCACTTAGAATGCTCACCGTCCACTTGGAGATGCTCTAATAGCATTCATCCATACAAGTCCACTCCCAGTCCGAACGGAACCGAAGGCATACTCCTACTACATCCATTTTGGAATCACCCTTAGGATTAATAGCGATTAACCCTTGAACTTCACTGCTCCAGCTTCGACTCCAAGCTATTGTCTTCCACACGAAAACGTTCAAACCAGATTGAAGTAGTTTTGGAGAAATTAATCCCGATCCCGATCTCTTCGAAACGATTAGAGCATTGGCTAATATTGATAGTCGGTTATTTAACTATCATATAACATCCACAAACAACCATCAGGCTTAATAATTTCCAAATTATTTAATTCAAAATATCTTCACAAGATATTTTCTACACTTCAACCATTTGAAAATAGTTTTTCAATTCACTTTTTCTCTTGCAGAATAAATTTACACCCAATTGTTTTATTTCCACTGAAATCACCAAGTCTTAATACCTTAGGTTTTTTTAAAATAATTTAAATCACTTTATCCAAAAATATATACTTAAAACATTTTAAAATAAAACTATTTAAAAGACATTATACAAAATAAAAGTTATGAAATTCTATACTAATTTCCTAAATAAAAACTTTAGCCAATCTACTTTTTAAAATAAAGCTACTTTATAAAATATAAATATTAATAATTATCTTTTAAATCATAATACCAATTTAACCTTTAAAATAATTACTACTATAACTAACTTAATAAACATTTACCTTTAAAATTTAAACAACTTAAATAGTAATATCTCAAAATATTCTTTTAAAACAACTTTAAAACTCTTAACTTATACTTAAAAATCTGCTTTGAAATCATACTTGGCTCTCCAGGAAAATACGCTTTCCATTCCAACATAGTCCATTTAATCAGTTAATAAACCCTTCTCGATTTATCCTAATTTAATTTACGTCTCAAACCCAAAAATTTCTTTCCCATACCTTCAAAAATAACACCACTATTTATTTTTAAAATAAAATACCCATTCCTTTATAAATTCTCACCATGAATTTGTACTTCCAAATATCAACGGATATCTTGTTTCACTTTATAAACCCAGTTTATAAATTCCATAGTCACATCCTCCTTTTAAAACACAGTTACAAAAACTAAATCGATTTCCAAATCGATTTCCAACATTTACTCCATTTTGAAATAAATTCCTTTACTTACTCAATTTTATTTCAAAACCCATTAATTTCAGATTTTACTATTTTATTATGAGTTAAAATCTTATTTATACTGTAAATACCATTTTCATATTTTATTTTTTCAAAATTCTTCTTTATCTCTCCCAAACTATTTTAAACTTGAATTTAAAAAAAATCTTTTATTTATTTAAATAATATCACTTAATTTTAAAAGTTCATTTATTCCCATTTATTCAAAAATCTCATTTTCCATACTCGAAATTTATTTATTGAAATTTGAAAATCAACTTTTTATCCTTTCCCAAATTCATTCTTAAATTTATCTAAATTAGCTAAATTATTTTACTTAAAAGTTCTTTTTCTTAATTCCTTCAAGAATCCATTCTTTATATTTTTGATATCTCAATATACCCAAATATATATATTCCCTCAACCCGTAGCATTTAATATTTCAAATCTCGATAAAATCTCACAGATAATCACTCAGTCATATCACAGATTGTGAAAACAAATTTCTATAATTTGAGGAATCCAGTTGGTATCCTCCAACCTGTTTCCCTGCATCCATACATGTTTGCACAATATAAAAATACCAATCCCACTTCGAGGGGGATATTGCGGTATAAAGTGTCATCCACTATTATGCGGGGCGCATAGGGTCTCATCCGCTATATAATGCAGGAATCAATCACTCCAATATATATATATATATATATTATATAATATCGAATCCAGACTGACTATCAATTCAAGCAACAACCAATAATTTAAATTTAAATGATAATCCAAATGAGTCAGATTAACTCACCTTTGATTTTAATTCGCAGTCCGATCCAAATCGGCTTGTTTCTCCACGATTTCAGACCTTGTATAAACATTATACAGTTTATTAACATTTGAACTAATCGAACAATTAATCACCATTAATTTTCATTTTAAACTTAAATTTATTGGGTTAATAAAATTATAAATTTTACTTTACTGTTAAAAAATTATTCTTGATAAACGATTAAATTAAAAGTTTTCAACTTACTTAACCTTAATTTAAAATGTTTGAAAAGATTAAATTACCTTACGATATATATATATATATATATATATATATATATATATATATATATATATATGTATGTATATACATACATATATTTAAAACTTACAGTAAGTTAAAAATGTACATATATATATATATATATATAATTTCTTTTCCAATTCCAGTAAATAACAAGAAAAATAAAATGTTGTCTTACTGTAAAATTTCTTTCCCAGACCAGACAAATGTCTTTTTTAGACTTCATATTTATTTTATTCTCTAACAGATATATACTGAATTAAATTAAAGATATAATTTATATACCTTTCATCCCAAACCACCCCCGTCGCTGCCTCAATGATGACGACATCGCCTCAGCCACCCTTCAATGCACACGAGCAACACCCACATGTCGACGAACCCAAATCGAATACCTAGACAAAACCCTATTTTTTGACCTCGAGCTCATCCTTACTGTCGACTTCGATTCTTGACCATGTCACCTTTCCTGCTTCCACTGCCAAAGCCTATACGAATTCACTACCAAGGTTGAAGCTCCCCTCTTCCAAGCGCAGCGCAGCCATGAGCATCGCCTACAAATAGCCCATGCGAGCTCGCTCGATTCAGAACCCTCCACCCTAACTGCTAGCAATGTGCCTCGCACGTGCTCCTCTCTCGCGGTCGCCGACGTCGTCGATCCTATTGTGCGCGCTTATGCACGACATCTTAATTTTTTCATGATTAGGCATTTGGTTTTGAATTTGATTTGAGAATTTCTGAAGGATGGTAGAGGAAAAAAGAAGCACCCAGAAAGATAATTTTTGGTCGCCATTGATTTCTAGTTTCCTCGATGAATATATATATATATATATATATATATATATATATATATTATTTGAAATGTTTTTTGCGTGAGATTTATAAATTGGAATTGGGGGAGACAAGATTTGAACTCGAGATGATGGGTTCTGTGAGCTATCTGGCTACAGCGATTCTAAGATGACAAAAACGGCTAATGTGAATTAAAGGTCAGGTCAACATATATATATATATATATATATATATATGTATGTATGTATGTATGTATGTATGTATTATTTAAATTTACGTCATCTCGAATTCTTAGCTCAAAATCTTGACCTCCTATCGAACCGTGCCGCTAGGCGTTTATAATGTTACACCTCTATTACGAATGCAATGGAAAAGGTTTCGAGGCCTAACTCTATCGCATGGAGAAGATAGCTTTTTGAACCCAGTTATTATATTGAATTTTCGATATAAATTTCAACGCATTTACCTACCGTATGATCACACAGTAACTCCAAACACCATGAAATTTGAAATCCGATAATAATACACTATTACGGATCCAATGGAACTGGTTTCGTCGAAATCCGAGACTGTGCCTCGAAAGGCTATTTTTAAATATCGATTTAAACGATATATTTTCAAACTGAACAAATCACTTCAAAAGTCAATTTTTAAATTTTTTACTACCCTCAGTATTATCAATACAGATTTTATGAGCCTTCAAATTATTTTTAACAAGCTTAAAACTCCCGATTTAACATTTTACCCAATTTCCCATTATTAAATCCAATAATCAACCCATCTAATAAATATTGATATTTGAAATTCAAGCTAGAAATTAAATTTTAATTATTTAAAATCAATTAAATATTCTAATTTCAAATATCTAAAATTCTTGGTCGTCTCAATATACGTACCTTAAGTTTTGAAATATTAGCGAGTCCGCTAATATAACTTAAGAAATAATTCATAATCTCTCAAACGATATGTATTTAACCTTAGATACCTACAGCTATCTCAAAAAATACTGTTAGTTTTTTATAATCAAGTTCATATCGAAAAGGAGAGAATAATATTTCTCAATTATTATTGACATCAAATAAATTTCTAACCATAAATATAAAAACTCATTCACAACGAAAGTATAATGATGAGTTTCATAAAATGAAGTGTTACATATTGAATTAACTTACCATGAAACTTTTGGATCATAAAATATGACATGTTGTATGAGTTACAATCATTTTACTTGGTTTAGATCTCTTAAAAATGCATATAAACGCTACAAGACAGTGATAGAAAACTACGTTTTAGGCCTAGCAAATGTTTAGACATTACAAATTGCGTCAAACGAAAGTTGTTCATTAAGTTTCTAGTTTCCTGGAAAGGGTAAGATCGTTGAATTTGGATAAACCGCTAAAAAGTTTTGCCCATATCAATTCTCAGTTTCAAAATTTCAATATCTTTGTCGCTCTTTCTCAGACGACGACAAAGATTTGCAGCTTTGACTATCTAAAATCTAGAAATTTCAAAACTCAAAAATGAAACTTATATAATACTATCTGAGAACATCAAATATTTTTAAAATCCGATAAGAAATGAGGAAGTTACGCCCAAATTACAAACACTATTTTAGCACAGAAAATATTTTTCAAGGCAGCGATTATGTCTTTGTTCAAAACCTGATTTCAACTAAGATGTAACGACCTGGGATTTTGGACATTTGAAACTGGGAAATTTAATCGATTTTAAATATTTTAAAGTTAATTTATAACTTGAATTTCAAATGTTACTATTTATTTAATTATTAAATTATTGAAATTAATAATTAGAAATTGGGTAAAATATTGAATCTTGGTTTTTAAGCTTGTTAAAAATAATTTGGAGGCTTACAAAATTTATATGATAAAACTATAGACAATAAAAGCTTTAAAATTGAATTTAATAGTGATTTGTTCAGTTTGAAAATATATCGTTTAAATTGACAATTAAAAATAGCCTTCCAAGGCACATTCTAGGATTTTGATAAAACTAGTTTCATTGGATTCGTAATAGTGTATTATTATCGAATTTCAAATTTCGTGGCATTTGGAGTTGTCGTTTTGTCGTACATGATATAAACGCGCTAAAATTTATATTGTAAATTCAATATAATATTTGAATCCAAAAAGTTGTCTTCTCCATACTGTGACGAACCAGATTTTCTAATGTTCATTATTGGGTAATTATCTGTTTTTAATTTTTGTAATATTGATTTTTATAAGTCAAACAAATAAATTTATGATATTTAAAATATTTAGATATATATAAATTGATTAAAAATTATATTTAATTTTAAATTATAATTTTTTTGGGTATGATAAATATTATAGTTATATGTATATATACGAAATTCCACCATTTAAAATTAAGATATAATATCTAGGAATGTATATATATAAATATATACAAGCTTTATGATGTTTGATAATATACATATATAAGTTTGTGTATATATATATACATATACGAATATAGGAAAGTAATGTATATGAAAGTAGGGATAAATGTGGATTTATATGTATATATATGCTACATAAAATAGGGAAGAGGTAAATATACATGTTGTAAAAATATTATATATGTGAGTAAGTATATATACATGAATGTACAAGCTTCATAATAGCTAAATCTCAAATTTTGACCATATACAGATGTGGTTAAATGATTACAGAAGTAATTCATATAGGGATATAAATTTCTTTATATATATATATAAGCATGTGTGTATCATTATATATATGTCTGTGTGCGCGCGCGCGTGCGTAAATGTGATAAAATGGATATGTATGTATCTCAAGGAAGTAGGAAGTGGTTATATATGCATATATATATATATAACTATTCACGATAAAATAGAGCAAAGTTATGCATATCCACATATATATACATATAATTGTACATGTAAACGTATAGGGGAACATCATGATGGCAAATATCAATTCAAGCATACAAAATTTCAACTCAAGCCATAATACATCAAATCTTTTTATGAAATCAAATCATCTTTTATCAAATCAGTTTTCTTTATCAAATCAAAGAGAGAAAAAATATATGAAAAGATAACGTCCAACCCTGTAAACAAGTGTCAACATATTCCTTCCCATCCCCTTCTATTTATATTGCTGCCTGGTTGCCTGCACAATTTAGCATTCTCACAAACAAATAGAGAGAGAAAAAATGTAACAAAGAGCTGCATTCAAAAGTAAAATCAAGGCTTGAGGGAAGGGGTAAAACAGAGCGGTAGTCTGTTCATATATTTTACAAGTGAGTGAACTATTTTACATTTTGATCCGTATTATTTTCCGCATTCATGTATAACTATGGTTATGTGTGAATTTTGGTTTTTGTGAAAAGTGTTTATGTATCTATGTGTATATCGCCTTGTATATGTGCTGCTACTCAAAATGGGGAGTAGTGTTCTTCTTCTGATTCTCCTCCATCATATTCTTTTATTCAAAACAGTTAAGGGCTTAGCCTTTGAAAATAAAAATCTTCTCATTTATCCAGTTTTGAATCATGACTTTAAAACTGAAGTTGTTTATTTTTTGAGCGTATGATAACTTAAAATTCATTTCATCAAATTGTATCAAGTAGAGGGAGAGGATATGACAATTTTCAGTGGACAGGTTATCCGTAGTAGAAATTCAACTCTCATGAAATGATAAGTGAATTATACTATTAGAATCACAATTGAAAACTTGAATTTTAAGATTAGTTTGAGGATTTCTTAGGCAGTGTGGGGGAGCGGAACAAGAGATGATTAGATTTGGGTATAAGGTCGAATTGAGGTGATGTAGCTGATTTGGAGGCACGGCGTTCGACGTGGAGGGGAGGCGATGGGGCAGTCGTAAAAATAGAGCGTTGTTTTTTAATAGGCTGTTGGGGGAAACTGGTCAAAGTAGGGTTTGAGGTGGGTTTTGGGATGGCATCGGTTTGGAGGAAATGGCAGTGTCGAGGGAAAAGTAGTGGACTGTGCACCTGAGGGAAAGCAAAGGATGTTGTCGTGGAGTTAGGGACGAGGTCTGGTGGGTGTTGGTTGTCCGAGGTGGCATAGCGAGGTAGTTTAATAGGCATGAGTGATTCTAGGAATTGGTTCGAAGTTCGAAATTTCAACGATGGGATTTTGTCGCTGTTCTAGATAATGAACGGGGACGCGGGGTCGAGGGTGACTAGGGTGGATGGTCATCAGCGAGTGGTCATGGCCAGACACGTCATGCACTTACACATGTATGTGCACGATTTCTTTGAGCAGGAAAGAAAAGAGAAATAACCGGAGGAAAGAAAGAGGAGAAAAGAGAGAGATGGGCCAAGAAAGAAAGATGGGTCGAGAGAAGAGAAATAAAAATATGAAAGAAAGGAAATAAGGAAAGAAAATAAAAAGTAGAAGAAAAGGGAAAAAAAAGAAAAGGGAAAAAAAAGTAAAAATAACGAAGAAGGAATGGAATTTATATATATATACACACACACATTTATATTCTCTTTCTTTTGACTAAAAATCTCTTTTCATTTTAAATCCATAATTTAAAGGTTCAATGATATTTTAATGATTTAATGGTAATTAATTATTATTATTATTTAAACTTATGGGTGATTAAGGGTATTTTAAATTTATTTGTTAATAAATTTTTTAATCTATAATTAATATGGATAAGAATATAAATGAAATCGGATAAGTAAAGTTAATAAAATTCCAAGGAGTGGATCGTCTCGATATTTGTTATTTAAATTAGCAACGGTTTATATCTTTGCTTATCTCTATTGGATATTCGTTTCTTTTTCTTGTTTGTACCATCGAGTGGTCAAACAAGTTGAAATAATTGGATTAAAGTAATAATATGTTTTATTTGAAATAAAGATCTATAATAAATCACTATATTTGAAATATGGTCGCCTTAAAAAATAAATTGTTTATTTTAAACAATTTACCCTTTAAATTTGTCACTTGGATTTGAAGAGGCCGGGGTCAGACATCAGTGATATCCGGGACCTCTTCGATAATAACCAGGAGACTTCAAGAGTTGATATTAGAGTTTAATATACTGGCTTGGATTAATTTAACAACTCCAACTATTTTAAGTAAGTAACGGTACTTAGATACTATTATAATATCAACCGATTTCTGTAAAGGCGTTTGGCTATAATCAAATAAAACTTGTCGCTTTGTACATTTACCTTGGTTTTCAAAGGCTTTTATAACTTAAGTATTTCAAATTAAGTTGGTTTACTCATGCTAGTTTCAAGCCTGACTCGGGTGTTACTTTCTTGTAATGCTCGGGTCAGACCGAATGTTATAGATTTTCAGGTTAGGACGCTTTTGAAGCTCAGGAGACGAGCTGGATGGCAAAGATGTATTGATTATATTCCCTTTGTATCATAGATTGTACTGTCAGTATTTAGGAACAAGTTATTATAACTGTCCAAATTTATTTGTTGATGACTGTACTCTGATAACTTATATGTATGTTAACAGTTACAGCTTTTCTTGTATAAAATACTGTTATTTAATATTATATTTTGTTTCGCTATGATTTTGAGATTTCTATCTCTTCTTCTATCTCTTTTACTTCTTAACCCTAACAGCCTGGTATTTCTGACACACGATGGCTTGGCACTCTATACAGTGAACGTATTATGTCAATTTTCGAGGTCGAAAATCTTCGGGCCGTTACATTTGGTATCAGAGCTGAAGGTTAAGCGAGAACCTTGGCTCTGGTGGCGATTACTCGTTAGAGATAGGGTTAGTAGCAGCCTAGAATGAGTTGAGAGTATTATATGAGGGCGTACTTGTTATTTTCTTATATAATGATTTTAAAAACGGTTCTAAAAATGATTTTTTTTTTGTAAGCTTATATTTTGATATATAAAAAAATAATTTTTCTAATTACTATTGTATATTAAGGTAATTGGTTGTTGTTGTTAAAATTTAAAAAAATTACAAAATTTAGTGGTAATATATATACAACCAAATAGAAATTTGGGTAAAAATGAACTATACAAGTAAGTTAAGCTAGAAATGGATTCAAACCAGAAATTAAAATTTTGAAAATTTGTTGAAGTGTTTTTAAAAGTGTAACAACCCGCATATTTATCGATTTTATATTTAAATATTTTATTTAAATATTCTATCGTTAGTCGGATTTTAGTCCGAAAAGCTACTTTTTGCATACGGTCGAATTAGGACTCGGGACTACTCCCATTGAGTTTAAAATGCCGTTTGCGACCTTTTTGAGTATAAGCTTCGATATGTTTGGAGAAAGTTGATTTTTGCTACTTTTCACTTTGGGTTTGGTTTGGGCTCAGCCCTATGTTAACTTATGCTCAAATCTGAGCCACTCTTCCCCACTCACCCTCATTCTCTTCTCATTTCAGTTTTTAGAGTATTAATGGTGGGAGAGATTGGAAATTAAAACTCCAAAACCCTAGTTTCTCTTGCAAATCAAATTTCTAGCTCCAAACTCAAGAAGAACCCATTGGTAAGCTTCTCTTCTTCTTCTCCAACTTATTCTCATACCAATTTCAGAAATTCCTAAACCTAATTTTGGGAATGTTCTTGTTTTTGAGCATAGATTCAAGCTCAATTGGGTTGTGTTGAAGAGAGGTTGATTCTCCATTTGCTTTTAAGCTTCTTCTTGTTCGATTTTGTGAAAAGGTGAGATTTTTATCTCACATCTATGACTATAATTATCTTTGGTTGTTGGGTATGAATTCCTAACACTTCTTCATGTGCATTTGCTCTTGATTTGGATTGGTTTTGTGAATACTCCAATTTTTGGGTTTTTTTAAGTCAAATTTGTGTGAAATCCTTTTATGGATGTTTGATCATGCTTTTGGTGATGCATCGAGGAGCATATAGGGCCGGGTTGCCGATTGGCATAAACCCTTAGAGCCAATGTTCGTCCGGTTGCATTTTGGAAGAGTTTGCTCTTCATTTGAATAAGGCTGAAAAACAGCCCAGGCATGATTCAGTCGACTGAAAACTCTGTTCAGTCGACTGAACCTGAAACCCGAGAGTTTCCAGGCATGATTCAGTCGACTAAAAACTCTGCACAGTCGACTGAACCTGAAAACAAAAAGTTTCCTGAACCTGAAAAATTTCCAGGTACAGGGTCAGTCGACTGAAAACTCTGTTCAGTCGACTGAACCTGCTGTTTGAGTCCAATTTGCCTTTTTGGACTGAAATTCCAATTTAAATCGATTCGTGTTGTTTCCTATTGATTGTTATCAATTATTATGACTTTGATGACTCCTTTTTAGGGATTTTTGAATATCCATTTCGATGGATTCTTTATCGGTTTCGTTGGATATTTATTCACATCTTCGTGTGTGAATTTTAGTGATTGATTGTTCCTACAGTCTTATTTGTGTTTTATCACTTTAAAAATAGAAAGGTTTTCTATACTAATAGTAAATATCAAAACTCTTTCCTCAAACAATTTCAATACTATTTTAATACCAAATTCTTTTATAAAACCGTTTTCCAATCTATTAGTATATACAAACCTTTACCTCACTCGTATGAGAAATCTAATTAAACGACTTAGTAAAACAAGTGGTATGAAACGCTTGCGTTCACTTTGTTGGTTAATTCTTGGACTTGTTCGATTGAAACTCTTGTGACAATTTTCTAGTGGAGATCTACAATTTGTTCGTAAATATTTAAGTTAAGCTAGTGGTTATGGAACATGATGCTAAGCTCATGTATTTACTAGCTTACTGTAATCGACACTTCTCAATGATCATGACGATCATTTTTGTGATTTAGACTAGCAGTTGTGCGATGTCTCTTTGTCTGCTTTGTGGAGTTTCGACTCAAATTTGGTGGGTAGCAACCCACGGTCTTCGGACCATTCGTGTGTCAGGTCTTCGGACCATTCGTGTGTCAAATTAATGGCTAGCTACCATGAGATAGCTTCTCGTTCATGTGTTACAGCTGTTGGTGAGTTTTCATGCTCCCGTTCATGTGATAGGCCTCCCCCCTTATTTTGTGTGATTTCTGGATTTCGTGTGTCGAATTCTGGAATTTTCTTCTTCACCTATTTTTGTGATTTCTATTGATATGATTTATCAATTCTTGTGCATGGGTGAATTCGTGTGTCATTGACTGGATTTCTTGTGTTGATTTCTGGAATTTATGTTTCACCTATTTTTGTGATTTCTATTGATATGATTTATCAATTCTTGTGCATAGGTGAATTCGTGTGTCATTAACTTGTTATGAATACAAGTTTTGGGTATGATACCCTTTTTGGATCTTTGAGAAGATTCTTTGATATTGATTAATCGTTGTTGATTATCATTTACATACTTATAGTAGTATGCCGTTATGGATATTATACGTCTATGCCATATCTTATATGTCATTTATTGTGGCTTGGTGAATGAAATTAGGAGTATGACATTCCTTTTTATCTTGAGTAGATTATCGTGATATTGATTAATCTCTTGTTGATTATCAATTATTTATATATATCACAGCTTGGCATTGTGATTATTATGTGTTTAGTCATATCTCCTATTCTATATCATGTTATCTGATATTTATAGTTAGACTGATCCGTTTATTATTTTCTTATTAAATAATACTCGGGTCAGACCGAGATGTTACAGGTGCTTCTGCTTGACTTCTCTCCGGGGATCCATTTCTCTGACCTTTTGCTTACTACTTAGATTAGTAGTTATTTTGTTGTATACATTTGAGATATAGACTCCTTAATGTATACTTATTCTTTTGTGTAGTTCATGTAACTATTCTTTTGTGATATTGTGGATCTCTTTAGACCACTACTCTGATGAACACTTTCATGTGTTATATTCATATCTATTTCCGCCTTTGTGATATGAATTGTCTGTGACTGATTTGTGTTATGTTTATTTCTATATTTGTTTCCGAAGATTTTATATAGCCACTGTGTGATAGCTTTGAGTTTGTATCTGTATGTCGGATTTCCTCTAGAGATGAAAAGTTATATTTTTATCTGGCATACCGGTACTCGCACAAAGCAATTATACAGATGGTCGCTCCTCAACAGCCTTATTCTCCGTGTTAGTCGACAGCATTACTCCGTAGTGTTCTTGGCTAGCGTGGGTATAGAGGTGGGGCGTCACACAAAGTGTTTCGAAATGAAATAAATTTACCCTAATATATATTAGGTATATATATATAGATAATTTTTCAGAAAATTATTACGTAGTATATGGTTTGTTGGGTTTTAGATATGATAATCTTGGTTATTATCATAAATCGGTTGCTCTATCTTAATAAAGGATGTTTATTACAGAATAAACAATGAAAAAACCAGGTGCAATGTTCATGGAAGTGAAATTATGTAAGTTGAATTTATAAATGTGACTTATAAATTAAAAATGAATTTAAATACGAAGCTTTAAATATAAGCCCCATAAATTTTTTGAGTTGTTTCAAAATATTTAAGGAAATAATAAGTAATATTATTAGAATAGACCTTGATATGGAAATCTTTGTTTAAAAACAAGATTTATATGAAGATAAATTTGTTTGGACAAAACCAAGGATGGTTTAAAATTTGAAAGTGTGACTTGGTGTGTAAATGGGATAAATTTGTATATAAGTGGATATGTATGGTTTCAAAGTTGATTTGAAATAAATACAGGAGGCTGAATTCTGGAAACCCCATAGAATGAGATGTATAACCCAAAGAGAAATAAGTTTTTGAACTTATAAGTAGGAAGAGATATTGATAAGAAATTTAAATTTGGAATGGAAAATTTAAATGGAGTAAGGTTAAATGGATTGAATGGATTGGAAATTTACTCGGGACAAGTTGATTAAGTTTGAACTTTTGATCTGAAATTGGAAAATTTCAAGGTGAGATTGAAAATTTAACCTAGGGAAGTTAAATGGATTAAATTGAAAAGAAAAGTAGGGATTTGATAAGAAGTTATGTTTGAATAATTTCAAATGATTTTTGAAATAAAAAAGGGTTTCGAATTTTGGAAATTTGTGATGGATACTATTGATTGGTGCTTTAGATAGTTTGAAGGTTTATTTACTTTGACATACCCTGTTATCATCCTGTTTGTTATTGACAGTATATATAAAACTGTAAATTGGATTATTTTGATTATATTAAGAAGTGGATGGAAATGATGTATATCCATTCCTGAAATTAAATTGAAGTAAAACTTCAACCTAAAATTTATTTAAATTATTTTGATTCTTAGAAATAAAATTGAATTTATGAAAATGGAATCATTTTGAACTTAAGTTTAAAATGATAAAATGAACCTGTCAACCGAAATTGTTTAAGAATTGGGTTTCAATGTTTGAACTTATAATTGGGTAATCAACTGAATTCCAAAAATTGATTTGTTTAAAAAGATTTGGACTATTACTCGAACCTCACATAAGTTGAAGTAGAAGAAATTTAAAAAAATATATAGAAATTGCGCTTAGAATTGAATTATTTTAAAGACTTGGGTTGTTAAATTAAATGTTAAAGGTTAATTTGATTTAAGTGATTAAATCAACATTTTGAAAACCGAACTCGAATTCATATAAATCGAGATGGTTTAAAATTTGAGAATGGAATTGAAATTAATTCAAAAGTGAAACTGAATTGAATTAATTGGAATTATTATCGAAGTTGAATAAGTTTAAATTCAAATGGGAATGGAAATAAAAATTGATCGAATTGGAGATTGGGAATTGAATCAGTGGACTTGAGACTATTTTCAAATAAACTAATTTAATGTAGACTGTCTTAAAATATATTTTCTCAAATATTCATATTATTTTGAATTTTCCAAGCCATTTACTATAAAAACATTTTTTTTTAAAAACCAAACTATCTTATAATAATTATTTAAATATTTTACAACTATTAAAGCTATTTTTCAAATTCAAACTGGTCAGAGTGGAAATTACTTTTATTTAAATTATGGATTTAAATATTAATTGAGATAAATTGAAGTTATAACCTAAATGGAATTCGAAGCAATTTTGAATCAGAACCAAAATCTGATATTAAGGAAAAATTGATTTTGGAAGTGAAAGAGTATATTTTTGAGTAAATGTGATGATTTTAAAATAAAAGATTGGATAGCATTATAACTGAAACTCACTTTATAAAAAGTAAGTAATGTTACAAATGACTTTGAAAAAGGAAATCAAACTTGGAAATTTAGCTTTGGCATTAATGAGGTTATATATATTTGTTATATGTTAAAAACTCCCCCTATTGAAATTATAACCAGAGGGAAAAGATCTTTGAAACATATTTGAAGGATAAAGTGGAATTTATATAAGCATGAAGTGATCCAAAAATTATTCAAGTTGAAAGAATAATCTTTTATATATATATATATATATATATATATATATATATATATATATAAGAATGATTTTATAAGAATGGAACTGAAAGGGTTTTGGAACTCATTGATTTTAAAGGATTTTGATTTTGGAAAAAAGTTTATCTATTTTGAAGTTTATATGTGATAATATAAAGAATACGATTTGAAAGGTACTATATGTGCATAGTATGTAATGTTTTGAGAATGGTATGGGGAAAAAGTCGCGCCCATTTAGAGTTAAAGCTTATAGTAGGAGATCCACTGGGTGGTTTTACCTTGAGCCCTAAGGGGGTTCTAAATTTGGATCCCAGAGGACGTCCAGACAAAACTATAGTTCCCAAGGATTGTGTTTGGGATAGCGTAATTCGAATGGCGCTGATACCTACAGTTACATTGGAGTTATGCTATGACGGCAATGTAACTCTAGTGTAACTGCGATCTACTATGTTTCCATAGCATAAGTCGAGGGGAACATGGCCTAAAATCTACGTTTGATTTCATTGGGAGAGCGACGTAACATCGGTAGATTGCGATCTGTGTGGTCCATTGCGAAAGTCATGTAGCAGTGAGTGCCTACAGGCTACATTGGGACTCGAATGGTGTAGTCTGTGATCTTTGTGGTGAAGTTTCATTTGGCAGCGTAATTCGAGTGGCGCTAATGCCTACAGCTACATGTTTTTTGTTGTCATAGCATCGCAACCCTGGGTGTAGCTACGATTTGTGGGAGTTCCATGGCAAAAGTCGAGAGGTGCAAATGCCTTCAGTTTTCTTATAGATTTCACCGGGATGGCAACACAATCATCGTGCTAACTGCGACCCATGGAGGGGATGATGATTTCCATAGCATTCTTGCAAAAGTTTTTTCAAGTATTTTCACTGGATGTTGAAACAGGTCTACTAAGTACTTATAGATTTTCATTCCTACGCCTAATCAACGTACGACTAAATTTCTATGAGAACGAGGATGGACTTGTTTGGACATCGAATTAAGAAAAGTATTTTGTATAAAGCTAGTTTGGTAATATTATGTAGTTTTAAAAGTATTTTCAAATTTAAAAAAAAGAGTAAAGGGTTAAAATGTTTGAAGAATGATTTGACTAATAATAAACATTAAAATTAAAATTCTCGCTTCATTCCTTTTCGAGGACAAAAAGTTCTAAGATGGGAGGTATGCGACGACCCGGATTTTCTGATGTTCATTATTAGGCAATTATCTGTTTTCAATTTTGAAATACTGATTTTTATAAGTCAAACAAATTAATTTGTGAAATTTAAAATATCTAGATATATATATAAATTTGATTAAAAACTATATTTAATTTAAAATTATAAAATTTTAGGGTATGATAAATATTATAGTTATATGTCTATATATATACAAAACTCTACCATTTAAAATTAAGATATAATATCCAAGAATGTGTGTGTGTGTATATATATATATATAAAGCTTTATGATGTGTGATAATATACATATATAAGTATATATGTATAAATATATGACCATAGGAAAGTAATGTATATGAAAATAGGGATAAATATACGTATATATATGCTATATAAAATAGGGAAGAGGTAAATATACATGTTGTAAAAATATAGGTATATATAAATGAATGTACAAGCTTCATAATAGCTAAATCTCAAATTTTGACCATATGCGGATGTGGTTAAATGTTTACCGAAGCAATACATAAGGGATATAAATTTCTTTATATGCAGATATATGTAAGCCTGTGTGTATCATTATATATATATATGTAATAAAATGGATATGCATATATCTAAAGGAAGTAGGAAGTGGTACATATATGCATATATATATATATAAGTGTTCATGATAAAATATAGCAAAGGTATGCATATCCACATATATATACATATAATTGTATATGTAAACATATAGGGGAACATCATGATGGTAAACATCAACTCAAGCATACAAAATTTCAACTCAGGCCATAATACATCAAATCTTTTTATGAAATCAAATCATCTTTTATCAAACCAATTTTCATATAAATCAAAGAGAAAAAAATATAATAAATGAAAAGATAAGATCCAAGCCTGTAAACAAGTGTCAACTCGTTCCTTCCCATCCCCTTCTATTTATATTACTGCTTGGTTGCTTGCACGATTTAGCATTCTTAGAAACAAATAGAGAAAAAAAAGAAACAAAGAGATGCATTTAAATGTAAATCAAGGCTTGAGGGAAAGGGTAAAACCGAGCAGCAGTCTGTTCACATATTTTACAAGTGAGTAAACTATTTTACCTTTTGATCCATATTATTTCCCACATCCATGTATAACCATAGTTATGGGTGAATCTTGGTTTTTGAGAAAAGAATTTATGTACTTGTGTGTATATGGCCTTGTATATGTGCTGCTACTCAAAAAGGGGAGTGTTGTTCTTCTTCTTTCTCTCCTCTATCACATTCTTTTATTCAAAACTGTTAAGGGCATAAACTTTGAAAATAAAAATCTTCTCATTTACCCAGTTTTAAATCATGACTTTAAAACCGAAGTTGTTTATTTTTGAGTGTATGATAACTTAAATTTCATTTGATCAAATTGTATCAAGTAGAGAGAGAGAGGATATGCCATTTTTCAATCCTATCCATAGTCGAAATTCGACTCTGATGAAATGATAAGTGAATTATACTATTAGAATCGCAGTTAAAAAACTTGAATAGTTTGAGGATTTCTTAGGTGGTGTGGGGGAGGGGAACACGAGATGATCAGATTTGAGTATAAGTTTGAACTGAGGTGATGTAGCTGATTTGGGGGCACGGCGTTTGGCGTGGAGGGGGTGTAGGAAATGGGGCAGTCATGAAAAATGGCGTGTTGATTTTTAATAGGAAGTGAGGGGAAGACGAGGTCGAAGTAGGGTTAGAGGTGGATTTTGGGATGGCGTCGGTTTGGAGGAAATGGTGGCATCGAGGGGAAAGTAGTGGACCGTGCACCAAAGGGAAAAGAGGGAGGAGATTGTGGTGCAGTTGGGGACGAGGTCTGGTTGGTGTTGGTTGTCAGAGGTGGCGTGGCGGGGTAGTTTAACAGGCACGAGTGATTCCGGGAATTGGTTTTAAATTCGAAATTTCAACGATGGGCTTTTGTCGCGGTTCTAGGTGATGAGCAGGGACATGGAGTCGAGGGTGACTGGGGTGGATGGTCGTCGACGAGTGGTCGTGGTCGGAGACATCTTGTACATGCAACTATATGTGCATGGTTTCTTTAAGTAGGAAAGAAAAGAGAAAGAACTAGAGGAACGAATGAGGAGAAAAAGAGAGAGATGGGCCAGGAAGGAAAGATGGGCCGAGAGAAGAGAAATAAAAAAATAAAAGAAAGGAAATAAGGAAAGAAACTAAAAAGTAGAAGAAAAGGAAAAGGAAAAGAAAAAGAAAGAAAAAAAATAAAATAAAAGGAAGAAGCAATGGAATTTATACATATACATTTATATTTTCTTTCTTTTGACTAAAAATCTCTTTTCATTTTAAATCCATAATTTAAAGGTTCAATGATATTTTTAATGATTTAATGGTAATTAATTATTATTACTACTTAAATTTATGGGCGATTAAGGGTATTTTAAATTTATTTGTTAATAAATTATTTAATCTGTAACTAAAATGGATAAGAATATAAATAAAATCGGGTAAGTAAAGTTAATAAAATTCTCGGGGGTAAATTATCTTGATATTTGTTATTTAAATTAGTAACGATCTATATCTTTGCTTATCTCTATTGGATATTCGTTTCAATTTAATTGTCTATACCATCAAGTGATCAAAGAAGTTGAAATAATTGGATTAAAGTAATAATAAGATTTATTTGAAATAAAGATCTGTAATAAATCACTATATTTGAAATATGTCGCCTTAAAAAAATAAATTGTTTATTTTAAACAATTTACGCTTTATATTTGTTACTTGGGTTTAAAGAGGCCAGGGTCGGATATTAGTGATATCCGGGTCCTCTTCAATAATAACTATAAGACTTCACGAGTCGATATTAGAGTTTAATATACTGGCTTGGATTAATTTAACAAATCCTACTATTTTAAGTAAGTAACGGTACTTAGATATTATTACAATATCAATGGATTTTTGTAAAGGTGTTTGGCTATAATCAAATAAAACTCGTCACGTTGTACGAGTTACCTTGGTTTTCAATGGGTTTTATAACTTAAGTATTTCAAATTAAATTGGATGGCAGAGACTTATTGATTATATTCCGCTATGTATCATAGACTGTATGGTCAGTATTTGGGGACAAGTTATTATAA
This sequence comes from Allium cepa, assembly GCA_030765085.1. Classification (NCBI taxonomy): domain Eukaryota; kingdom Viridiplantae; phylum Streptophyta; class Magnoliopsida; order Asparagales; family Amaryllidaceae; genus Allium; species Allium cepa. The sequence continues at coordinate 261,806,699 of CM060931.1, forward strand.
CTGTCCAGATTTATTTGTTGATGATTGTACTATGATAGCTTATATGTATGTTAACAGATACAGCTTTTCATGTATAAAATACTGTTATTTTATATTATATTTTGTTCCGTACTATTGTGAGATTCCATGTTGTTGATCTGTTTCTTATTCTATCTCTTTTACTTCTTAACCCTAACATCCTAGTATTTCCGGCACTTGATGGCTCGGCACTTTATATAGTGAACGTATTAGTATTGATTTTCGAGGTAAAAAATCTTTGGGTCATTACATATACGATCGAATTGGGACTCAATATGACGTTTTCAAGCTGCGTTGAATCCCAGATGGGCTGTAGCTCAGGGACATTGGAATTTCAAACTCGAATTCAAATGCTAGGCGTATGGGCGATGTCGGTGAGGAAGACGAAGCGACTGGGGTTAGAGGGTAAGTTTCGAGCTCTCGCGCGTGTACGTGGATCTCGTGTAAGTGTTGCAGATCTAAGATTCGATTCCAGGTTGCTAGCACGTCGATTCATGTAGAGGTGGTGAGTTTTCGGCTCGCCTTCGAGAAGCTATAGTCGGAGGATGATGGAAGGGCTCGAGTATTCGGCTTGGGTGGTGGAGAGGTAGAAGGGGAGTGTAATATCCTGGAATTTTAGAAAATATAAATTTAATAATCTGTGTTTAAATTTAAATTAATTTGATAATTTTTGTTAATAAATTTGATTTGATTTAATAATCTTCTTTTATTAAATATTTAATTGGTGAAATTATTTTTAATAAGTTAATAAACTGTTTTCTATTCATAATATGTATATGTATTTATATATATATTTTAAATAGATGGGTTTGGTTATTTTCTAATTTTAATATTTTTAAATTGGGAATTGTGATTAATTTTTGAATTAAGCTTTTCAAAACTATTCAATAAAATAACTAAATGATTTTAAATATATAAGACAAATGTTTTATTTGTTTAAATTATATTTTGACTTAAGTTGTATATTAAAATAAGTTATAAAATGTTTGTTTTATTTCTTTTTAAATTGTCGATTAATAATATGATTTGTAGAATAAGTATGAGAATTTAAAATACAATTAATAAATGAATCATGTATTCATTTAAATAACAAATATGTTACAATCTCCTTTATAAATTTATTTTAAATGATTAAAAATATTATTTAAATGATTAATTTGTATATTGTTTTTATTTATAACTGTAGTTGGTTTATTCTTTAATTATTTATCTATACATAACTAAGTATTAAAACTAATTAACTAAGTTAAACTTTCTTTAACACATAATTCAAAATACTAATTACTTAAGTTACCAAGTATAAGTATCTTAAAGCCTAAACTAACAAATGTAAACTAAATATCATTTTAAAATGACAAGTGTAAAAATTGAGACATGTGTCTTGTTTAAATTTTATTTTTCTTTGTTTTTAAAAATAAATCATAAAGAAGATATTTAAACTTGCATCTTTTCATTTTTTTTTCCTTTCTTCATTTTCATTCTAAATCTAAGAATTTTCAGCTGAGAAAAAACCTTTTCCATCTCTTCTAATATCTGGAAAAAAAAACCCTTTCCCATCTCTTCAAAAATCAAATGCATGAAAATCTGAAAATCAAAATTTGCTGTACATTTTCACCCTCAAAAACTGCAAATCAGAAACATATTCAAATGCATTTTTTTTTCAAAATCTAAAAGCAAGGAAGCCTGCATTTTTTTCAAAACAATATGGGAAAGTTTACCTGCATGCAACAAATAAATCAAGAAAGCCTGCATGTAAAATCTGGAGACAAGAAGCAAGTTTTAAAGGCATTTAGCAACTCAGGTCTTAAAGGCATTCAAGCATGTTGCAAAGGATGTTCTGCATGCTAAAAAAAGGGGGTGTGCTCTGTCTGCATAATTAAAAGGTGAGTAACTTTTTAATTTAAAAGCTTAAGTAAATAATCTTGTTTCATAGTTGTAAATTTGTATGGTTGTGAGTATAGTTTTTATTGCATTTATGTATATATATATATATATATATATATATATATATATATATATATATATATGATTGCATGAAGATGTGCCTGACAGTATGACCTGTATATGGATTGTTTATAGTTTCAAACTAAAAATCTATACAAAATTTATTCCAATTTGATCTAGGCTTTGCTAGGGTTTAAGTTCTAGACCAAAATTTGTTGATTCATCATAATGTAAATTTAAAATTTTGTTTAAGTGAAAATAATTTCTGAAGTTTACTGGAAAACTTTGAGTAATAGAGTAAAATAAGTAAAGATGAAAATTCAATCTTTATGAATATATGTTTCTGGTTTATAAATAAAAACATCAAGCAAAATCATGAATTTTAAATCAAATGATATAATTTATAGTACTTAAACCAAAGTGCAGTTTTAAATTCATTGTATTATACATTTTGGGATTGCACTGTTGATTTTTTGTGTTAGATTGAGTGGAATCTGTTCCTAGAGATGGTGAAGTAATCAGGGGTGTTGAGAAAATTCTTAATTTTGGGATGCAATTCATATTTGATGTTGTGTTTGGGTTTTTAAGGTTAGAACCCTAGCTTTCTAGGTTAAGGAAGATGTATCTATTCGGCATGCATAGATGACCGAGTTCATCAATTTCTTGGGTATTGCTAGATGATGGTTTGAGGAAATCATCGCCGGAGTTGCAAAGTAATCCATGGCCGGTGGCACGTGGACATGGCTGTTGACAGGTTGGGTGGTTTGGGAACTGTATGTTTCCAGTTTTGGAAATATGTCTCAATTTTGAATTGGAGTATAAGTCGATCGAATGGTTGTTTGGTTGGCCTGAGGTGATGAATGGCGACTGTGGGAAGGTCGTGGTGGTGATCAGGGATGGCCGGCGTCGATGTATAGGTGCACAGAGGAAGTGGGATGCTGTTGTAATGTTTGGTGGTTTCAGGATTTTGTTGCTCGAGATGGTCTCGGGGAATTCAGGTAGTAACTCGAAGTAATCAAGTTATTGACTCGAAGTATTTGTAGGGTTGCTCGAGTTAAGGCTTTGTTTCAGGTTTATAAGTAAAATAGAAACCTGATTCTGTTTCAAAAATTTAAGTAGATTTTGAATATAAACTGGAAATTTAACTTAGGATTTACACCTGAATCTAAAGATGAATTCAAATAGTTTGAATTCTGGTTTTGAAATAATTTAAATTCAGAAAATTCAAGTTTGGTTTAAATAAAAAAAACAGAAACCTGTTTTCTGTTTTTAAATTTAAAAGTAAAGTTTAAAATGCCAATCTAGAAATTTAAACAAAGTTTAAAAATCTAAAACTGAATATGGATTCAAATGGTTTGAATCTGAGATTTAAAATAAATTAATTTTTAAAATTTATAAACTGTTTTTAAACAACTTTTATGTGTATTTAGTTTTGGATTTAAAATTGAAGTTTAAAATCTGTAAAATAGAAATTTAAAACCAGTTTAAATCAGAGTTTGTGAAATCTAGAATTGGGTTTAAAATTTCAGGTTTTAAAATAAAATAAGTTATTAAATTTAAATTTGTTTTAACTATTTTAGAAATGGTTAAATAAATTTGAATTTAAAAATGAAGATGGAAATTTAAGTAAAGCTTTAAAGTTTTAAGTTTAAATCTGGAATGAAGGTTTAAACTGTATTTCAGTTTGAAATTTAAAAAGAAAATTTTAAATTGAATTTGTTTTAAAATAATTTGGAATGTTTTAAATGAAATTGTTTTATAATCTTTTAAACCTTTATTTTATAAAAGGGATGTTCTTGAACATGTGAGATAAAAAGATTTTTAAATTTGTTTAAAACCTTGTTTAAATAAATTGTATTCATTTTAAAATTTTAAAGCTTTTAAAAGAAATTTAAAGTGAAGTTTAAAATAAATTTGGAAACAATTTGTTTTAAAATATTTTATATAAGAAGAAATGCTTCTTAAATTAAGTTAGAACTTAAGAAATTTGATTCATTTAAATTATTAAGTTAATTTAAATGGGTAATTAATTATTTAATTAATTAAAAATGTAGATGATAAATTAAGTAATCAATAAATTTTTTTAAAATTGATTAATAAAGGCTTAAGAATAATTAATTAAGGTTAATTAATCTATAATTAAGGATTGTTAATTGAATTTTAATTAATGATTAAGATTTATTAATCAAGTGATTAAGGATTAATTAAGATTGTAATTAACACTTAATTAATTAATAATTAGAGATTAATTATATTGGTAATTAAATATTAATTAATTTGTAATTAATTGATGATTAATCTAAGTTAATTTCTTAATTAAATAATTAAGGAATGTTAATGAAGGTCATTAACTTAAGATTATTTAACAATTAATTAATGTGATTAATTTTTGATAATTAATTAGATTAATTAATTAATAATAATTATTGTTTAAGTTTAATTACTTAATGAAAGTAATTATGAATTAATTACTTAATGTAATTAATTTGATTAATGTGATTAGTTTCGATTAATTAAGTTTAATTAATTTAAACTTTGTGGATTGATAAATAATTACTTTATGAAATTAATGGGTTTGTAATTACTTAGGGAAGTAATTAATTGATAATTACTACATATAATTGAAGATGTTTATTTATGAAAGTAATTTAGATTAAATTACGTTGAAATTAATCAAGGGATTAATTGGGATAATTTATTAAGAGTAATTAATTTATGGAATGAGTAATTAAGGGTAGTTAATTACTGGGTGTTATTAATCAAGGGTGATTAATATATATATGTTGTTTAATTGTAAATTAATTACTTGATGTAATTAATTTATATAGAGAGATTGATTAAATATAATTAGAATCATTAATTAATAAATTAATGATGTAATTTAAGATTGATTAATTAAGGAATAATCAATAAATGAGGTAATTAATTAATAAAGGTTTAATGTAATTAATTTTAGTTAATTAATTAATTAAGTAATTACAAGCTAATTATTTGTAAAGAGTTAAGTATAATTAACTTGTGTAATTAATTTAAAAGCTAATTACTTATTGTGGTTAGGGAATTATTAATCAGAAATGATTAATTGAAAAGAATAATGAGGTGATGATTTATTAATTGATTTGAAATCAATTAATGGTTAAGTTAAGCAGGATTAATGATGAAGTAATTAATTTAATTTATTTTAAATTAATTAGAGATTAAGTAATTAATTTAATTCATTTTAAAGTAATTATATATGGTGTGATCATTAGATCATTGCTTATGTTTGATGATTGGTATTGGTTGCCTTGTATGGTTTGTAATCTCAGCTATGAGATGAGTAATGTTATATGATATGGATGCATTGGTTGCATTGTGATAATGATATGGGTTATCTGTTTATGATATGAATTATCTGTTGATGATAATGTTGATTACCTTGTGTGATGTGAATTATCTATCTGTGTGTATATAGATAATGAATTGAAATTGTTTTAAACTCTAAAACAACTTGGCCTTAAAAGACACATTTTGGATTTCGATGAGACCGGGATCGGGTTTCCATATTTGGATATCCGAAAACCACATCGATCCAAAGTAACGTTAGGTCGTGAATCTGAAGTGAAGATAAAGATTCAAAGTGCAAGGGTTATCGTCGTTAACTCTGAGGGTGATTCCAAAATGAGTGTAACGAGATAATGCCTTCGGTTTCGTTCGAATCCGGAATGAACTTGTATGAATTGAATGCTTTCAGAACATCGTCAGGTGGACGATGAGCATTCTAAGTGATATGTCCTATAAAGGTAATCGTAGCCTCAAGCCTCATCAACCGGGAATGGCTAAAACAGGGGAGGTGCAGCAAGGCTAAGTGGGTCATGCCCAATTAGGACGAGATTTACCCCTGTCTAGATGTCCCTTTATTTCGGCTTAGTGGTGCGGTTGCTGATCACAACTGCAGTGTTGTCTTGTTCGAAACTGTTCAGTAAGGAATGGTTCTGGCTTTGTGTTGCAGGGGAGCGGGCGTACTCCTCGGTACGGTGATCTAGGCCACGTACTGGGACGGGCAGTACCCCAGTACCCCTGCCATTGATGGAATCCAAAATCCAATAAGTGCCGTACGTATTAGTTGTGTCCAACTATGTTGGAACGTGAGATGTAAGCATTCCAGCTATTTCTGTATTTTACTTGAAAACCCTAGACACTATTATAATGTCATCGGATTTCCTATCAAATGTTTTGGTTAGCGTAAGGTAAAAACTTTTCCATGTTTATGTGTGGGAAGTCTTACGTGATACCTTTTCTTTCAAAGGTTTTTCAAAAGTTAAGCAACATTTTGACCTGTTACTCACACCAGACCCATGTCTGACCCGAAGTTTATTTCTGTTTTTCTTAAACTCTTGGGTACTCAAATTTTTACGAGTAGCCAAGGGATTCAGATTAGCTTTGAAAAATTATGGAGGAGCAATGGAGCAGGAGGCTTCCGCGTATAGATATATAGATTTCCGTTGTGTTGGTATCTCTAAGTGTTTCTATCTATGTACTGAGTTGTAATAACTAGACAGGTGTTTATAACTGTCTAATATGCGTTGTATATGTCTACGTAACTCTGATATCTGTTGTATATTATGTAATACTTATGTTATTAATATAATTTATTCGTTCCTCTATTGAGATTCTAGTGTTGATTCTTCTTTCTCTTCTTTCTTTTCTCTTTTCTATCCCTTTCTTTCTTCAAGATGATACGACTTTTGTGGAGAAAAAGTCAGGTTGTCTCACTTGGTATCAGAGCGCTAGGTTGAGCGAATACCTAGTCTCTGGAGTGGTGTCTATCTTGAGAGAGCGTATTTGTATTTTTAATATATATATATATATATATATATATATATATATATATATTTCTACCCATCTGATTGGGTTACCTGTTCAGGTTTTCCAATATAAGTTACAAAGGTAGATGAGGTAGTGGTGTGTGTAACACAACTACCATTGGCTGGAGTTTGTATGAATGAGGTTGGAAGTGTATCTGTCGAGACTGTAGACCTAATACCGTCTTGAGTGAGCTTTGCTGTGGTGAAGGACTTCATCGATCCCTGAAGGAAACCTGTTAAGGTTCGGAGCTCATTTTTGAAGTGCATAGTTTGGTGAGTTAAGTTTGGATCTGTCGGTTATGCAGAAGCAAGTGAGTGATGATACTTTGATATCTCAGGAAGTAGTAGCTGCGTGATGAGATGCAGTGATTATGGATATTCCCGAAGATGTTTCTTTGGAACAAGAGTAAGGAGGTGAGTCTGTTTGGTGATATGGCTGAGTCCAGTAGAGCGTTCTGTTTGCTTTGAGGTCAGAGTTTTTCAAAGATCTTTCGATTAAGAATTCTTTGGCATTGGTATTAGCAGTGCAGCTTGGAGTGTTCTGTGTTGGTAGGAAGTCTTCTGACTGCGTAGTTTTTCTGAAGTGGAGTTCAGAAGCAGCAGAGTGGATTCTTTTCTTCGATGAATTGGCTAGGCCCGCATAAGCTATTCTGATTGGTTAAGAGAGAGCAGTTTCTTTGGAATTAGGCTGAGTTGATCGCAAAAGAGACTTGTGATAGTTGAGGGTTCTCTTGAGTTGTTGGAGATTGTACAGATGTTTTCAGAGAAGTCAACGATTTGTCTGCATCTGAAGGTCGAATTTTCTTATCGATTTGGATTCCAAGATTGGTACCAGTGGTTCAGTTTGATAGAAGAATGGTTCCTTGAGATAGGAGTTGGTGAAGTAGCTCAGGTTTCGGAGAAACTTCTGAGTTTTCTTTGTGGATCTGTGGAACCATATTTCTGTGCTGAGTTGTCTAGTCTGTGCTCGTGCTCTTCGTCTGCATTTTCTTCTGCTTCGGATCAGAGTTATGCAGCGGAAGTAGTTTGGGGGTGTTTCTGTTTTTCTTTTCTGGATAAGGAGAAGTTAGTTCTGTATTCTATCATTTGTGGAGTAGAGATTGTTCCTGGTTTTGGAGTGATCTTGAGGAGATCATTGGATTGTTTTGATCCAGTTTGTTTCTAATGTCATCAGCTAAGGTTGAGCTAATCAGGAAGAATGTTGGTAGTCCAGCATCGTCCGAAGAATTTTGATGTTAAGAGACGAAGGAATTTGGATTCTTGAGTCGGAGATTGGGGTTTGGTTAAGTTATCTCTGATCTAAGGAGCTATAAGTTTTGGTTTGTCTGGGAAGCTAGCTCCGAGATGTTTTGAGTTTCTTCTGTGTTTTGGGTTGGATAAGTGTTTGGTTTTCAAAAGTTGAATTGCTAGTTTGGATAACTGAGATTCAAAATGTTTCACGTATCTCTGAGGGAGTACGCGTTTGATATTTCTAGTTGTAGAACCAGCAGTTTTGGAAGGTTTGGTTGTTGAGTCAGACTCATCTGTAGTCTGATATTCTTTTTAGAGTTGTTGATAGGAGCTCTATAGCTTAGTAGTTTTTGATTGTTTGGATTCTATAGAGCGAGTATTCCGATATATATACCGGGGAAACTCGTGAAAGTTCTATCCAAAATTCTTTTGGATAATTAGATTTGTTGTGATTGTGTGAATTGATTACTATGGTTGTTAGCATATGATTAACATATGTTGTATTTTAAAATAAAATCTGTAAATAGATTATTAAATTACCTTTGTTTTAAATTTCGGGGACGAAATTCTTTTAAGGGGGAAGGATTGTAATATCCCAGAATTTTGGACAATATAAATTTAATAATCCGTGTTTAAATTTAAATTAATTTGATAATTTTTTTTAATAAATTTGACTTGATTTAATAATCTTCTTTTATTAAATATTTAATTTGTGAATTTATTTTTAATAAGTTAATAAACTGTTTTCTATTCATAATATGTATATGTATTTATGTATATGTTTTAAATAGATGGGTTTGGTTATTTTCTAATTTTAATATTTTGAAATTGGGAATTGTGATTTATTTTTGAATTAAGCTTTTCAAAACTATTCAATAAAATAACTAAATGATTTTAAATATATAAGACAAATGTTTTATTTGTTTAAAGTATATTTTGACTTAAGTTGTATATTAAAATAAGTTATAAAATGTTTGTTTTATTTCTTTTTAAATTGTTGATTAATAATATGATTTGTAGAATAAGTATGAGAATTTAAAATACAATTAATAAATGAATCATGTATTCATTTAAATAACAAATAGGTTACAATCTCCTTTATAAATTTATTTTAAATGATTAAAAATATTATTTAAATGATTAATTTGTATATTGTTTTTATTTATAACTATAATTGGTTTATTCTTTAATTATTTATCTATACATAACTAAGTATTAAAACTAATTAACTAAGTTAAACTTTCTTTAACACATAATTAAAAATACTAATTACTTAAATTAACAAGTGTAAGTAACTTAAAGCCTAAACTAACAAATGTAAACTAAATATCATTTTAAAATGACAAGTGTAAAAATTGAGACATGTGTCTTGTTTAAATTTTATTTTTCTTTGTTTTTAAAAATAAATCATAAAGAAGATATATAAACTTGCATCTTTTCATTTTTTTCCCTTTCTTCATTTTCATTCTAAATCTAAGAATTTTCAGTTGAGAAAAAACCTTTTCCATCTCTTCTAAAATCTGGAAAAAAACCCTTTCCCATCTCCTCAAAATTCAAATGCATGCAAATCTGAAAATCAAAATTTGCTGTACATTTTCACCCTCAAAAACTGCAAATCAGAAACATATTCAAATGCATTTTTTTTCAAAATCTGAAAGCAAGGAAGCGTGCATTTTTTCCGAAACAATCTGGGAAAGTTTACCTACATGCAACAAATAAATCAAGAAAGCCTGCATGTAAAATCTGGAGACAAGAAGCAAGTTTTAAAGGCATTTAGCAACTCAGGTCTTAAAGGCATTCAAGCATGTTGCAAAGGATGTTCTGCATGCTAAAAAAAAGGGGTGTGCTCTGTCTACATAATTAAAAGGTGAGTAACTTTTTATTTTAAAAGCTTAAGTAAATAATCTTGTTTCATAGCTATAAATTTGTATGGTTGTGAGTATAGTTTTTATTGCATTTCTGTATATATATATATATATGATTGCATGAAGATGTGCCTGACAGTATGACCTGTATATGGATTGTTTATAGTTTCAAACTAAAAATCTATACAAAATTTATTCCAATTTGATCTAGGCTTTGCTACGGTTTAGGTTCTAAACCAAAATTTGTTGATTCATCATAATGTATATTTTAAAATTTGTTTATGTGAAAATAATTTCTAAAGTTTACTGGAAAACTTTGAGTAACAGAGTAAAATTAGTAAAGATGAAAATTCAATCTTCATGAATTTATGTTTCAGGTTTATAAATAAAAACGTCAAGCAAATTCATGAATTTTATATCAAATGATATAATTTATAGTACTTAAACCAAAGTGCAGTTTTAAATTCATTGTATTATACATTTTGGGATTGCACTGTTGATTTTTTGTGTTAGATTGAGTGGAATCTATTCCTAGAGATGGTAAAATAATCAGGGGTGTTGAGAAAATTCTTAATTTTGGGATGCAATTCATATTTGATGTTGTGTTTGGGTTTTTAAGGTTAGAACCCTAGCTTTCTGGGTTAGGGAAGATGTATCTGTTTGGCATGCATAGATGATCGAGTTCATCAATTTCTTGGGTATTGCTAGATGATGGTTTGAGGAAGTCATCGCCGGAGTTGCAGAGTAATCCATGGCCGGTGGCACGTGGATGTGGCTGTTGACAGGTTGGGTGGTTTGGGAACTGTATGTTTCCCGGTTTGGAAATATGTCTCGATTTTGAATTGGAGTATAAGTCGATCGCATGGTTGTTTGGTTGGCCTGAGGAGATGAACGGCGGCTGTGGGAAGGTCGCGGTGGTGATCAGGGATGGCCGGCGTCGATGTACATGTGCACAGAGGAAGTGGGATGCTGTTGTAATGTTTGGTGGTTTCAGGATTTTGTTGCTCGAGATGGTCTCGGGGAATTTAGGCAGTAACTCGAAATAATCAAGTTAGTGACTCGAAGTATTTGTAAGGTTGCTTGAGTTAAGGCTTTGTTTCAGGTTTATAAGTAAAACAGAAACCCGATTCTGTTTTAAAAATTTAAGTAGATTTTGAATATAAACTGGAAATTTAAATTAGGATTTAAACCTGAATCTAAAGATGAATTCAAATAGTTTGAATTCTGGTTTTGAAATAATTTGAATTCAGAAAATTCAAGTTTGGTTTAAATAAAAAAAACAGAAACCTGTTTTCTGTTTTTAAATTTAAAAGTAAAGTTTAAAATGCCAATCTGGAAATTTAAACAAAGTTTAAAAATCTGAAACTGAATATGGATTCAAATGGTTTGAATCTGAGACTTAAAATAAATTAAGTTTTAAAATTTATAAACTGGTTTTAAACAACTTTTAAGTGTATTTAGTTTTGGATTTATAATTGAAGTTTAAAATCTGTAAAATAGAAATTTAAAACCAGTTTAAATCAGAGTTTGTGAAATCTAGAATTGGGTTTAAAATTTCAGGTTTTAAAATAAAATAAGTTTTTAAATTTATTTTTTTTAACTATTTTAGAAATGGTTAAATAAATTTGAATTTAAAAATAAAGATGGAAATGCAAGTAATGCTTTAAAGTTCTAAGTGTAAATCTGGAATTAAGGTTTAAACTGTATTTCATTTTGAAATTTATAAAGAAAATTTTAAATTAAACTTGTTTTAAAATAATTTGGAATGTTTTAAATTAAATTGTTTTATAATCTTTTAAACCTTTATTTTATAAAAGGGATGTTCTTGAGCATGTAAGACAAAAAGATTTTTAAATTTGTTTAAAACCTTGTTTAAATAAATTGTATTCATTTTAAAATCTTAAAGCTTTTCAATGAAATTTAATGTGAAGTTTAAAATAAATTGGAAACAATTTGTTTCAAAATATTTTATATAAGAAGAAATGTTTCTTAAATTAAGTTAGAACTTAAGAAATTGGATTCATTTAAATTATTAAGTTAATTTAAATGGGTAATTAATTATTTAGTTAATTAAAAATGTGGATGATAAATTAAGCAATTAATAAAAAAAATTAAATTGATTAATTAAGGCTTAAGATTAATTAATTAAGGTTAAGTAATCTATAATTAAGGATTGTTAATTAAATTTTAATTAATGATTAAGGTTTATTAATCAAGTGATTAAGGATTAATTAAGATTGTAATTAACACTTAATTAATTAATAATTAGAGATTAATTAATTTGGTAATTAAATATTAATTAATTTGTAATTAATTGATGATTAATCTGAGTTAATTTCTTAATTAAATAATTAAGGAATGTTAATGAAGGTCATTTACTTAAGATTATTTAACAATTAATTAATGTGATTAATTTTTGATAATTAATTAGGTTAATTAATTAATAATAATTAATTGTTTAAGTTTAATTACTTAATGAAAGTAATTAATGAATTAATTACTTAGTGTAATTAATTTGATTAATATGATTAGTTTAGATTAATTAAGTTTAATTAATTTAAACATTTTGGATTGATGAATAATTACTTTATGTAATTAATGGGTTTGTAATTACTTAGGGAAGTAAGTAATTGATAATTACTGGATGTAATTGAAGATGCTTATGTATGAAAGTAATTTAGATTAAATTACTTTGAAATTAATCAAGGGATTAATTGGGATAATTTATTAAGAGTAATTAATTTATGGAATGAGTAATTAAGGGTAGTTAATTACTGGGTGTTATTAATCATGGGTGATTAATATATATATATGTGGTTTAATTGTAGATTAATTACTTGATGTAATTAATTTATATAGAGAGATTGATTAAATGTAAATAGAAATCATTAATTAATAAATTAATGATGTAATTTAAGATTGATTAATTAAGGAATAATCAATAAATGAGGTAATTAATTAATAAAGGTTTAATGTAATTAATTTTAGTTAATTAATTGATTAAGTAATTACAAGCTAATTATTTGTAAAGAGTTAAGTATAATTAACTTGTGTAATTAATTTAAAAGCTAATTACTTTTGTAGTTAGGGAATTATTAATCAGAAATGATTAATTGAAAAGAATAATGAGGTGATGATTTATTAATTGATTTGAAATCAATTAATGGTTAAGTAAGCGGGATTAATGATGAAGTAATTAATTTAATTTATTTTAAATTAATTAGAGATTAAGTAATTAATTTAATTCATTTTAAATTAATTATATATGGTGTGATCATTAGATCATTGCTTATGTTTGATGATTGGTATTGGTTGCCTTGTATGGTTTGTAATCTCAGCTATGAGATGAGTAATGTTATATGATATGGATGCATTGGTTGCATTGAGATAATGATATGGGTTATCTGTTTATGATATGAATTATTTGTTGATGATAATGTTGATTACCTTGTGTGATGTGAATTATCTATCTGTGTGTATATAGATAATGAATTGAAATTGTTTTAAACTCTAAAACAACTTGGCCTTAAAAGACACATTTTGGATTTCGATGAGACCGGGATCGGGTTTCCATATTTGGATATCCGAAAACCACATCGATCCAAAGTAACGTTAGGTCGTGAATTTGAAGTGAAGATAAAGATTCAAAGTGCAAGGGTTATCGTCGTTAACTCTGAGGGTGATTCCAAAATGAGTGTAACGAGATAATGCCTTCGGTTTCGTTCGAATCCGGAACGAACTTGTATGGATTGAATGCTTTCAGAACATCGTCAGGTGGACGATGAGCATTCTAAGTGATATGTCCTATAAAGGTAATCGTAGCCTCAAGCCTCATCAACCAGGAATGGCTAAAACAGGGGAGGTGCAGCAAGGCTAAGTGGGTCATGCCCAATTAGGATGAGATTTACCCCTGTCTAGATGTCCCTTTATTTCGGCTTAGTGGTGCGGTTGCTGATCACAACTGCAGTGTTGTCTTGTTCGAAACTGTTCAGTAAGGAATGGTTCCGGCTTTGTGTTGCAGGGGAGCGGGCGTACTCCTCGGTACGGTGATCTAGGCCACGTACTGGGACGGGCAGTACCCCAGTACCCCTGCCATTGATGGAATCCAAAATCCAATAAGTGTCGTACGTATTAGTTGTGCCCAACTATGTTGGAACGTGAGATGTAAGCATTCCAGCTATTTCTGTATTTTACTTGAAAACCCTAGACACTATTATAATGTCATCGGATTTCCTATCAAATGTTTTGGTTAGCGTAAGGTAAAAACTTTTCCATGTTTATGTGTGGGAAGTCTTACGTGATACCTTTTCTTTCAAAGGTTTTTCAAAAGTTAAGCAACTTTAACTTGTTACTCACACGAGACCCATGTCTAACCCGGAGTTTATTTCTGTTTTTCTTAAACTCTTGGGTACTCAAATTTTTACGAGTAGCTAAGGGATTCAGGTGAGCTTTGACAAATTATGGAGGAGCAATGGAGCAGGAGGCTTCCGCGTATAGATATATAGATTTCCGCTGTGTTGGTATCTCTGTGTGTTTTCTGTTTATGTACTGAGTTGTAATAACTAGACAGGTGTTTATAACTGTCTACTATGCATTGTATATGTCTGTGTAACTCTGATATCTGTTGTGTACTATGTAATACTTATGTTATTAATATAATTTATTCGTTCTGCTATTGAGATTCCAGTGTTGTTTCTTCTTTCTCTTCTTTCTTTTCTCTTTTCTATCCCTTTCTTTCTTCAAGATGATACGACTTTTTGTGGAGAAAAAGTCAGGTCGTCTCAGGGAGGTAGGCGAAGTTGGTATGAGCTGTAGTGTGCACATTTGTGTGCATCTGGGCATCAACGATAGGATGTTGTAGGAGGTAGAAGAGGGAAGCAGGGTAGAGAGGAAGAGGAGGAGGTTTCTTGGGCTGGGTTTGTTTTGTTTGCGTATGGCTTTTATGTTTTTTAATTAAATTAAAGTTGGTTTAAATTAAATCATCTTTAACTTATAAATCATAATTTATTTCATATGAGGTACGAAAAATTACAAAAAGGTGGCGTTGGATTCATAATGAAGTTAGGTTCGAAAACAAAATAATTTCTGGGGATTTTTGGTGTCAGACTACAAATTTTTAGATTAAAGAGAATGTTCGATTTAATTTAAATTTGGAATGACCAAAAAAGTTCGAAAATCAAGATGAGTTAAATGTCCCTCAACTTTGGATTTACCGCATTTAATTTTGATAGTTAAAATTAATTTTTGATTTATTGTTGGATTTGGTAAATATTTATCATTTGAATGTGATATTATATAGTAGTTTATACATATTGGAGTGAATTATATCCCCACATTACATAGCAATGAGACCCTATGCGCCCCGCATAATAGAAGATGACTTCATATACAACGATATCCCCCTTGAAATGGGATTGGTATTTTTATACTATGCTAACATCTGTGGATGTAGAGAAACAGGTTGGAGGGATCCAACTGTATGCCTCAAAAATGTTGAATTTATTTTCATTTCAGTGATATATGAAATGTTGGATAATCTATGATAGATTATGTTGTAAAATTAAGTTTACAGAATGCTATGATATTGCTGGATATATTTTTGACATTTTAAAATATCAAAAATATAAAAAATTGGATTTTTGACGAAAAATAAAAATGAAATTTTTAATTAAAATATTTATAGTAAGTTGGATTAACTAAAAAGAAAAGAATTAGGAAAATAAATAGTTTGATTTTAAAATCCTATTTCATAAATTCCGGAGTATGGGAAAAAATAAAGATTTTGAATAAATGTGAATTAAAGGGTTTCAGAAATAAGGACTTAAGCAATATTGTTTTTAAGTACAAAGGAATATATTTTTAAATGTAAGATTTAAATGAGTTAGGAAAAATAAATGGAGAATTTTTAAATAAAGTATGAAATTGACGTTCTAGATCTAAATAAGGTTTTAAATCAAAAAAGGGAAGTAGATGCAGAATCAGTGGGTTCGAGGAATTTGGGTAAATCAAGAAATAGATTTCAAAATGGTAGTAATTCAAAAAATCGATTAAGTGTTTTGAAACAGTGATTAAAAGGAGAATGAGACTATGGAATTTATAAACTGGGTTTAAAAATAAAGTGAATATTTATCAGTGGATAATCTGGATTTATAAATTCATGATGGGAATTTATAAGGAAATGATAATTCGTTTTAAAATAAATAGTGGTTTTATTTTTAAAAAATGTGGGAAAGGAAATTTAAGGAGTTGGAACGTAAATTCAAACTAGAGATAAATCGAGAAGGATTTATAAATGACAAGACCGGTTTTATTGATGTGGAAATGTATTTTACTGGAAAGTTAAGTATATTTTTGAAGAAAAGATTTTTAAGAATAAATTAGAAATTTAAAGCTGTCTAAAAGATCGTTTTAACAAATTTATTATTTAATTGTTTTAAAATTGTTAAAGTAAATATTAATTAAGTTAGTTATAGTAGTTAGTTATCTTAAAGGTTAAATTAGTATTATGATTTAAAGGAAAATTATTAAACATTTATATTTTATATAATAGCTTTATTTTAAAAGTATTTTTTGGCTAAAGTTTTACTTGGAAAATTACTATAGAATTTCATAACTATTATTTTGAATAAAGTGATTTAAGTAGCTTTATTTTAAATATTTTAAGTGTATATTTTTGGATAAAGTGATTTAATTTATTTAAAAACTAAATTCAATAAGACTTGGCGTTTTTCAGTGGAAATAAAGTATTTGATTGAATTGATTGTTTATTTGATAGTTAAATAACCGACTATCAAACCTGGATTCATCTTTAACTTTGGAAATATCTAGAAGAAGTACGGGAATTATATAGTACAGTTACCGTTCAAGGTGTTATACTATACATATAAACTCATTTCATTCTTCTAGGACGTTTATAAGGAAATCCGTCCACCAATGGTTAGGAGGCGATCTCCGATCTTATTTTTGTCTGTTTATTTCCAAAATAACCGGGGTGTGTTTACCGGGAATAGCGAACGTTGTTTTGAAAAGACCGGGATCGGATTTGTGATCCGAAAACCAATTCGATCCAATGGGTATGTCTCCGTAATGAAGACAAGAGCATGGAGTCAAAGATGGTGCAGTGAAGTGCAAGGGCTAATTGCTACTATTCCTTAGGGTGATTCCTAATGGATGTAGTATGAGTAGTGCCTTTGGTTCCGTTCGAAACGGGAGCGGACTTGCATGGATAAATGCAATCAGTACATTGTCATTGAAGGACAATGAGCATTCTAATTGAATATTTCTAAAAAGGTAATGCTTAGCCTCGAGCCTCATCAACTGAGAATAACTGAAAATCAAGGGAGATGCAGCAAGGCTAAGTAGGTGGCTCCCAAGTAGGGTAAGGTTGCCCCTGTCCAGAGTCCCTTTATTTCGGCTGTGTGGATGGTTGTTGATCCCAACTGCAAGGTGATCTTATTCAGGATATCCAGTAAGGGGTAGTCTGGTCTTGTGTTGCAGGGATCGGGAGTGGTCCTCGGTACATTATTCTAGAAGTGTACTGTGATAGGTGGTACACCCGTACTTAGTCATTCAGTTGGAAACCTATTCTCCATACGTACCTTTACGGTTTTGATTGTAGAGCCTAGTATTGCTGGAATTTAATTAATGTAACAATTTTAGATATTTGATTTAAGTATTTGTTTTTAGACATTATTATAATATCAGAGGGTTGATATAAAATGTTTTGGTTATCGTAAGGTAACAATCCGTCATGTTTATTTGTGGCGTGGTCTCACGAGATACCTTTGATTTCCAAAGGATTTTGAAACTTTAATAATCAAATTTGACTGTGTTTTCTCACGCTGGTTTTCCAGACTGACTCGAGTATTATTTTATTATAATACTCGAGTCAGACCAAGTATTATAGATACAGGATAGGATGCTATGGAGCTCAGGAGACGAGCTAGATGGCTAAGACGTATATGACGTGTCTGATTTATATTCCACTATGTATGGTATGATGTATATTCAGCTTTTATGGGGACAAGTTATTATAACAGTCCAGTACTGTGTTATTGATTGTGTGTACTCTGATGATGTAATGTATAAAAACTGTTATAGTTTCTTTTGTATAAATATCAGTTGTTATCTATTATATATTGTTCCGCTGCGATTGTGAGATTTTGTGTCATTGTTTCTATCTCCTTCTTCCACCTCTTTCTTCTTTTCTCTAACGATCTGGTATTTCTGGCATTCGATTATTCGGCATGTAATACAGTGGATGTATTGATGTTGATTTTTGAGTGTCGAAAATCGGGTCGTGACATGTGGTATCAGAGTAGAAGATTAAGCGAGAACCTTGGCTCTGGTGGGGATTACTCATTAGAGGGAGAGTCAGTAGCGCCCTAGAATGAGTTTGAGTGGATTAATAGACATGAGCGTGTATTTGTTAGTGAATATAAAAAAAATTATATCGTGTTGATTGGTTTGTTGAGTGACTTATGGATTCTGGTCCATACGAGTAATTAACGTTATTGATAGGAATCTCTAAACACTTGAACAGAGCAATTCGACACAGTACTGTTTCGAAATAGGGTAAACGAAATAATTTTACTCAAATTATTTTTATATATGAAAGAAATAATTTTTCATAAATTAATATATGCATATATGGTTGCTTGGTTGTTTGGAAATGATAATATTAAATTATTTTCGTTGTTGTGTGGAAATTGAAATAAGAAATTAATGTAATAACCCAAAGTTAAGAAATTAACCCATATGACATAATAAAATTTGTAAATATGAGTTATAAATGGGATTTATAATTGGAAATAGAATAAAATTCCAAAGGAATATTTAACTACAGATTTAAAGAGATTTTAAAAGGGTGAAAATTTGGGAATTCATACCCCGTTTGTTTTGGAAATGTTTTTCTAAGTTGAAAATTATTGGTTATGTTGTTTGGAAAATATTTGAGACAAAATATTTTTAAAAAGGAATAAAAGCCTTAAACTCACTTCGATCACTGAAAAATAATTTTGGTGATGACGGCAGCATCAACGATGTTCATTTTCAAGTTTCCGAGGGAGAAACTGCTACCTGAATGTTGTGAATTGAAGTTTTGGTTTGGTAAAACTGTTTTGATTTTGATATTCAAAGGAATAATTTGGTATGCCAAGGGATTTTAGATATAATTGATTTCAAAAATGACTTTGAAATACTTAAGAAATTGTGTAAACTCGGGGAGTTTATTTAAAAAAGTTTATGGAATATAAATGAGTCTGGGAACTTATAAAAATTAAAATTTGTTAGATAAGAAGAGTTAAATTAAATCAAGGGTGGAAACGAAATATGTTAGAAAAGTAAACCAATGAAATTAATGAATTAAAGAAAATTAGTGGATAGGATAATAGTAAGTTGATAACTTAAGAAATTTTGAAATATGATTTTGTGGAGTGACATTTGACTTGGATTAAGTTAAATAAAAATGAATTTTGAGGAAATAAATCCAAATAAGCTAAATGAAATGGTCATTGAAATAAAATTTATTAAGTTGGAAATAAATCTGCGAATGAACGAACTAATTTGAATTATAATTAAATGGAATTGGGATTGAATATTGGAATGGAATATTTAACTTTAATTATGTTAAGTAAAGTGAAATTGAAAAATTAGTTTGAGTTGGACTAAAAGAACAAAGTTCTGTGAATTAAAATTTATTCAGATTTGAAATAAAAAGTTGGGAATGAACTGATTGATTGAATTAGTAAGTTAAGCAGATTTGAAATTGAATTTGATTGGAAATTAGTAAATGGGAGGTAAGTTGAGTTCAAATAGAATTAAAATTTAATCTGAATAAAAATGGATGAATAAGTGATGAAGTGGAAATAAATATAAGGAGTTGTATAAAATATTTATATTGAACTTAAGAAATGGATGGTGAAATTCTTAAGTAAATTTGGTATTAGAAATATACTAAGTTAATATTTGAATGAAGATTAAACTAAAACTTTTGAAAAAGGGTAAGTGTGAGTAAGTGAATGGAAATTGAAATAAACGTGAATTGAAAGAAAATGATCAATTGGAGATTAATACGTAGGATGTACATATATTATTTTATTTGCATAACAATTTGCTCCAGATTCAAGCGTAGAATTTCGAGATAGTAATATCAATCTGAGTTGAGATTTTGCAATCGACATTCGATTGCGAACCCTGGATATGGATTTTTGATTGATCCTGAAATTCTTTGTCATAGTGTATAGCTATGCAAGGAGAATGACGGTTTTTGATCAAGGAACCAGATCTGAGTCCGAACTAGAGAGTCGTGTGAACGATACTAGTTCGGAGGTGAAATTGTGTGATCGAGTGAGCGATCGAATTTGATATTGCGTACGGATGATATATGTACATCGTACGAGGTTGAATGAAATAAATATTGAAACCTTTGAAAGTAAATGAATAAAATGATTTTGAATTATATGATTGGATATTATTGGTAAGTAGGATACATGTAATTAAAAGTGAAAGATAAATTGATGTCTTCATTTTTAGAAGATAAATTTGATTTCCTGACAAAAAGGTATCTGTTTAAATCGTGGTATGAAATTTGATGATTTTCTGATCTAGCCACTTGGCTTTTGTTTCCTTTTCAAATTTGGGCCGTAGAAGCAGTTTGTAGTGTTCCGATTTAGCCGCGCAAAGGCGGCGCTGGCGAAATTTTTCGAAAATTAAGGGAGTTAGAAAAATTGTGAAGAAAATTGTGATAGTTTAAAATTTGGTTTTAAACTACGAATTGAAGTATTGAGGGGATAATATTATTTGGAACCTGTGGGTGAGTCTGAAAAGTTAGTAAGAGTGATAATGTGGCTCCAATAAAAAAATTATTAAGGAAAGTTGTTGAAATTGTGTGGTTTCAGGAAATTAGTAACGGGTTTTGGACCATTGTTCTTACCTAGCAAATTCGAGGACGAAATCCTTATAAGGGGAGGAATGTAACGACCAGGGATTTTCAACATTTGAAATTGGAAGATATAATCAATTTTAAATATTGTAAAGTTAATTTTTAACTTGAATTTCAAACGTAACTATTTATTTGATAATTAAATTATTGAATTTAATAATTGGAAATTGGGTAAAATATTGAATCTTAGTTATTAAGCTTGTTAAAAATAACTTGAAGGCTAATAAAATTTATATTGATAATGCTGAAGATAATAGAAGCTTTAAAATTGAATTTAATAGTGATTTATTCAGTTTTGAAAATATATCGTTTAAATTGACAATTAAAAATAGCCTTCCGATGCACAGCCTCAGATTTTGACGAAATCGATTTCATTGGATTCGTAATAGTGTATTATTATCGGATTTCAAATTTTGTAGCATTTGGAGTTGTCGTTTGGCTGTGTGCGATATAAATGCGCTAAAATTTATATCGTAAATTCAATATAATAATTGGGTCCAAAAAGCTATCTACTCCATACGATCAAATTCGGATACTTAACCTTTTCCATTGCATTCGGAATAGGGGTATAACACTATAAACGCCTAGCGGCATGCCTCGATAGGAGGTCAAGATTTTAAGTTAGATTTTGAGACGATTGAAAATTAAAAAGAAAATAAAAAAATAATATATATATATATATATTGATCGGTCAAACGTATCACATCAGTCGTTATTCTCAAACTCAAATCACTGTAGCTAGCCAACTTCTTCATGCAAGAGAATTTGAACACGCTTCCCTCCTTATCAATCACGTCCCCTTCCCTCTTCTTTTACAGCTGAAAAACATTTCAAGAAAAAATTCAAGTCCATTCCCTCCTCATTATAAAGCTAAAAGACCAAAGCGAAAAAGGAAATTGAAAGCTTCGGAAGGAAAGATAAAAATGGACGATACTCCTTGAGCAAAATAAAAATAGATATATCGAAATCTGGTCATTCAAAAAAAGCGAACAAAATAAAATCACGAGCTCGTTTTCGAGCTGCGTTGAATCGCGGCTAGGCCGTAGCTTAGGGATTTTGGAATTTCGAACTCGAATATGAATGCTAGGCGTTTGGGCAATGTGGGTGAGGAAGATGGCGCGGCCGAGTTGGAGGGTAAGTTTCAGGCTCGTGCGTGTACATGGATCCCGTGTAAGCGTTCGAGATCTAAGATTCGATTCCTGGGTGCTGGTGCGTAGATTCGTGTAGAGGTGATGGGTTTTTGGGCTCGCCATTGAGAATCTATAGTCGGAGGATGATGGAAGGGCTCGAGTATTCGGCTAGGGGGTGAAGAGGTAGACGGGGAGGCAGGCGGCGTCGGGGTGAGCGGTGGCGTGCACATTCATGTGCATCTGGGCATGCACAATAGGATGTTGCAGAAGGTAGAAGAGGGAAGCAGGGTGGAGAGGAAGGGGGAGAGTTTCTTGGGCCGGGTTTGTTTCGTTACGGTATGGCTATGGTTTTTTTAATTAAATTAAAGTTGGTTTAAATTAAATCATCGTTAACTTATAAATCATAATTTATGTCATACAAGGTTCGAAAAATTACAAAATGGTAGCATTGGATTCGTAAAGAAGTTGGGTTCGAAAATTAAAATTTATCTCGGGACTTTTGGTGTCAGACTGCAAATTTTTAGATTAAATTGAAAGTTCGATTTAATTTAAAATTGGAATGACCGGAAAAGAAAGTTCGAAAGTCAAGGTGAGCTAAATCCCACTCAACTTTGGATTCACCGTAATTAGTTTTGACAGCTAAAATTAATTTTTGACTAATTTTTGGATTTGATAAATATTTATCAGTTGAATGTGATATTATATAGTAGTGTGTGTGTGGCCATATATATATATGTATATATATATATATATGTATATATATATATATATATGTATATATATATATATATATGGATATATGTATTGGGGTGATTGATATCCACGCATTATACAGTGGATGAGACCCTATGCGTCAATCATAATTGTGGATGACCCCATATATTGCGATATCCCCCTCGAAGAGGGATTGGTATTTTTATGTTGTGCTAACATCAGTGGATGCAGGAAAATAGGTTAGAGGGATCCAACTGGATTCCTCAAAAATGTTGAATTTATTTTCATTTCAGTGATGTATGAAATGTCAGATAATTAGTGATAGATTATGGTAGAAAGTTAGGTTTATAGAATATAATGGTATTGCTGGATATATTTTTGGCATTTTAAAATATCAAAAATATAAAAATTGGATCTTTGAAGGAAAATAAAAAGGAAATTTTTAAGTAAAATATTTATAGTTAGTTTGATTAATTAAAAAGAAAAGAATTTGGAAAATAAATAGTTTGATTTTAAAATCCTATTTCATAAATTCTGAAATATGGGAAAAATAGAGATTTTGAATAAATGTGAATTAAAGGGTTCTAAAATATAAGGAGTTAAGCAATATTATTTTTAAGTACAAAAGAATATATTTTTAAATGTCAGAATTAAATGATTGGGAAAAATAAAAGGAGAATTTTGAAATAAAGTATAAAATTGATTTTCCAGATATAAATAAGGTTTTAAATCAGAAAAGGGAAGTAGATCCAAAATTAGGGGGGTTGGGGGTAATTTGGGTAAAGCAAGAAGTAGATTTCAAAATGGAAGTAATTTAGAAAATCGATTTGGAAATCGATCAAGTGTTAAAATTTATAAACTACGTTTATAAATAAAGGGAATATTTATCAGTGGATAATCTGGATTTAAAAATTCATGATAGGAATTTATAAGGAGATGGTAATTCATTTTAAAAATAAATAACCGTTTTATTTTTTATAGAGTTGGAACGTAAATTTAAGCTAGAGATAAATCGAGAAGGATTTATAAATAACAAGACCGGTTTTATTGAAGTGGAAATGTATTTTTCTGGAAAGTTAAGTATATTTTTAAAGGAGAGATTTCTAAGAATAAATTATAAATTTAAAAGTGTTTAAAAGAATGTTTTAAGAAATTTATTATTTAATTATTTTAAAATTGTTAAAGTAAATATTAATTAAGTAGTTATAGTAGTTAATTATCTTAAAGGTTAAATTATTGTTTTGATTTAAAGGAGAATTATTAAATATTTATATTTCATATAATAGCTTTTTTTTAAAAGTAGTTTTTGGCTAAAGTTTTACTTGGAAAATTGTTAAAGAATTTCATAATTATTATTTTTGAAATAAAGTGATTTAAGTAGCTTTATTTTAAATATTTTAAGTGTATATTTTTGGATAAAGTGATTTAATTTATTTAAAACCTAAATTCAATAAGACTTGGTGTTTTTTAATGGAAATAAAGTATTTGATTAAATTGATTGTTTATTTGATAGTTAAATAACCGACTATCAAATCTGGACCCAGATATAACTTTGGAAATATCTAGAAGAAGTACGGGAATTATATGGTACAGTTACCGTTCGAGGTGCTATACTATGCATAAAAACTCGTTCCGTTCTTCTAGGACGTTTATAAGGAATTATATCCACCAATGGTTAGGAGGTGATCTTTGATCTTATTTTTGTCTGTCTATTTCCTAAAGAACCGGGGTGAGTTTATCGGGAATAACGAACGTTGTTTCGAAGAGATTGAGATCGGATTTGTGATCCGAAAACACTTCGATCCAACGAGTACGTTTTCCTAAGGAAGACAAGAGCATGGAATCGAAGATGAAGCAGTGAAGTGCAGGTACTAATTGCTACTAATCCTGAAGGTGATTCCAAATTGGATGCAGTAAGAGTAGCGCCTTCGGTTCCGTTCGAACCGAGAACGGGCTTGTATGGATGATCGGTATCAGTACATTGTCATTGGCGGACAATGAGCATTCGACATCAATATTTCTAAAAAGGTAACGCTTAGCCTCGAGCCTCATCAACTGGGAATGATTGAAAATCAAGGGAGATGCTTCCAGGCTAAGTTTGTAGCTCCCAAGTAGGGTAAAGTTACCCTTGTCTAGAGTACCTTTCTTTCGGCTCTATGGGCGGCTGCTGATCTCAGCCATGGGGTGATCTTATTCAGGCTATCCGCTGCGGGGTAGTCCGGTCTTGTGTTGCAGGGGATCGGGTGTGGTCCTTGGTACACTATTCTAGAGATGTACTATGACAGGTGGTACCTCCAGTGCCTAGTATTGCTGGAATTTAATTAATGTAACAATTTCTGCTATTTGATTCAAGTTTTGTACTAGACACTATTATAATATCAGAGGATTTTGACGTAAAATATTTTGGTTATCATAACGTAAAAACCCGACACGTTTATTCGTCGCGTGGTCTTACGAGATACCTTTAATTTTCAAAGAATTTTGAAACTTTAGTAACTCGATTTGAGTGTGTTTTCTCACGCCGGTTTTCCAGACTGACTCGGGTGTTATTTTATTATAATGCTCGGGTCCGACAAGTATTAAAGATACAGGATAGGATGCCATGGAGCTCAGGAGGCGAGCTGGATGGCAAAGACATATATCACGTGTCTGATTTATATTCCACTGTGTATAGTATGTTGTATATTCAGCTTTTGTGGGGAGAAGTTATTATAACTGTTCAGTACTGTGTTATTGATTGTGTGTACTCTGATGATGTAATGTATAGAAACAGTTATAGTTTTTTGTGTAAAGATCAGTTGTTATCTATTATATATTATTCCACTGCGATTGTGAGATTCTGTGTTTTTGTTTCTATCTTCTTCTTCTACCTCTTTCTTCTTTTCCCTAACGATCTGGTATTTTCGGCATTCGATTATTCGGCATGTAATATAGTGGATGTATTGATGTCGATTTTCGAGGGTCGAAAATGGGTCATGACATTGTGGTATCAAAGCAGAAGGTTAAGCGAGAACTTTGGCTCTGGTGGGGATTACTCATTCGATAGAGGGTCAATAGCACCCTAGAATGAGTTTGAGTGTATTAATAGATATAAGAGCGTATTTTTTAGTGAATATAAAAAAAATTATATTATGTTGATTGGTTTGTTGAGTGACTTATGGATTCTGGTCGATACGAGTAACTAACATTATTGATAGAAATCTCTAAATACTTGAACAGAGCAATTCGACATAGTATTGTTTTGAAAAATTGTAAATGAAATAATTTTACCCAAATTATTTTTATATATGAAAGAAATATTTTTTCGCAAATTATTATAGGTTTATATGGTTGCTTAATTATTTGGAAATGATAATATTAAATTATTATCATTATTGTGTGGAAATTGAAATAAGAAATTAATGTTATAACCAAAATTTAAGAAATTAACCCATATGACATAATAAAATTTGTAAATATGAGTTATAAATGGGATTTATAATTGGAAATACAAATTCCAGAGGAATATTTAAATACAAATTTAAAGGGATTTTAAAAAAGTGAAAATTTGGACTTCAAACCCCATTAGTATACCAAAGGAATAATATGGTATACCAAACGATTTTGAATATAATTGATTTCAAAAATGATTTTGAAATACTTAAGAAATTGTGTTAACTCGGGGAGTTTATTTAAAAAATGTTTATATAATATAAAGTAGTTTGGGAACTTATAAAATTTGAAATTTGTTAGAATGAAATTTAACTTAAGAAGAGTTAAACTAAAGTGAGGGTGAAACCGAAATAAGTTAGAAAAGTAAACCAATTAAATGAAGTGAATTATAGAAAATTGGTGGATAGGATATTAGTAAGTTGATAACATAAGAAATTTGAAATCTGATTTTGTGGATCGAGATTTAACTTGTATTAAGTTAAATAAAAGTGAATTTTGAGGAAATAAGTCCAAGTAGGCTAAATGAAATTGTCATTGAAATAAAATTTATTTAGTTGGAAATAAATTTGTAATTGAACAAACTAATTTAAATTATAATTAAATGGAATTGGGATTGAATATTGGAATGGAATATTTAACTTGAATTATGTTAAGTAAAGTGAAATTGAAAAATTAGATTGAGTTGGACTAAAAGGACAATGTTAGCACCAGAATTGGTCACTAACACCCAAAGAAAGATTTGTGTAGAGAGATTAATGAAGATAGAAAATTAAAACAGAGGAATATATGCAGAATTAATTGCAAAAACTAGAACACCAGATTTATAGTGGTTCGGTGTGACTGCCTACATCCACTTTGAGTTTAATATTTATTGCTTTTCTAAACAATTGAATACAAATACAATTCGTACACCAACTACTCGAATGCAAATGCTAATTGAAAAAGAATGAGTCTTGAAAGGGGCAGGGTCTTCCTGGTGTTCTCCAAAAAAGGTCTCTTTCACTATGCCACTGCCCTTCTATTTATAGGGGAAGATAGGCTAGACTTCCCTCATGATCCCAGGAACAAAGTACCTCGGCCCACAGTAGATGACTTCTACGCGCCGGGCCAGGCATGCTGAATGGCAGTTGCCGAACGACCTTGATAAGTAGTCTTTGATAAATGGCATTGTCAAAGAAAGTTGCCGAACGGTAGATGCTGAACCAGAGAATGCCAAGCGATTGAGTAATGACTCAAGAATGTCGAGCGATGAAGCAATGCCGAACGGTACCTAGGCCGAACGAGATATTCGTGCCGAACAACATTCGAATGCCGAGCGAGGCGTTTGTGCGGAGCGGGGCGTTTGTGTCGAGCGAGGCCTGTATCCCGAGTGAGGCCTCTGTACCGTGCGAGGCATTTGTGCCGAGCGAGGCCTGTATGCCAAGATGTGTAGTTAATGCCCCGCTATAACCCCGCTATATCTCATAGAGGGTTTCTACCGCTACGATTTTTCCATGTAGCCCCAAAATATAGCCTTTCCGCTTTAAGCCCCGCTATTTCCGCTATATCCTGTTATTCCCGCTATATTCCCCTATTTCCGCTATATCTTCTTTAATAAAGTGAATTTAAAAATTGCATTTATACATTACAAAAATTACGAAACTAATTTATTTGATTTAATTTTTAATATATTTTCAGAAATGAAAATACTCTAATGTTCTACTAAATTCAATTATGTTATATAACAATTTAACGTTTATTTAAAGTATATTCGCACATGTTTTTATTTAAAACTATTTATGTATTAATTATAATTCAATTGAATGATAATTTTTCATTTAATTACCATTTATATATTTGTAAAAATATTAAGTACAAGTTTTATATGCTATTTTACAGCCATCTGCTATATCCCGCTATATCCTCGCTGTATCCCCGCTATGACTTTTTGCACCTCCACCGCTATGAATCTGCCAAGCGCATTAACTGCACAGATGCCAAGCGAGGCCTCTGTGTCGCACGAGACGTTTGTGCCGAGCGAGACCTATATGCCGAGCCTCTAGTTACCGGGTCAAACAACAAGGTAACACTTGCCCCCCCAAAGTGTCGTGTGAGGCAACACGACACGCTTTGAGCCAATATCTATTCCTACTACTAGAAGTTGAATGTGCTCAATGAAGGTCGGAGCACTGTAGCCCTGAGGCTATTCCTTCCTTTCATTTCTTCTACACATAAATAATGAGCCGCTCGGCATATGGATGCCTTGTTCGAAAAGTCTTGTGCCGCTCGATGTTACTGCTTACCGGACCATCGAGGCATCTTGATCGGTTCCACTGATTGATGCCTGTTCACCTCCCCACTTTCCTATATAATCCAGTACTTCTCCTTTTCTTCTCTTTACTTATACTTACATTTCATAGGTCTTTATAACTTGCCTTCTTCCAAACTCCCGCTAACACCTCAATCTTCCTGTTTCTTCCCTAGTCCAGTTCGTTTGCCTCACAACCTCTCTCAATTACGAACCTAAACGGATTTCAATTCCAAATCAAGCATATCCCTAAGCTTCGACCCATTCTCTTAGGTATGAGCCCTTCACTTGATCGACTCTCCCAATTAGGCATTTCGTACAAGATTTAAATTTATGACTTTCTTTCAAACTACGGCCGGTAGAAGTCATCCAGGCGAGGAGGGTGAATCTGGGGTTTAAACATGCCTTAGGGTTAGATCGAGAGGAGGAAGGAAGAGGATACTGGAGGCTTTTAGGACATAGGTTCCCGTTGGGTTTCCGAGTAAGGGAAGAGGAAGTGTGGTTGGCTCAGTAGGAATTAGCGAGATTAGGAGGTGTTGATTGAGCATGGTGTACGAGTGGGAGTAACATTCGGCAAGCCACCTAGGACGGTGTTTAGGTTACTCGAAGGAGTGAGTTGGAGGAGAACGTTTGGCTGTGGCTTGGTATCATCTTATATGAAGGAGAGTGTTGGATAGAAGTGTGAGTCTGCTTTGGTGTGCCGAGCGGATGCGGCTCGGTATGACTCCCGCATGCCGAACGGTGAAGAGGGAGTGTAGGAGAGAAGTGTGATGGAGTTGAGCGAGTTGGACGGCGTGTGTTGTGTTCAAATTGGATAATTTTGATTGTTGTTACCGACTTCAAGGCTGAATGCCGAGCAACACTCAAAAGATACGACTAAACCCCCATGCCTAACCATATGACAACAAACAAGTACAAGAACTTAAGCAAACAAGCATATGAAACTAATTCGGACTGCTAACTTCCCAGTTTCAACAACTATAATCCTGAGTTTAACTCGATTAAAACAAACAATAGCCTTCAACATACAGTGCCAATGTCCGAGTTCAAAACTAAAACCATCATAGGGCAGGCTCTCTGAAACGGTCAGCGATGATGGTCTTTGAAGATGACAGTTTAATGGTTTACTTTTACTTTATCAGCTTTGTGACTTTTAATTGTTTTTAAATTTACACTCGAACGATTGCACTAGTCCACACACCAAGCGTGGGGAGCACCTTTATCGTTATGTCTATTATTGATTGTCTTTTAAATATAGTTCAAACAGGTGTTTATCCAATCTTCGACGCTCATTGAAGATGTCTAAAAAGTCAAGCTCTACTATAGTCTCAGACAAACTTGAGCCAAGTTTTCAACAAGAAGTAGTGAGAACTTCAAATCCGTCGATAACTGTTATACAGAATATTCCGAGTCTAACAACTGCATCTGTTGACTTGGCCCCTGATGCCCTAGACGCAGCTATCATCCTAGACAATCTGATTGATTCTCAAGCTTCAAGAATTAATGAAAATGCTCTCCATCGACTATGCTCAATTCACGGAATTCCTTTTGACGATGTACTGGTTCCATCAGGACAACATCGTCCTCACTTGCCCCTAGCCAGATATACCGCCTGCAACAAATTTATGTATTGGGTTGGTAGTGTGCCACCATTCAACTCCTTCCTCCATGATCTGTTACAATATATTGAGATCGCTCCATCATAGTTGCATCCCAACAGCCATGCGTTCGTATATGGCATGTGTATTCTTTTCATGAGCATTCTATTTAGGCTCCCCACGTTTCAAGAGATGGTCCGACAGCCCATCTTTAGTATTTCTTAAGCCGCATAATAAGTGCCAAATCCTGACTAGAGCATGGAGCAAATTCGCCCAGTATAAGCAGGATTGGTTTTACATGTGCTGTCCCCCTGGCTTTGCAAGGAGATGGTTGGAAGGGAGTAAGTTTCTTTTCTGGATTAATACTTGTATTTGGCGGAAAGCACATCCTTTCTAAACCCTTTCTCTACTTTTACAAGTACGAACCCATGTCCCAAAGGCTCCAGGTACTCTGAGGCCGTTGAAGCTATTCGGGCTATTCCTGCGGAAGACCGAGAATCAGATCTACCATTTCCAATGAATCGCTCTTCAAATTTAGGCTGTTGGCGGAAGGTCGCCGAATAAGTTTTCCTCATGGCGTCACTATAACCAGGTCTACCTTGGACAAAGGAAAAAGGAAAGCTGGGCCTTTAATACGTGGTGCCCCCAACACACCCGAGGAAGGCGAGATTAGAGAAACTGAGATGTCAGTAACACCAGGTGAAAACGTAAGTCCTACTCTAGAACCAGTTGTCGGGGCATACGACACTGATGTAACGCCTCCCCATTCGAAAGGAAAAAAGAAAATGGCGTACAAACTGAGGAAGAAGACTGTTGGTGGAATCTCAAAGGTCACAATCACTCCAGTGGAGAAATTGTCGTCTCCTCAACACTTAAGAGGGTTCATTGAAAGGCTTATCTGACCTCACCATTCCCAACGACTTGCTCAACTATGGCTTCAATGACTTAGAAGCCCTAAAACTCCATTCACCTGCGAGAGGCAATGAAGGTGCTCAAGCCCATAATCAAGGAGAAAAAACTCTGATAAGTAAAGCCAAATAAACTGGTCCGTTGGGGGAAACAATAGGACACACACAATAACACTTACACTTCACCTTGCACTTAAACTTCAGCCGTCATGTGATGCTGGTACTTAATTTCTACGCACGCGATATGTGACGCTCCCACGAATTCGATCGCCTTCATGGGTCATCTATTTTCCATCATTCTGGCAGGGATTCAGGCTCTAGCAAACGCCGGGATAGAGATGACAATAGTGACAGGGGCTATCGCTCTCGGGACTCATCATCTCGAAGGAAAACATACCATCAGTTTTCATACTATCACGATCCTCCCTCTCATCTGGAGCAAGGCAAGGAGAAATCAGGTCACAAGGGATCCCAGTCCGGTACTCCCTGCAACCAACACTTGGGTTCATCCAGCACCAGACAATCTTGGAAACTTCACAAAAAACTCGTAGTCCCTAGACAAACTCCCTCTGCACCCTCACATGATCCGTCGATACTGGGAAGGCTAACCGAGATTAAGGCCACGTTCATAAAAATATGCTTGGACGGTCTGAAGTTTCTTCCAACGATTCCACACATTTCGAGGCACGTCAAACAAAGTGCCATCACTTGCAACAATGGTGTCTACGTTCAACACGACACATTTGTTCATTTGCCAAAGAAAGTGTTAGAAGTCTCCATTGAATGCTAACATTAAATTGATCATCTAAAGCTTGAAGCTATCCAAAAAAAGACATCATTAAAGCCTAGGATGAAGAGTTTTCTCATACAAGTCTCAACTTCAAACTGTTCAGAAAAACGCCAAAGACACAGTTGAGGCGTTTAGTCTTCTAGACGCTACACATAAGAAAGAGATTGACAAAGAAGTTTAACACTACGATGCCTTAGCATTAGTGAAATACTACGTTAAGAAGGAGAGGGATGCGTTTGCTCAGCGGGTCAAGGAGTTGGAAGAGCTACTTCTCAAGGAGAAGAAAGAAAAAACTGCTGCTAAGAAGGAGTCGCAACGATACTGCGATGAAATTGTTGCCACACGACTCCTGAAGACAAAGCTCGACAATGAACTCTCCAAAGTTGAGATGCTGAAGGATGAAGCCTGTGAAGAGGGCAAAAGAATAGCATCCACGGAGATTGATTATCTCCTTGAGGCGGCTACGGAGGCTGGAAGGGAGGAAATTAAGTGCATGTTTGATCTGCTATAGTCGAGTATAATGCTCGGGCTCTCATGCATCGCAACTTAACATTCCTCGATGTGGGTTACCTCGAATCTCTGGTCGAAGCATGGGAGACTTTGATAAAGATCAAAAAGTTTGAGGCGGGCACTAAAAATGTTGACGAAGAGGCTTTAGTAAAGGAGTTTCTCCGGGAATGAGCCTTCGGACTTGTTTGCAGCGATGGCTCTCTATAGCAAAGATTCCTCCTTGTCAAAAGGAAAGAACAACATAGCCAGTCCATCTGGAACCGAGTCTTCAGCTCCTCTCCCTACTCAACCGACCGGTCTCCCAGCACTTGATCCCTTCGAGCACTACGTTGGCTATGACCTAGAAAATCCTGCCCTTAAAATTCATGTTCTATCTCCCATTCCTGAGGGTGAAACTCCCCGGACAGTTGAGAGCCAGTTAGAAACAGGTACATAACTTTTCTTCTTAAAGTTCGGTGGGCCGTCCTCTTTGGCGAGTAATCAACCTATTCTAACATTTGTCTCTTATGATTTCGTGTAGGTCGTTCTAATCCTGAGCCAACTCCAAGGAGCGTAGATGCCACTGAGAAGAAGGAGAAGACGAGTGAGGCCATTCAAGAGGGAGAGACTCCCGGTCCTAATGCTCAAGTGATTGAGGCACTTGACAAAGACAAGTCTGAAAATTCGCCACTCGTCGAAGAAAGTTGCGAAGTTGAGATTACATGCGCCTCCAGACATACTTTAAAAGTGAGCATGAAGGAGCAACTTGCGGAAGAGAAAAAGAAGAAAGTTCAGATCAAGGTCAAGCCCCAAGTAGTGGAACTAGATGACCCTTTGAACAGGCCTTTGAAAGTCATTCTCCCTGGTGGGTAGAGGCCACTGGAAGTTCCTCTTCCTCCCTCGGATATTACTTCCCCGTAAGCAAAGTGTCTAAGCGAAAACGCGTGGGGGAGGAGTCAACTGAGAAAATGAGGAAGGAATAGAACCAAAGAAGTAGTTGTCATGCTCTTTCAACGAGAGTTAGCCTAGTTTATGTAATTATTTCTATTTATTTTCATAGTTTGACTCTGAGTTTTGGAGGTATTTTAGAAGAACCTCATTTTGGATTGATAAATAAAATTTAGTTTCTTTGTCTTTCAAATGACTTTTATTGTTCAGCTTACTGTATAACTGTGGTCGAAATCCAAAATCTCGTGACCTCAGTTCATTTCCATATGACTCGGAGATTTTTTGGAATTGTCGATATCTATTTCACGCTTCAAGTACTTTGAATATTTTTTAGTCTGCACTCCATTGACTCAGAGTACTCCTGTCTGCACTTTGGTGACATGGAGATTTTAAGTCGTTTATACTCTAATCCGCACTCTGAGGACTCGGAGATTTTAAGTCATTTATACTCTAGTCCGCATATTGGGGACTCAGAGTACGCTAGTCCGAACTCTGGAGACTCGGAGATTTTAAGTCGTTTATACTGTAATCTGCACTCTGGGGACTTAAAGTACTCCAGTCTGCACTCTAGGGACTTGGAGATTTTAAATCGTTTATATTTTAGTCCGCACTCTAGGAACTTGGAGATTTTAAGTCATTTATACTCTAGTCCGTACTCTGGGGACTCAGAGTAAACCAGTCCAAATTTTGGGGGCTCGGAGATTTTAAGTCGTTCATACTCTAGTCCACACTCTGGGGACTCAGAGTGATCCAGTCTGAAAAATGGGAACTTGGAGATTTTAAGTCGTTTATACTCTAATCCGCACTCTGGGGACTTAGAGTGATCCAGTCCGAAACTCAGAGATTTTAAGTCGTTTATACTCTAGTCTGCACTCTGGGGACTCAGAATACTCCAGTCTGTACCCTAGAGACTCGGAAATTTTAAGTCGTTTTTACTCTAGTCCGCACTCTAGGGACTCAGAGTACTCCAGTCCGCACTCTGGGGACTCGGAGATTTTAAATCATTTATACTCTAGTCCGCACTTTGGGGACTCAAAGATTTTAAATCATTTATACTCCAGTCCGCACTCTGGGGACTCAGAGTACTCCAGTCCACACTTTAGGGGCTTGGATATTTTAAGTCGTTTATACTCTAGTCCATACTTTGGGGACTCAGAGCACTCAAGTCCGCACTCTGGGACTCGGAGATTTTAAGTCGTTTATACTCTAGTCCGCACTTTGGAGACTCAGAGTACTCCAGTCCGCACTGTGAGGACCCAAAGATTTTAAGTCGTTTATACTCTAGTCCGCAATCATGGGACTCAGAGTACTCTAGTCCGCACTCAGGGGAATCAGAAATTTTAAGCCGTTTATACTCTAGTCCGCACTCCAGGGACTCAGAGTACTCCAGTTCGCACTCTGGGGACTCGAGGATTTTAAGTCGTTTATACCCTAGTCCGCACTCTAGGGACTTAGAGTACTCCAGTCCATACTCTGGGGACTTAGAGTACTCCAGTCCGCACCCTGGGGACTCAAAGATTTTAAGTCAGTTATACTCTTGCCTGCACTCCGGGGACTCAGAGTAGTCCAGTCCGTACTCCGGGGACTTGGAGATTTTTTAATTTTTTATGCGCGTTCGTATGCCAGACAGAATAATGTAACTTTTTTTTTTCCATAGAATTATCATACATGGAAACATTAATAATTCATGGAAAAGATGTCTTCAGGTCTTTGTTAATGAAAACTAACTAAATCATCTTATTACATGCTGAAAACTAAGAATCAATGAAATAAAAATATATTGGAAATAATTGCAACAAAAATATGAAAGAAATAGACTAAGTATAATAATGTTGCAGATGCTCGCTGCTCCATTCACGGCGGAGTCTCGTGCCATCAATGATTGCTAGCTTGAAATTTCCCTCTCCAAGCCTCTGTTCAATGACATATGGACCTTCCTATGTGGGATTCATATGCGATGGGAACAGGAAAACTCGTTTCAAAATGCGATTGCTCGCATCAAAGTTTCTCGGTCGGACTTTTTCATTATAATATCGAGCGACTCGGTGTCTATATGCAGCCGCCCTTAAATCAGCTTCTTCACATTTTTCATCAACGAAATCTAGTGATTCTAGTAAAAGATCCCGATTTATCTTAGGGTCATAATGAGTTACCCGACGTGAAGGAACATCAAGTTCCACGGGTATAATAGCTTCCATGCCATATGCCAATGTGAATGGAGTGTGGTCGGTCGCGGACTTGTGGGTGGTTCTATAAGCTCAAAGTGCTATTGGAAGTTCATCCACCCACTTACCTCTAGCCTTTTCCAAACATTTTTTTCAATATGGACTTGATTATTTTGTTCACGGCTTCTACTTTTCCGTTGGCTTTTAGATGAGTAACTGCTACCAACCTTTTTTCAATGCCATACTTTTGACAAAACTCTTTGAACTCTCTACTTTCGAACTGAGTTCTGTTGCCTATAATGATAGTCCGCGGGAGGCCAAAATGGCATATAATGTTTCATACAACAAAACTAATGACCTTCTTGGTAGTTATCATGGCCGAGGGCTTTGCTTCTGCCCACTTAGTAAAGCAAACGACTGAAACTACTGTGTATTTTGCACCACCTTTGGATATGGGTAAAGAACCGATCATATCGATCCCTCGCGTTGCAAACGGCCAGGGACTAACCATTTGTGTGAATTCCGTCTACAGAGCTCTCGGGATTTTTGCATACTTCTGGAATTTGTCACATCTCCTTACGTAGTCTACAACATCCAGATTAACAGTTGGCCAATAGTATCCATAGCGGAGGATCTTCTTTGCTAACGTCTGCCCCCCAGTATGGTCACCACGTTCTTCTTCATGGACTTCCTTCAAGACTCGTTTTATCTCATTATGGGCAACGCATTGGAGTAAGGGGACCGAGAATCCCTTTCGATACATTATTCCGTCATGCATTACATATCGCTAAGCTTTACCAATGACTTGTCGTCTTTCACTCTTTCTTTCGGGCAAGACCCCTGTAGCAAGTATTGCTTGAATGGGGTCATCTATGATTCCTTCTCGATTTCTGTTTCTGACACGAAATATATCTCCATCACATTTGTACTCGGAGCATGTAATGTTTCGACGGGAACTAATCTCATTTGCTGTGCATCGCCAGTACTTGAAAATTTGGCCAATGAATCAGCTTCTTTGTTTTGTTCATGCAGGACATGAGAAATATCATAATATTCTAGATCTAACAGCTCTTGAACCCATCCAAGGTATGGCACAAGTCTTTATCCCTTTGTAGGATAGTGCCCCGCACATGGGACACCACCAAATTGTGAGTCACAAATGATTTCAACCAATTTTACTCCAAGTTCCTTGATAAGTTTCAAGTTAGCAATCAATGCTTCATACTCGGCTTCGTTATTTGTAGTTGGGAAATTGATCTGTTCTCGGGAGTTACAAGAACTATACCAGCCCCAGAGCAACGGTCGTTAGGTCACCCATCAGTGTACAGTTTCCATCGAATTGGGGGAATGACATCGTGACTGTTTGGTTCGTCTGACACGGTGAATTCAGCGATGAAGTCTGCTAGCGCTTGCTCTTGTATGGCCCTTCGTGGCAGGTAGGAAATATCAAACCGACTCAACTCGATATTCCATTTTAACATCCTTCCAAGGATTTTGGTCGTTGGAGTACCTGACGCAAGGGTTGATCGGTATAAACACTGATCGAGTGTGCCTGAAAGTACGGACAAAGCTTACGTGATGCAATCACCAAGAAGTAGGCCAGTTTCTCAATCTTAGGATAACTTCTTTTTTTCCCCGTTAAACATTTACTAACATAGCAAACCGGTTTTTGAACTCGGTCAACCAAAGACGTACTGATAGCATGCTGGTATACAGCTAAGCACATATACAATACTTCATGGTCTATAGGCTTCGACAGCACCGTGGGACTTTCCAAATGCCTTACCAAAGCTCGGAATGCGCCCTCATAGTTGGGCGTTCATTCAAAATTTCTCTTTCCTTTCTTTATTACATCAAAGAAGGGAATACACTTATCTGTGGCTCTGGACATGAATCGGCTCAGCGCGACCACTTTTCCATTCAGGCTTTGTACTTGCTTTGTCGTTTTGGGCACTTGTATGTCTCGAATAGCTTGAATCTTTTACAGGTTAGCTTCAATACCCCTCGCATTAACAATGAAACCTATAAACTTTCCTAACGCAATGTCAAAGGAACATTTCAAAGGATAATTTTCATTCCATAATATCTGAGTATGTCAAACATTTCCACTAAGTCTCGAATGTGGTCGTTTGACTACGTGACTTCACGAGCACGTCATCTACATAGACTTCCATTGTTCTACCTATCTGACCTTTAAACATTCGATTCACCAGATGCTGATAAGTCGCTCCTGCATTTTTTAATTCGAAAGGAATCACTACATAGCAATATAGCCCGACGTCTGTGACAAAACTAGTGTGTTCTTGGTTTAGAATGTGCATTAGGATTAGATTATATCCCGAGTACGCATCCATAAGTAACAGTAACTCGTGTCACGCTGTTGAGTCGACCAGCTGGTCAATTCTGGGTAAAGGAAAACTATCCTTAGGGCATGCTTTGTTCAGATCAGAGTAATCTACGTAGGTTCTCCATTTCCCGTTTGCTTTTCTCACTAACATGTGGTTAGACACCCATTTAGGGTAGAGGGCATCGCGGATGAACCCATTGGCTTTGAGTTTGTCCACCTCCTCTCTGAGAGCAGCAGATCTCTCCGGGTCCATGCCTCTCCTTTTCTGCTTTACCAGTACGTACCTCGGGCCTATGTTCAACATATGACTTTCAACAGCGGGATGAATCCCGCACATATCAGAATGTGTCCAAGCGAAAAAATCCAGATTTTCTCGAGGGAAACAGTGAGATCCTCGGCCATCGAGAGGTCAAGTTGTGATCCAATCTTAAGTACTCGCGATGGGTCATCTAGGCTGACTGGAATGTCAATCGTCAGTTCAGCCGGTGCTGCTTTTGCTTCCCTGGGTTCCTCATCATCATCGCTAGAATCTATGTCTCTACAGATCTAATCTTATTGCCCGAGCCAGGGCTCGGTCACTACATGTCAATTTTCAATGACTCGGGTGCGGATGGAGTTGTCCGCAACCTTTCCTTTCTCTCTCCGCTGGGCCTCTCTCAGCTCAGCCACATAACATGCACGACTGGTCACCTGATCGCCATGCACCACACCAACTCCTTTGTCTACCGGAAATTTCAAAGTTAAACACCAAGGGGCCAAAGCTGCCCTAAACATTGCCAAAGTCGGTCGACCTAGAAAAACATTGTATGGAGAATCGACATCCAAAAAAATGAAAGGCAGGATTCAAACCCTACTACGTTCGTTGTGTCCCAGTTCAACTGGAAATTCAACATAACCACTGCATCGGTTGCTGCACTATTAAAACCATGGATGTAGAATTTAGATGGTTTTAAATCTTTGGCCTCCATCTTCATTTGGTCATATGCTTTTTTGAAGATCATGTTAACAGAACTTTCACAATCAATTAAAATTCTTTTCATAAATGCTGGCCCGACTGTCGTGGAGATTACCATCAGGTCAACGGTAGGAGCCTCCACCTGATCAACATCTCTTCTCCTGAAAACAAATAGTTCGTCATCATTCGCTGCTGCTTAGCTGGGAACCCGTCCTCTGTATTTGAACAACACTCAAAATATGCATGCCTTAGGGAGTTAGCATACCGCTTCAATTCCTGCCAACTCTTATCCCCAGGTTGAGGTCCACCGACTATCGTGTTTATTGCTAGTCCACCTACAGTTCGAGCAGTTTCCACTGGATGGCGTGGAGCTTGCCCGCGTCCAGGGTCAGATGTTCCTTATCTACCTTCCTGCGGGTTCTTGACAAACTCGTGCAACTTTTTCTATCTAATCAGATTTTCTATGGCATCATGAAGGTGTGTACATTCCTTGGTATTGTGTCTGTAAGTCTCATGGAAGTGGCAATTCTTCCCAGTCCGTTTTTGTTCCTCTGTTGACACCTTTGGGCATGGCTTTCTGTATTGGAAAGTATTATAGGTTGATAAGTAAATATTTTCCAGAGATGCATTCAGAGGAGTGTTATTCAATGTAAGTCGGAATCCTTAGTTCCATTTTCCTGCTTCCCTTTTCTTTCCGGGATTTCCTCCTCCGGACCCTTTAGATTACCTAGGCATGTTTTGGACATTGACCTGGATCTTTCCCGAGTTATCACCGGATTGTTTTACAGCATTATTGCTCTTCATAGTCTCCTTGCCAGGCCCTGGTGCATTATCTCATCTCGTCCACCTGGCTTCCTCTCTTCTTATGAACTGATGATCCTTTGAATAAAAACGCTCTAGCGTAGTCGGGGGCTTTCCTGCCAGCCAATCTTCAAACTCCAAATCTTGATCCACTCCTCGCATCACACCCATCAGAATTGCATGGTCATTTGGATTACTAACTTCAGTAGTTGCAACGTGAAATCTCTGTACGTACTCCTTCAATGACTTCCCTGGAGCCTGGATTACACTGGATAGGGACATCACGTCCTTGTGGCATGTATCCTGAACTATTTTACAAATTTCATCGCCAATTCATCAAAGCTGGATATAGACCATGGAGAAAGTCACGTGAAAGACATAGTAGCGATTCCAGATAACTTTATTTTGAAACATCTACACTTAGTTGCATTATTAGCCCTAACTGAGTCCATCATCCACTTATATCTCATCACATATTGT
This sequence comes from Allium cepa, assembly GCA_030765085.1. Taxonomy (NCBI): domain Eukaryota; kingdom Viridiplantae; phylum Streptophyta; class Magnoliopsida; order Asparagales; family Amaryllidaceae; genus Allium; species Allium cepa. The sequence goes on from CM060931.1 coordinate 261,846,589, forward strand.
CGAGGATCAGTCTTTCCTTCGTAGGCTGGAATAGTTGGCATATTAAACTTCATGGGGTACTCGGCCTGTACAATAGTATCTATGAATCGAGTATGACTCCTCGATATCCTCCAATCATCATTAGTCAATCCTTGATTTTCTCTCATCAGCTGTCTGACCTTAGCCGATAGGTCCAGGGTTTATATGGAAGATGGAAGGTTGGAATCTGTCCCGCGAGATCATTCTAGTTGGTGTCTTCTCTGCTGGCGGTCTTCCAAACGTGTATCCTGGGGACCAGCTTCATTAGGACCTTGGTGGGCCGACCGTCCAGCTTCCACTCGCACTCCAAATCCTAAGATTCTTGCTCCAGCTTGGGTATGGTTTCCAAGGTGTGTGTGATCCATAGTTGATCGATCGGCAACACCTGCTTGTGTTATTTCAATTCTACTTCTACAACATCTACGCCTGGGGGGTCCATCGAGCGAAGTAGAGCTGTCAGATGAGGAGTAAGGAGCGGGGATACCTCCAGCATTCTGATGCTATTGTTGAGTAAGCTGTGTCATAAGGTTAGCGTTAGCTTGGATCCAATTGCTAAGTTGTCTCCTGCTTTCCATGAGTTCTCTCAGTAGGTCATTGAACTCCGCCCCAGTGACAACTTCCATATGGTTTTGGGCGGCGACAATCCCTGCGCCCGGATTATGTTGTTGATTGTTGGATCCTAATTATTGGATGCTAGTAGTCTCGTTGACGACTGCGTTGTGCGAGGCTGATCGGGTATGGGGTATTCCCATTGTAGAGTTATCGGTAGAAACTCTAAGTAGAATCAACGGACTTCCTATGAATGGCTTGGATCTTCTTCGGAGGATTTCTTCAATCCAGTAGCTATAAAGTAGATCCTAATAGCCTGAAAATGCATTCTCAGTGAAAGCACCAAAATATTAGAACTAGAATTGGCCACTAACACCTGAAGAAAGATTTATGTAGAGAGATTAATGAAGATAGAAAATTAAAATAGAGGAATATATGCAGAATTAATTGCAAAAACTAAAACAACAGATTTATAGTGGTTCGACGTAACTACCTTCATCCACTTTGAGTTTAATCTTTATTGTTTTTCTAAACAATTGAATGCAGATACAATACGTACACCGACTACTCAAACGCAAATGCTAATTGAAAAAGAATGAGTCTTGAAAGCGGCAGAGTCTCCCCAGTGTTCTCCAAAAAAGGTCCCTTTCACTGTGTCCCTCCCCTTCTATTTATCGGCGAAGATAGGCTGGACTTCCCTCACGGGCCCAGGAATAAAGTACCTCAGCCCACAGTAGATGATTTATGCGTGTCGGGCCAGGCATGCCGAACGGCAGTTGTCGAATGACCTTGCTGAGTAGTCTTTGATAAATGACGTTGTGAAAGAAAGTTGCCAAACGGTAGATGTCGAACCAGAGAATGCTGAACGTTTGAGTAATGACTTAAGAATGCCAAGCGATGAAGCAATGTCGAACGGGACCTAGGCCAACAGAGATATCCCTACCGAACAACATTCGAATGCCGAGCGAGGCCTGTATGCCGAGTGAGACGTTTGTGCCGAGCGAGCCTGTATGCCGAGCCAGGCATCTATGCCAGCAAGGCCTCTGTGCTGAGCAAGGCGTTTGTGCCGAGCGAAGCCTGTATGCCGAGCGAGGCCTCTGTGCCATGCGAGGCCTCTGTGCCGAGCGAGGCCTGTATGTCGAGCCTCTCGTTACTAGGTCAAACAACCGGATAACAAACAAAGTTTTGGGAATTAAAATTTATTGAGATTTAAAATAAAAATTAGGGAATGAACTGATTAATTGAATTAGTAAGTTAAGTGGATTTGAAATTGAATTTAATTAGAAATTAGAAAATGGAAGGTAAGTTGAGTTCAAATAGAATTGAAACTTAATTTGAATAAAAATGGATGAAAAATTAAGTGATGAAGTGGAAATAAATATAAGGAGTTGTATAATATATTTGAATTGAACTTAAGAAATGGATGGTGAAATTCTTAAGTAAATTTGGTATTAGAAATATTCTAAGTTAATATTTGAATGAATATTAAACTGAAAGTTGTGAAAAAGGGTAAGTGTGAATAAGTGAATGAAAATTGAAATAAATGTGAACAGAAATAAAATGATCAATTGGAGATTAATATGTAGGATGTACGTATATTATTTTATTCGCATAAAGATTTGATCCAGATTCGTGCAAAGAATTTCGAGATAGATATATCGATCCGAGTTGAGATTTTTCACTCGATTTTTGATTGCGAAGCTTGGATATGGATTTTTGATTGATCTTGAAATTCTCTATCATAATGTATAGCTATGCAAGGAGAATGACAGTTTCTGATCAAGGAACCAGATCTTAGTCCGCACTAGAGAATCATGTGAACGATACTAGTTCGGAGGTGAAATTGTGTGATCAAGTGAGCGATCGAATTTGATATTGCATACGGATGATATATGTACATTGTACGGGGTTGAATGAAATAAATATTGAAATCTTTAGAAGGAAACTAATAAAATGATTTTGAATTATATGATTGGATATTATTGGTAAGTAGGATGCAGGTAATTAAAAGCGAAAGATAAATTGGTGTCTTCAATTTCAGAAGATAAATTTGATTGCCGAACAAAAAGGTATGTTTTTAAATTGTGGTATGAAATTTGATGATTTTCTAATCTAGCCACTTGGCTTTTGTTTCGTTCTGAAATTTGGGACATAGAGGCAGTTTTGTAGTGTTTCGATCTAGTCGTGCAATGGAGACGCTGGCGAAATTTTTCGATAATTTAGGGAGTTAGAAAAATTTTGAAGAAAATTGTGATAGTTTAAAATTTGGTTTTAAACTACTAATTGAAGTCTTGAGGGGATAATATTATTTGGAACCTATGCGTGGGTTTGGAAAGTTAGCAAGAGCGATAATTTGGCTCCAATAAAAAAATTATTTTGGAATGTTGCTGAAACTATGTGGTTTTAGGAAATTAGTAACGGGTTTTGAAGCATTCTTCTTACCTAGCAATTTCGAGGACAAAATTCTTATAAGGGGGAGGAATGTGATGGCCCAAGATTTTGGACATTTGAAACTGGAAAATGTAATCGATTTTAAGTATTTTAAAGTTAATTTTAACCTGAATTTCAAATGTAACTATTTATTTGAAAATTAAACTATTAAATTTAATAATTGGAAATTGGGTAAAATATTGAATCTTGGTTTTTAAGCTTGTTAAAAATAATTTGAAGGCTTACAAAATTTATATTGATAATACTAAAGAAAATAAAAGTTTTAAAATTGAATTTAATAGTGATTTGTTCAGTTTTGAAAATATATCGTTTAAATTGACAATTAAAAATAGCTTTCCGATGCACAGTCTCGGATCTTGACGAAACCAGTTTTATTGGATTCGTAATAGTGTATTATTATTAGATTTCAAATTTCATAACGTTTGGAGTTGTCAATTGGCCGTAAGGGATATAAATGTGCTAAAATTTATATTGTAAATTCAATATAATAAATTGGTCCAAAAGGCTATCTTCTCCATAGATCGAACTGGGACTCGACACCTTTTCCATTGCATTCGGAATAAAGGTATAACACTATAAACGCGTAGCGACGTGCCTCGATAGGAGGTCAAGATTTTAAGTTACGATTTCGAGACGATTGAAAATTAAAAAAATAAAAATAAATAAAATATACATATTTTTGAGAGGTCAAACGTATTTACATCAGTCGTTATTCTTAGACTCAAATCACTTTAGCCAGCCAACTTCTTCATGCAAGAGAATTTGAACATTTCAAAAAAAACTCAAGTCTCTTCCCTCCTCGTTATAAAGCTAACAGACCAAAGCGAAAAAGGAAAAGCCTCACAAGGAAAGAAGAAAATGGCCGATCCTCCTTGAGCAAAATAAAAAAAGATATATCGAAATCTGGTCATTCAAAAAAAGCGAACGAAATAAAATCACGATCTCGTTTTCGAGCTGTGTTGAATCACGATTGGGTCGTACCTTAAGGATTTTGGAATTTCTAACTCGAATTCGAACGTTAGGCATATGGGTGATGTGGATATGGAAGATGGCGCGGCCGAGGTTGGAGGATAAGTTTCGAGCTCTCGCGCGTGTACGTAGATCTCGTGTAAGTGTTCGAGATCTATGATTCGATTCTAGTGTGTAGGCGCATCGATTCGTGTAGAGGTAATGGGTTTTGGGCTCGCCTTCGAGAAGCTGTAGTCGGAGGATATTAGAAGGGCTCGAGTATTCGACTACGATGGTGGAGAGGTACAGAGGGAGGCAGGCGACGTTAGTGTGAGCTGTGGTGTGCACATTCGTGTGCATCTGTGCGCGCACGATTGGATGTTGCAGGAGATAGAAGAGGGAATCAAGGTGGAGAGGAAATGGGAGAGTTTCTTGGGCCGGGTTTGTTTCGTCTAGGTATGGCTTTTGTTGTTTTTAATTAAATCAAAGTAGGTTTAAATTAAATCATCGTTAACTTATAAATCATAATTTATTTCATAAGAGGTTCAAAAAATTACAAAAGGGTGGCATTGGATTCGTAATGAAGTAGGGTTCGAAAATAAAAATTTGTCTGGGGATTTTTGATGTCAGACTGCAAAATTTTAGATTAAATCAAACGTTCAATTTAATTTAAAATTGGAACAACAGAAAAAAAATTCAAAAATCAAGGTGAGTTAAATCTCACTCAACTTTGGATATACTGCAATTAGTTTTTATAGTTAAAATTTATTTTTAATTGATTTTCGAATTTAAAAAATAGTTATCAGTTGAATGTGATATTATATAGTAGTGTGTGTGTGTATATATATATATTGGAGCGATTAATATCCCCACATAATCTAACGGATGAGACCCTATGTGCCCCGCATAAAAGCAGATGACCCCATATACCACGATATCCCCTCGAAGTGGGATTAGTATTTTTATATTGTGCAAACATCTATGGATGCAGGGAAATAGGTGGAAGGGATCCAACTAGGTTCCTCAAAAATGTTGAATTTATTTTCATTTCAGTGATATATGAAATGTTGGATAATTTGTGATAGATTATGTTGGAAAATCAAGTTTATAGAATGCTATGATATTGCTGGATATATTTTTGGCATTTTATCATATAAAAAATATAAAAAATTGGATTTTTGAAGGAAAATATAAAGTAAATTTTTAAGTAAAATATTTCTATTAAGTTGGATTAATCAAAAAGAAAAGAATTTTGAAAATAAATAGTTTGATTTAAAAATCCTATTTCATAAATTACGGAATATGGAGAAAAATAGAGATTTTGAATAAATGTGAATTAAAGGGTTTTCAAAATAAGGAATTAAGCAATATTGTTCTTAAGTACAAAGGAATATATTTTTAAATGTAAGATTTAAATGAGTTGGAAAAAATAAAAGGAGAATTTTGAAATAAAGTATGAAATTGATGTTCCAGATTTAAATAAGGTTTTAAATCAGAAAAGGGAAGTAGATCCGAAATTAGGAGGTTTGGGATAATTAGGGTAAATCAAGAAATAGATTACAAAATGGAAGTAATTCAGAAAATCGATTAAGTGTTTTGAAACAGTGATTAAAAGGAGAATGAGGCTATGGAATTTATAAATTAGGTTCATAAATAAAGTGAATATTTATCAGTGGATAATCTAGATTTATAAATTCACGATGAGAATTTATAAGGAGATGGTAGTTCATTTTAAAAATAAATAGTGGTCTTATTTTTAAAAAATGTGGGAAAGGAAACTTACGGAGTTGGAACGTAAATTTAAGCTGGAGATAAATCGAGAAGAATTCATAAATGACAAGACCAGTTTTATTAAAGCGGGAATGTATTTTTTTGGAAAGTTAAGTATATTTTTAAGAATAAATTAGAAATTTAAAAGTGTGTAAAAGAATGTTTTGAGAAATTTATTATTTAATTATTTTAAAATTGTTAAATTAAATATTAATTAAGTTAGTTATAGTAGTTAATTATTTCAAAGGTTAAATTAGTATTATGATTTAAAGGAAAGTTATTAAATACTTATATTTTACATAATAGCTTTATTTTAAAAGTAGTTTTTAGCTAAAGTTTTACTAGGAAAATTGTTATAGAATTTCATAACTATTATTTTGAATAAAGTGATTTAAGTAGCTTTATTTTAAATACATTAAGTGGATATTTTTGGATAAATTGATTTAATTTATTTAAAACTAAATTCAATAAGACTTGGTTTTTCAGTACAAATAAAGTATTTGATTTAATTGATTGGAAATATTTAGAAGAAGTACGGGAATTATATGGTACAGTTACCATTCGAGGAGCTATACTGTACGTATAAATTCGTTTCGTTCTTCTAGGACGTTTATAAGGAAATCCGTCCACCATTGGTTTGGAGTGATCTTCGATCTTATTTTCGGCTGTTTATTTCCTAAAGAACTGGGGTGAGTTTACCGGGAATAGCGAACGTTGTTTCGAAGAGACCAGGGTCGGATTTATGATTCGAAAACCACTTCGATCCAACGGGCACGTTTTCGTAATGAAGACAAGAGAAGGGAATCGAAGATGGAGTAGTGAAGTGCAAGGGCTGATCGCTACTAATCCCAAGGGTGATTCCAAAATGGATGTAGTAGGAGTAGTGCCTTCGATTCCGTTCGGACCAGGAATGGACTTATATAGATGAATGCTACCAGTACATTGTCACTAGAGGACAATAAGAATTCTAAGTGAATAGTCCTAAAAAGCTAACGCTGAGCCTTGAGCCTCATCAACCAGGAATGAGTGAAAATCAAGGAGATGTAGCCTGTGTGGGCGGTTGCTGATCCCAACTACGGGGTGATCTTATTTGGGCTATCCAGTAAGGGGTAGTCCGTTCTTGTGTTACAGTAATCGGGAGTAGTCCTCCGTACATTATTCTAGAGGTGTACTGTGACAGACGGTACCACGGTGCCTAGTCATTTTGTTGGAAAGCCATTCTCCATACGTACCTTTACGGTTTTGATTGTAGAGTCCAGTATTGTTGGAATTTAATTAATGTAACAATTTCAGCTATTTGATTTAAGTATTGTACTTAGACACTATTATAATATCAGAGGATTTTCATATAAAATGTTTTGGTTACCGTAAAGTAATAACCCGACATGTTTATTTGTGGCGTGGTCTTGCGAGATACCTTTGATTTTCAAACGATTTTCAAACTTCAATAATTCAACTTGAGTGTGTTTTCTCATGCTGGTTTTCCAAACTGACTCGGGTGTTATTTTATTATAATGCTCGAGTTAGACCGAGTATTACAGATACATGATAGGATGCTATGGAGCTCAGGAGACGAGCTGGATGGCGAAGACGTATATCATGTATCTGATTTATATTCCATTGTGTATGGTATGCTGTATATTCAGCTTCTGTAAGGACAAGTTAGTATAACTGTCCAGTACTGTGTTATTGATTGTGTGTACTCTGATGATGTAATATATAGAAACGGTTATAGTTTCTTTTGTATAAAGATCAGTTGTTATCTATTATATATTGTTCTGTTATGATTATGAGATTCTATGTTGTTGTTTCTATCATCTTCTTCTACCTCTTTCTTCCTTTCCCTAATGATCTGGTATTTCCGGCATTCGATTGTTCGCCGTGTAATACAGTGGATGTATTGATGTCAATTTTTGGGGTTTAAAATCGGATCGCGGCATAATAAAACTTCAAAATCTAGAAAAGTTATTAAAACAAAAGTTCTTCCTTAAATAATTTTCTTTCTACTATAAAAAGATTCAATATAATTTGATTTATGGTTAAAAAGTTATGGCCAATTTACTTTCATGTATCATCTCAGAGAATTATTATATGGCTGAACCATAATATCGGTTTCAAACTTAATTTAAATTCTATTAAACTCGGTGTTTGGAAAAATGATCAGAAGAGAATTTGTAGCTTATTTAAAGAACTTTCTATGACAAAAAGATTGAACAAATTCGGGTGATTATTCAACAAGATATCGCTGTTTTACTATAGCGATTTTCACAATTAATTTTTCTTCTTAACATATAAAATGACAATGATTCTTTCCTAATTCACTTTTTAATTTAAATTCTCATATTAGAATTTTATAAACTAGGAAATCCAATTTCTAATAAAATGAGACACAATTTCTCAAATTCATGAAATTTTTCCTCAATGGATGATCACAAAAGAACATCTACATTCATAAAAGTTGAGTCATCCAAATAACAATTCAATTTAGTATAAAAAATGCAAACACTCCAAAATCGTGTAAGAACTCAAAGTTCGATATAGTCAAAAAAATCGAAATAGAAATCCAGAAACAAAGCTAAACATTAATATGTCAAATATTGCACCTTTTTTTTAAAGAAATATTCTAGATGATTTTAGATGGAAGCTCAAATCACGTAGAATCTAGAAACCAACAAAAGAATTCTAGAAAACAAAAATGGTGAGATATAAAAAATTATCCCAACTTGTGAGCAAACAAATCCATCTAACACAATGGTTTACATAAATTCTCCAGGGGACCCATAAATGGATGTAAAACCCATAAAACACATATGAGCGGAAAGCTCCGTAAGTGGGCGTAAGCTCTCATAAATTTAAATCTAAAAATGGTCTGAAAACCAATTGATATATCTCATAAATCAAAAATCAAAATCTGGCCTGAAAACCAGAATATAATTAAGACGAGCATATCGCAACGCCTAATTAGAGATGTATCAAAAGATAACGCCTAACACAATCAAGGTATAATCCCCCTTACAGATACTAGAGACAAGCTCATAGTAAGTAAAATCATAAATGATCATTCTTGATCAACAAGTGTAATATACTCTTAGCTAGTAAATAAATGAGTATCGTCCAATGTCCCACAACCAATTTGCGTTACTTAATTATTTACACAAAGATGATAAATTCCACTTAACTAAAATATGGTTTCAATCAAATAAGTCCGGGAATTAATCGATGAAGTAAACGCAAGCGTCTCATACCACTTGTTTTACTAGAACTTTTAATTCAATTTCTTATTTAACTGATAATATGAATCATATTGAAAACAAACAAGACATCTATAGTGAAAATTGCAAAAAGAAATAATTCAAATGTTACCAAAGAAAAGCCCGAAATGGCTTTCATAGCCAAGGATTGGAATAAGGTAAATTGAAATAAACTTGTATTTGAAAGCATTTATTCAAATTCAACTTCTAATTGAATATTTTATTTTCATAAATAATGATATTTACTTCCAAATCAATCATTCCATTTTATACAAGGCATTAATAATGTTTTATTTCCAAAATACTTATTTTGAAAATTAGCACATTTGTATATATTATGCTTTCCAAGTCATTTATATCTCAATTTAAAATAATATTTAACTCGCTCAAAAGTCTTTCTTATCATTGAATATTATTTTCCATATATTCATCATTATTTAAACACTTTAAATGTTATGACATAAAATTGTTTTACACAACAAACCAAAATATCATATGTTATTCTTCCTAATATATAACAAAATCAAACATTTAAAATTTGCAATTTAACAATCAATTAATAATGTTGTCTTGCCATCTATTTATAGCAGATCATTTTGTCAAATGGTTGTGATGTTGATTGCTAAATCATCATGGCCTTGCTATAGATTTTTGTTATTGCTAAGGTTCGGTGGCTGTACACGTCATCTAAACTTAATGCAAAAAATGCAGTTATAATATTGGAAAGCAAAATTGTTGTGTCGGATTATCTCGTCAAAGCGTTTAGGAATCCCTATCGACACTGTGGCATCCCACGTCTCGACCAGAATTCATAACACACTCCATGACTAATTTAACACAAAACAAATTTCAAAATTCGTAAATTTGAAAATTCTCATAAAATGAAAATCCATCACTAACAATTCAAAGATGCAAACATTTATTCATGCATTAAATTTTTAATCATAAATAAATAAACAACTAAATATGGTGCTCAGCGGAAACAGTTTATCCACTTCGCTTTGCAAACTGTGATCTCTTAATGGATCAGCACACTACTAGATAACTCATGCCTTTTAAAAAATCATTTTATAAAAATAATTTATAAAATAATTTAAAACCTCTACAAATACGTCCCAATGATTATTCCCAATAATCTTTATACTTCTATTTGATATAGGAAATAAATCCTAATATCAACCCAACACACCCAAGGGATGGGGCGCTAAGTCTATCTAGGTCAAGATTAGTACTTCTTATATTCTATATTGTTCTAAACCGGAGATAAAGATTATTCACAGGGGTATAAATCGATAACAAAATTCAATATATGGAACACTACGGAATTAAAAATGCATTCCTAAACATATTCCCAAATCTATTATCTACCCCCAACAAATCAATTGATTGAAGGACAATGGTTAAAGACAACGACAATGAAAGATTGGGATGGCACGACTATTTTCCTTCTGATGCTTTGTAACATATGTTATATTCTGGTCCTATTCTATATTTATCATATTTTCTTTGAACTCGGCTCTAATACCAAGCTGTGATGCCCCACCTCGAGACCCACACTATCAAAGAGCATTACTAGGTAAACTGTCTGCTAGTGTAGAGAATAAGTCTGGTTTGGAGCGACTATCCGTGAGCTTTATCTTAAACGAGTATCCAATACGTCGATTGGGTGATCCATTTTTTATTTCGTTCTTTTCTTATGTGGGTCGACATATCCGATTCAGGTTTAACACAAAACTACGGTGGTCAAGGATTTTATTCAGAATAAATATAATAACATCAAATACTTCATATCACAGAACAGGAACATATACATTTACATACATATACAGAGTTGGCAGAAGTACAACATAACATGCTACATGAGTTTGGTTCTTCTGAACCATATATGCAACAAGAGTCATAAAAGAATACATACATCAGAGTATTATGAAGAAAAGGGGTTACAACAAAGCATACACAGCAATAAAGAGGAAAGATCACAACGGAGAAAACCAAGGTGGAGGTCAAACTGCAATCTACTAACTTGTAATGACTTGATCTGGCCCGAGCATCATATAAAAATATAAACATACGGGTCAGTCTAGCCCAAACAAGAGGATTAGTACATCATAGATGAAGATTAGATATACATGATGATGATAACTCACCATGGAGATGAACTATATGTTCTCAAATCAAAATTTGGCGTATAGGCCAAATCATGTAATGACATAAGGCATATGAGCCAAATCAACATACAACATAAGGCATATGAGCCAAATCAATATACAACATAAGGCATAAAAGCTAAATCACCAAACATCATATAGCGCATGAGCCATATCACGAAACAGAATAAATCTCAACATATCGAACTCTCTAAGGAGCTCAAAACAACAAAAATGTAATCACCATGTCATCGTCGTCAAATAGAACAAAGGCTCCATATAACTCCAACATCCAACAAAATGGTGAACATATTTAAAATCAACAAATTCTAGAAATAAAAAATAATGAAATCTAGAAGCAACAACAAAAATGAATCCCAACAAATGGCGAGTCTAAGCATGCTGCATGTGCATCAATAACACATGGTCAAAGCCTGCCAAGTATTATCAACAACAAATTTGGCATCCAACAAATGACCTGAATGTCGAACAAATGGCCAGAAAGCCAAACAAATGACCAGACGGTTCAATAAACGGCCCAAAAGCCCGACAAAAGACTTAAAGGTCTAATAGTGACAATCAACATACCCGAAGGTTCGACATAAAGTGTCACAAACTTCCAAATAGTGACTATAATCAGTGACAATAGTGCATCCCATACCACAGTTTCTCACTTAACCGTTTTCTATAAGGTAGTTAACTTCACACTCGCGTATGACCTCAATCGAACAAGTCCGAAATTAACTGAAAAATAAACACATGTGTCCCATACCACATGTTTTACCAAATTATTTAAGTCACTTCCTCGTTCGCTCGAAGAGTATAAAAACGTGTAATTTTATAGAAAATAATTTATTTTGAGAAAATGAGTTAAAAATGATTTTTCTAAAATATTTGGAAATTATTTCCTTTTAAAATCCCTTTAAAAATAGTTAACTATATTATTTAATATTTAAAATAGGCTCTGATATAAATTCATATTTATACAATCGACTTGCAAAAATAATTATTTCAAATCCGATTTTTAAATTGAAAAATCACATTGAAATCTATTATAAAATCCGTGCATGAAATCATCGCAATCATTTCAAATTCAACGAGATTTTTTTAAATCGAAACTCGAATAAATCAACAACATTGCGAACATGGAATGTCGGCTTTCAAATGTATAGAAATAGCCTTTTTAAAACATCACAATTCATCTATGAAAGTACAGAAAAAACAGTGCAAAACAGAAGAATAAAGGTCAGGAAAACATACGGGTAAACGCACTCTGGGAAGTGACTCAAACTTTTTACTGTAGCTTTGAATATCAGTTTGTTTTATATGTAGAAAATTTCAAAGTTAAATTCCTAACCAAATGGTACATATTTCATATTTTTCAACAACCATTTTCAGCTTTGATTTGTAAATCTCATTTTACATTTACCCACTTGTAAAAATCATATAAATTCGAAATTTAATATATTTCACTCAAACTTTTTGCATTGGCTTTGAATATCAGTCTAGATTATATATGCAGAACTTCAAAGCCAAAATCTAAACCAATTGGTACAGACTTTATATTTTTAACAACCATTTTCAGATGAGATTTGTAAGTCATAGTTTACAGAAACCCATTTTGCAAAAATCATATAAATTCGAAACTTAATCTTTTTCATCAAACTTTTAAAAGTAGCTTTCAATACTAGTCTTGATTATACATACAAAATTTCAAAGCCAAAAACCTAACATATTGTATATAGATTTCATATTCTTTAACAGCCACTTTCAGCTTAGATTTTTAAATCTTAGTTTACATATACCCACTTTGCAAAAATCATATAAATTAGAAATTTAATCTTTTTCGCTCAAAATTTTTGTAGTAGCTTTGAATATAGGTATAGATTAGATATAAAAAATTTCAAAGAACAAAAACCTAACTGATTAGGATAGATTTCATATTATTTAACAACCATTTTCAACAAGCATAGAAAACCAAAAAACATCTTCCAAGTGCACAAATTCAACTAAAGATTCATCTAATACAACCAAAAAAACATGAAAAATTGAATAAACTAGATGAGTGAGTATTTAAACTCACCTTTTATCCTTGCTAATTCACCAATTTGCTTATATCTTCATTCTAGAACCAATTTTCCCCAAAATAAACCTAGATGCCAAATTTTACACAAAACATGTAAACTGAAAAAAATCTACTCAACTATACTACAAACAAATTGAGAATTGATGCAATATAGACTAAGTAATGTACCTAAATTTTCTTAGAATTAATACAATTTTATTAGGTTTTAAAAGAGAGATTTTTCTTTCATTCTAGGGTTGAATTCTTGAGCTTTTGGTTTAGAAATTGCTTCTGTTAGTTTTTTTTGTTTCTCTGTACAATGAACGTACAGGGGAACGGGTTTCTATCCTTAATTAAATGGGCTTGGGTTGCCAATGAGCCCAAATTCTTATTTTTAATGAATTAAAAAATGTATTAAGTTTAACTTCAATAAATGATATCTCCTAAACCAAAGTTTATAAAAATACAAACTTATACTCTAACTTAAGTACAAAACTTAATCTTTGCAATGAAACCAAAATCACTCATTGTTATGGTCGTTAGACCCTTCAAATAATTTATTTAAAATGACCTTTTCATGTTAGTACAAAAATGTAAAACAGGTTTAAAAATAGATTTAAGCTCTCAAACTTATGATTTCTTCATAAAAAAATTTATGAATCAATTTAATAACATAGTAAGACTTGTACCAAGTTTACATCGGTAAATTTGCAATAAAACCTCGGGGATTTCGCCTAAATATACGATTCCCTCCATAATTCTATTTTTTCGTGATTTGATATTGAATGTAAATTATTCATAATCATCAATAAATCGAAAGCTATCCCAAGCCTCTGATATTGCTATTCGTTCATTTTCCTCTTCTTTCTCTTTGTTTGTTTTCTCATTTTTATTTTATTTACTCAAAAATGCGGGTTGTTATAGTTGGAGCTGCGATTCGGAATCTGGCTAGCGGAGGTAGAAAGATGATGGATGGGATAAATGTTATAATTCAAGGGAATCCTCCTCTTCTAAGCACAAGTTCCAGTGCCAGATAGGGAGATCAACCCAATTTTACTGCTTAAAAAGGAGACCAGCCTCCTTACTGCGGCCCTCTAATTGCCACATCACGTAAGCAACATTCTGGTTCTTCAAGCTATAAGCAGTCTTGCGACCGTAGATCAAGCAAACATCCAATTGCCGGTTTTGATCCGTCCTTGCCGGCTGTTGCTCTTGGCATTTCTACAACGGAGAAATCAGCCGAACATAAGGCCACTTTATCGAAAATCTGCTTCGATGGGGTTAAATTCCTTCCTACAATACATAAGATTTCGGGGTACGCCAAAGTGAGTTCTCTTACATGTGTCAATGACGTGTTTTTGCAGCACGAATCGTTTCACTACTTGACGGAAAAAGTCCTTGAAGTGTTAATTGAGCGACAATATGAAATAAATCGTCTCAAGCTTGATGTGATACATGAAAAAGACATAATCAAATATTAAGATGCCAAACAATCGGAATTGTCAACAAAACTTAGCGAAGTAGAAAAAAGTGCTAAGGAAACCGCAGAGGCGGTGAGCCATTTAGAAGCTTCTCATAAAAAAGAACTTGATACTGCCCTCAATTACAGCGGGGCACTTGCTCCGAAAAAAGATTCCTTGAAAAAGGAAAAATATGTCTTGGCCCGCCGCATCGAAAAACTTGATGAGCTTCTCAAAAAAGAAAAAGAAGAGAAAGTTGAGGCTCAGGAAGAATCGCAAAAGTACTACGAAGAGGCAGTCGAAGCCCAAAGCCGGAAGATTAAACTTGATGAGTAGTTTGCCAAAATAGAAGCTCTTGAAGTGGAGGCTCGAGGGGGAGGCCACAAAGAAATGATTGAACAAATTGAATTCCATGTGGAAGATGCTAAAGTGTCTGGTAGGAATGAAATAAGGGACTTGTTTGATCCATTGATCATTTGAATATAACACCAAAGTCCTCATCCACTACGACTTGAGTTTTCTTTGCCAAGTTTATCTCGAGTCACTTGCTGAAGCTTGGGAGCATATCATTGAGATGAAAAGGAGAAAATTGGGTAGAGCTGAACTTAATGAAGAAAAATTAGCACGGGGGATCCTCTATGGAAACACACCCCTAGATCAGGCTACCGCGAGACTCTGATACTTTAACGCTTCTACGTCTACTGAGAAAGGGGAATGTAACAACCCAAAATTTTCAATCATTTAAGAATAGAATATTAATTAATTTTAAATATTGAAAAGTTAATTTTGTAGATTTAATAACTTTAATTACAAATATAGCGAATTATTGGATAATTTACTTGCTGAATTTAATAATCGAAATTGTTTAAATAATTGAATCTTGGGTTTTAAGCTGCGTTAAAGAAATTTCAAAGCTTATTTAAATTCTATTTAATAAGAATGAAGATAATAAAACTTTTAAACTGAATTTAAAAATGATTTTACTAATTTTGAAAATAATTCATTTTAATTAACGAGTGAAAATAGCCTTCCGGCACACTGTCTCGGATTTTGACGAAACCAGTTTCATTCGATACATAATAATGACAAATAATACGTTGTCAAATTTTATGGTGAGCAGATGTATCTTTTGGTCATGCGAGATTGAAACGTGTAAATTTAATATTGAAAATTTAATATAATAATTGGGTTCAAAAATCTATCTTCTGCATACGATCGAATTAGGTCTAGAAACAAGTTCTATTGTGTTCGAAATAGCGGTAAAACATATAGAACGCCAGGTGGTACATTTCGATTGGGGATCGAAATTATATAGCTTGATAATTTAAATAATATATGTATAACTTGATGTGATCATACACCAGCTATGCCTTGTAACCTCAACTATGCCTCATCACCTATGCCATGCTCCATCACCGTCCACCAGACTTGTACAAGCTCACACCCCTTCCACACTTACTTCCAGTATTTAAACTCTACTAAGAAGAGAAAAAAATCAACATTCAAAAATTTGTATTTCAAAATTTACTCAATTAAAAAAAATCCGAAACAAGCACTAAAAATCTCAAATCAAAGAGATCTTTCCACTGATATGCTTATTGAGGGTGCGGCCTTTATCCTTGAACTCGATAGTATTGTCGAATGGTTTTTTTAGGCCAGGGTTTGGTTTTTCCATTAATTAAAGCTTCAATCGTCGAATTGGGTAGCGTATTCGAGTTCGAGGCATGGAACGACACTTAGTGATGAGGTTTATGGAATTATATGACAAAATTTGTCACATTAACCGTGCTTCAACGCTGGTAATGGCAGCGTGTCACGATAAAAAAGATGGAGGTGAGTTCGAAGCCATTGGGTTCGAAGCATGGAGATGTTAAAGACGAATTCATCGGCGTCGACGGTTTCGAGTTTCATAGAGGATCAATGGGGTATAGGTGGTGAGACAGGGGTGCATGGTTGCATGCATATCTTCATGCAGAGGGGACATTGATAGGGAAAGATGAAGGTAGGAGCAGGGTATTTTTGTAATTATGTTCGATAACTTAAAATTTTAATAACTTGTCCATAGGACGTCGAATTGAGGCATGGATTTTTGTGTTGTGCTCGTAACGACGAAAGCTTCATAATGGAACCGGTTCAGATGGATTTGAAGACTGTTGAAATTTGGGCTAAAATCGGATGCCATTTGATTTTAGTTCCAAACCGGAATGCCTTGACGAAAACTTAAAATTTCGGTGAGTTAAACTCATCTTTTGGTTAGCCAATATGATATATATTTAATAAAAATGATTGAATGACTGTTTGGAGGATTATTATATTTATTAGTTGGTTTGGATATATTCCCGCCTCTGGAGCGGATGAGACCCTATTACATTCCCGTGTAAGAGCGGATGACCCTTTGTATACGATTCCCACCTTACAGCGGTTGTTTAGATTTTATGATCATATAATATTGTGATGCAAGGAAAATAGGTCGGAGGGATCCAAAAGGATTCCTTACAACTATTAATGTTATTTGCAATATATGTGCTAATACATATGAGCTGTGATACAGGGGGACAGGTTTGAGGGATCTAATGGAATTCCTCGTTATTGTTGAATTGTTTCCATAATATTTTCGTTAAATAGATTATTGAAAAATGAACATGATTGTGGACACTATTGTTATAACATCGTTATAGGTTTGAAAATAAAACCTAGTAGTGATAGAAAATAAATATCGAAATTGGTTTAAATATTGGGCGACTATTAGCCTCAAATTAGTATTTTAAAAATACTATAAATCTCCATTTGAGTTGGAATTGGTTTGAAATAGGAAATGATTTTTGAATCCGAAGTTGGGTTTTGGAAATATATTGTTTAAAAAGATTATCTGCTTATATTAATATTATTTTAGAGTATTTATTTATCAAATATCATCTTAAAGTATTTAATTATATTAATATTATTTAAAAGTATTTAATTACATTAGTATTCTTTTAAAAGTTATTTTCTTATAGTTAGTATCGTTTCAAAATATTTATCTAAAATATTAATAATTTGTAAAGATAGCTATTTAAAGAATAATTATGGTTCTGAAATTAATGATAAGGATTATAAATAAGGTTTTGAAATTCAATTATTATTATTTATAAAAAGGTAAATACCAATTATTATTGTTTCTTAAACAATATTTTGAAATTATTATTTTAAGATATTTTTAAAGTTAATAATTTCCATGTATTTATAATGCTTATTGTTAATAATTATTATTATATAATGATGTTTTGAAGTAAAAGATTTCTAATTAATATAAATGTTTTCGAGACTCATGGATAGCATTGAAAGACTTGGATTTTAAGGAGCTTATAAAAGGGTGTGAAGACTTAACGAAAGATTGTTTACAAGGTTAAAGAGTTGATAATGATTAGATATATATAAACGAATTTTAGAAACGGGCTTATAGATTTATAAAAGAAGTTTTATGAAAGGTTTATGGATTCATAAAGGGTTTATAAATGATTCTTGAAAAATACAAGAAGCTTATAGGTGATTGAATTCTTATAAAGGGGTTATAAATGGTTTTTCAAAGATTTATAAAATGGTTTATAAATGGTTTTGAAGAATTGTAATGGAATTAATAAATGATTTGAGAATCGAATGGAAAGAGAATCTTTCTCAATATTGTGGATATACTTATACCGTTGAGATAGGGATATGGATATTTTCTAAGTATTGAAAATATAGGGTTGTCAGATATACCCTTATGAAGATATTTTTGTAGAAGTAATTTATAAAGTGGTTTTATTTATAAAAGATTTATAAAAGGAGGCTAGTAACTGCTTATATGCTGAGCCAATGTTGGTTTTCCCTATGGAATTAAATCTGTGATTGAATGATTGTTATTTGATTGTTAAATGACCGACTACCGAATTTGGACCCAAACGTAACTTTGGAAATATCTAGGAGAAACATGTGAGTTATATGGCATAGTCATCTCTGATGATTGTACTGTGCGTATAAATCTTGTTTTGTTCTCTTAGAACAATGGTAAGGATATCCATCCACTAACGGTTAGGAGATGATCCCCGATCTTATCTTTGACTATTTATTTCCTAAAGAACGGAGATTGAGTTTACCGAAAATTATTGAATGTTGTTTTAGAGAGACCGGGATCGGATACGTTATCCAAAAACCACTTCAATCCAACAAATGCATTTTCGAAATGAAGACTTCGTGAAGAGCTTGGAATCAAAGACAAAGATGTGAAGTGCAAGGGCTAATCGCTACTAATCCTAAAGGTGATTCCAAAATGGATGTAGTATGAATAGTTCCTTCGGTACCATTCAGAACCAGAATGGACTTGTATGAATGAATGCAATCAACACAGTGTCATTAAAGGGCAATGATCATTTTAAGTGTAAATGTTCTTGAAAGGTAATACTAGCCTCAAGCCTCATCAACGGAGAATGAATAAAACATGGGAGATATAGCAGGGCTAAGTGGGTCGCTCTAAATTAGTGGTATGATCATTCTACCTAGAGTCGTTATTATCTCTCATTTATATGCTTCAGGGCCCATTAACGGAGGGGTGATCATATTCGATACTATCCAGCAAGGAGTAGGCCAGTCCTGTGTTGGCAGAGGATCCAAGTGAGGTCCTCGGCGTTATTTTATCTAGATATGTACCGTGATAGGCGGTACTCCAGTAGCCCAGTCATTATATGGATTCCATCCTCTAATAAGCGTCGTATGGACTTAGTTGTGTCCAACTATGCTAAAATGTGAGACGTAAGAATTTTAGTTATATTCATATTTTACTTTGACGCCTAGAAATTATTATAATATAAATGGATTTTCTATAGAAAATGTTTTGGTTATCGTAAGTTAAAAACCCATCCGTTTTTATGTGCGGCGTGGTCTTATGAGATACTTTTGATTTTTCAAGGATTTCAAAATCCAATTGGGTGTGTTTTCTCACGCTGGTTTTCTAGACTGACTCATGTGTTATTTTATTATAATGCTCAGCTTAGACCAAGCATATTACAGATTAGTTTGGATGCTTGAAGCTTCAGGAAACAAGTTGGAGGCCCAGAGACGTATACACATATTTGGTTGTTTTTCCGCTATACTCATTATTGTATTTATCAACAATTGTGAGGACATGTTGTTATAATTGTCTAGGCTGAAATAGATTAGTATACTCTAATTGATGTTCATATTTACAAACATTACAGTTTGTTTCTGTGTAAAGATTTGTTGTATATTATAGATTATTCGTTCCACTATGAGATTCTATATTATTATATTTCCTTCTTATTTTCTTTCTTCATTCTTTTTCCCCTAAAAACCCTGTTTTTTGGCATTCGATTTCTCAGAATGTAATATAGTAGAGGTATTAGTGTTGAATTTCAAGAGTCGACTAAACCGGTTGGTTACAGGGAGAATATTATTGGATCCTCAGAGGCCGATCCTAAAGGTCCCTCTTCTTCCCAAGCAGCCCGAACATCATTCTCCTTCGGCCCGGAGCAAGACTTAGGTTATGACCCAGATAGGCCTGGCTATCAATCCAAAACATTGTCCTATATTTTGGAAGGTGGTACCCCCAGCAACCACTGAGAGCTAACTGGATAGAGGTATTGCACTTTACTCTTTAGTTTATTAAAGGTTTTATCTTTGCGCCCGATGGTTTTAGCTTATCTCCCAGTTTTAAAAAAAAATTGTAGGTCTTCCGGGTCCTGGTCAAACCCCTAAAAGCGATGCCGGTATGAAGCACTAAAAGAAACCAGTAGAGATTCCGGCAGCTGTTGAAGTATCGAGGCCTGATGCTTAAGTCATCGGTGCTCTTGATGACGATAAGGTTGAAGATCCGCTCCCAACGGATGAGTCTGACAACATTGTGACTACTGACGCCTCTAAACATACCAATGAGATTAGCCTAAAAGAGAAGATTGAAAAGGAGAAGTTGCTAGAGAAAAAGGCTAAAGCTGAGCGAGTTGAGGTGGATATCAATGATCTACACCTTACCCATTACAAGTTATTTTCAATTCTGAGTTAACTTCCTCCCGTCTCTGAAAGCTCTCCTGCAAAAGGTATCAAAGGGTCCAGGAAGAGAATCATCGGAGGCTCAAATTGCACCACTCCCGAAAAATCCAAAAAAGAGAGGAGGTCAAAGAAATAGCCATCACTTTGGCTCAGTGTGTAAATAGTTTTCATAGTCGTTTGTTTCATTAGTTGTGGTTGTACGAGTATGAGTCCTGTTTTTTGAAATAACATGTACTACAATCTTGAAGCATGTCATGTGAATAAAAGTTTTTATTTTTGGTTGAGCTTCTATGTGAATTATCATTTAAGTAGTTGAACTATTTCTTTCCATTCAATGTACTTGTAATTCGTTGTTCATTAATTCTAGTAACAATTCATTAGCTCTATCCCAAGGCCTCCATGTGGTTATGGCCTAAAATTGTATCAAACATTAGGCTCGAGGCTTAGCATTACGCCATTGAATTCAGTGATTTTTGAGTAAATATACTCCTACCCCCAGTCTTAGGCTGACGGGGTTAGATGTTGGATGGTCGAAATTCATCCTTCGTAAGTTTGTACTCCTGTCGGTTTCAAGCCGGAGTTCATGGAATAGTGAGTGGTCGAACTCCACTCATCTATTCATTTATGCTCATATTCGCACTCTAAGGATAAGAGCTAGTTGATGGGTGGTCGAATCGTTCCCAATCTGTGTTTATACTCTAGTCCGCACTTTGTGGACTTAGAGTTAATTCGTGGGTGGTCGATTCATATTCGATTTGTGTTTATACTCCAGTCTGCACTTTGGAGACTTAGAGTCATTTTGCAGGTGGTCGATTCACGCCTGATTTATGTTTATACTCCATTCCACACTTTGGGGAGTTAGAGTTATTTCAGAGAGTAATCAGATCGCACTCCCCTTAATTGATTGATTTCCCTCCTAGGGTTTGGGGTTTGATCTAGCGAGTGATCAATCATGTCACGGTCATTCTCATTTTATCTCAGTCCCATAGTTTGGTAGGATTTATTTGATCCTTAGTTGGTCGGCCACATTTATTCCTCGTTGCGCATACTGTCCATTGGACTATGAATAAGAGCTATCAAATGTACAAGTGGACCATGCTTATCTTACTTAGTCCCATAGGGAATTAGCTTGATTGGTTAATTTCAAATTTTGGGAGCCTGTTCATACATATCGACATTAGTCAGTTTCACTGTGTAATTAATATACAATGCTACAGCAAACATAAATATAAAGGAGGTCTAACTTTATTCATTAAACGAAAAGGAAAAAAAACAAAGTGTCTTATTACACATCTGGAAAATCAAATGCTAAAGCAAATTCTGAAAGAAAATACAACTGAAATGAAATAGAAATAAACTAAGTGCAATAGTATCATAGATGCTCGCTATTCCATGCCCTTGGAAGTGTGATGCCATTGGCAGTGGCAAATTTGGAAGTTCCTTCTCCAAGCCTTTGTTCAATTACATATAATCCTTCCCAGATTGGATTCATGTGCGATGTGGTAGGAAAATTCGTTTTATGATGAGATTTCCAATTTTAAAGGTTCTATGTTAGAATTTAATGTTGTAATACCGCGAGACTCGACATTAGTATGCAGCTGCCCATAAATCGACTTCCTTTCACTTCTCACCTATAAAGTCAAGAGACTCCAAGGGAAAATCATTATTTATTTTGGAATCATAGTAAGTTACTCAATGAGAAGGAACTTCGAGCTCAACAGGAATGACGACTTTCAAACCATAAGCGATGGCAAATGGAGTATGGCCAGTCATGGACATGTGGCTGGTCCTAAAAGCCCACAGTGCTGTGGGGATTTCATCCATCTATATGCCTCTAGCCTTCCCCAAATGCTTCTTTCGAATGGACTTAATGATTTTTTTTACAGCTTCAACCTATCCATTTGGCTTTGAATGAGTGACCGCTGCAAACCTCTTTTCAGTACGATATCTTTAACAAATGTCTTTGAACTCAACACTGTCGAATTGAGTCCCATTATCTGTTACGATGGTTTGTAAAAGACTGAAGCAGCGTATGATGTTTCGAACAACAAAGTTGATTACTTTCTTGGTTGTGATTATGGCTAAAGGTTCTACTTCGTCCCATTTGGTGAAGTAATCAACTGCAACGATAGCGTACTTTTTGCCACCTTTAGAAATCAGTAAGGAACCGATAATGTCTACCTTCCACATGGAAAATGGCCACGGGCTGACCATTTGCGTGATTTCTGTTGGCGGAGCTCTTGGAACATTCGCATATATTTGGCATTTATCACATCATCATACATAATCAGTAATTTCTTGATTTATAGTTGGTCAATAATATCTACAATGGAGTATTTTCTTTACCAGAGTTTTTCCCCCAGTGTGATCGCCGCATTCCCCTTCATGAACTTCTCTTAGAATAAGTTTTATCTCATTATGAGTGACACATTGGAGAATGTGGACTGAGAAACCATCCGGTTACATAATTCCTTCTTGCATAATATACTGTGAAGTTTTGCGAAGGACTTGTGGCTTTTCATTTCTTTTATCTGGTAGGACTCCATGCAATAAATAGTCTTTGATTGGAGTCAACGATGATTCCCTCTTGGGTTCTGCTTCCCGTGTCTGGTGGTTTTCTATCATGTTTATAATTGGGGCATTTGATACATTGACCGAAACCAAGCTCATCTGTTATGTGTCGCCGGTACTAGTAAACTTTGCCAATGAATCAGCCTCTCTATTTCAATCTCATGGAATATGCAAAATGTCAGTACTCAAATTCTCTCAACAGCTTTTGGACTTGGGTAAGATATAGGGCAAGCCGTTGTCCCTTAGCCCGATAATCTCCCTTAGCTTGATATACTAACAACTGTGTATCACAAATTATTTTGAGTGATATTATTCTAAGTTATCTAGCGAGTTTAAGTCCATGAATCAGAGCTTCATACTCAACTTCGTTGTTTATCGCTGGGAAATCAAGCTTTAATGCATAACAAATTGACCAAATTTTAGGAGTTACAAGCACTAGCTCTAGAACAATGATTGTTAAACGCTGCATCAATATACAATTTCCACCATATTGTAGGGATTTCACTACCTTTCGGAGGATCATCCTTTGCAGCAAACTCCGCTATAAAATCTACCAAACCCTGACCCGAGGTAGCCAGGGAGATAAGTAATATTGAATTGACAGAGCTCAATATTCCACTTAAGTATCCTTCCAAACGTTACATGTCGTTGTAGGACCTTTCGTAACGACTGGTCAGTGTAAATATTAATTGGATGTGCCTGGAACTTTGGATGAAACTTTCATGATGCAAGTAGTAAGCAGTATGTCAGTTTCTCTATTTTTGGATAGTTCATTTCAGCTCCAGTAAATCGTTTGCTAATGTAATACACCGGCCTCTGGATCCAATCATCCTCATGAAGTAGTGCGATACTTATATCGTGTGCCAATACAGCCAAATAACTGTACAACTCCTTATGATACACCGGTTTTGATTAGATGGGGCCTGTCAAAATGATTTACCAAAGCTTGAAATACGTCTTTACAGTCATGCATCCATTCGAAGTTTCTTTTCCCTTTCCTAATCAAATCAAAGAAAGGAATGCATTTGTCATTAGCTCTGAGATGAATCGGGTTAAGGCAACAACTTTCCCATTCAAATTCTACACTTGTCTACTAGTTCTTGGCACTTGGATATTACAAATAGTCTGAATCTTCTCGGGATTAGCTTCTATTCCACGAGCATTGACAATAAAGCCCAAGAATTTCCCTGATACAGTACCAAAAGAACACTTCAAAGGATTAATTTTCATCTTGTAATGTCAGAGAATATCAAACATTTCCACCAAATCTCTAATGTAGTCGCTTGATTGCTGTGACTTCACGAGCAAATCATCCACATACACTTCGATCGTTTTTCCGATCCGATCTTTAAACATACTGTTGACCAAGCATGGATAAGTAGCTCCTACATTCTTTAATCCAAACAGTATTACTTCATAGAAATATAACACAACATCGATAATGAACTAGTTTTCTCCTGATCAGGAATATGCATTGGCATTTAGTTATATCCCGAGCATGCATCCATGAAAGGTAGCAATTTGTGTCCTACGGTTGAATCCATCGGTTGGTCGATCCTTGGAAGGGGAAAACTGTCCTTTGGAAACGCCTTGTCAAATCTAAATAATTAATGCGCGTCCTCCATTTCCCATTCGCTTTCATTGCAAGTAAAAGATTAGATACCTATTTAGGGTAGAGGCGTCGTGCATAAACCTATTGTCTTTTAGTCTATCCACCTCCTCATTAGGAGCGACAGATCTCTCTGTATCCATGCCGTATCTTTTTTGCTTCACCGGGACATGCCTTGGGTGGATGTTCAATACATGGCTCGCAATGGCAGGTGATATTCCATACATGTTAGAATGAGTCCAAGCGAGCTCATCTAGATTTTCTTGGAGAATACCAGCAAGTTCTTTCATCATCGAGGATTGAGCCGTGATCCAGTCGTTAGGACACATGATGGGTCGTCGTGGCTGACCTTAATATCAATTATCATCTCAGCCAGTGCAGTTCTTTGGGCTCCTTTTTATAATCTATTGGATCTACGTCCCTATAGAATCGACTGTGGCGCCCAAGCCAAGGCTTAGGCGCTAATTGTCAATCTTTGTTAGCTTAGATGTTGACAGTCTTGTCCACACCCTTACCTTTTTCTTTGCACTGAGATCCCTCAAAACAGCTACATAAGAGGCGCATCCAGTCGCCTGATTGCGATGAACAACTCCAATACGATTATCTGTCAGAAACTTCAAAGTCAAACACCATGGGGCAAGAGTTGCTCGAAATTCAACTAAGGCCGGTCGATCCAAACAAATATTGTATGGGGAGTCAACATCTAAAACAATAAATTGCAAGATCCATACTCTCCTTCATTCACCTTCTTCCAACTCTACAGGTGATTCCACATAAACAATAAATTCAGTTGCAACGTTGTTGAAACTGTGTATACGAGCTTTAGATGGTTTTAAATCTTTGGCCTCAATCCTTATTTGATCATAAGCTTTTTTAAAGATTATGTTTACTGAACTTCCACAATCAATCATTATCTTCTCACAAAAGCAGGGCAACTCATGGATGAAAAGACCAGTTGGTTGATTTTCGAAGCCTCTACCTCATCTACCTCTCTTTTCCTAAACATAATATCATCCGTCATCGTACGTTGCTGTTTCGCCTGAGCCCGTATTCCATATTGGAACAACATTCAAAGTCCACATGCCTGCTCATGCTAGCATAACACTCCATCTCTTGCCAACTCCTATTTGCTGGGTGCAGTCCTCCGACTATCATATTTATCACCAGTCCACGCAGACTCCTCGGCCTTATGTGGTGCTTGTCCTCTGTTAGGGTCAGATGTCCAACATCCTGCAGGGCTTTCACAAACTATAGTAATTTCCTTTCACGAATCAGCTTTTTATAACATCCTGGAAATGCCTGCATTCATTTGTATTGTGCCCATAACAGTCATGAAACTGACAATGTTTTTCGGTCTGTTTCTGCTTCTTTGTTGATTCTTTCGGAGGTGGCTTCCTATAATGCATGGTATTGCAAGTAAATAGATAGATATTCTCCAAGGACGTATTCAATGGCATGTAATTATTATACATTGTAATCCTACACAAATATTTTTCTAGAGGACCTGCATTGCAACGTTACTATATACTCCTTCTCTAGCTGGTCCAACACAAATATTTTCCTAGAGGACTTAGCTTCCTTATTTCTCAAATACTGCGCCGCCTTTACGTAAAAGCGCTCCAACATTGCCGATGGCTTACCGGTTAACCAATCGCCAAACTCAGACTCTATATCAATCCCTCTCATCATGGTCATGAGTATCACATGGTCATTTAGATTACTGACCTCTATAAAAGCTATATGAACTCTCTCCAAATAATCTTTCAACGACTCTCCTAAAGCTTGAATCACACTGAAAAGGGACATCACATCTTTGGGATGAGTTGAGTGCATCCGGAACTGCTACACAAACTTGGTTGCCAAATCATCGAATCTAGAAATCGATCATGGGGGTAGTCTCATGAACCACATTGTCACTATTCCAGAATGAGTTATGGAAAAGCTACATCACTTGGTTGCACAATCTGCTCGTGTTGAATCCATCAGCCATTCATTTCTCATGATGTGTCGCCTGGGGTCAATTTTTCCTTATAGGCAGGCATCGATAGCATGTTGAGCTTCCTTGGATATCGGGCAAGTAATACACTATTAGTGAACAGGGTATGACTTCTTGAGATTTGTCGGCCATTATTGGTTAAGCCTTGCCTCTCCCTCACTAATTTTCTGATCATCGCTTATAAGCCCGGCGTTCGGATGGTTGGTGCCAAGCGATAGTCGCGCTCCACCTCACATGAATGGGTCGGTCGATGTCTACGGTTTGTTTCGTGCCTTCTTGGTTAACCATCTTCCCAATGCACATCTTATACATTCATTCTATCATCATTTTGAGGAAGTACTTGGTCAGCATTCAATCGAACTCCATTATCAGGAACATTTCCACCTCGATTCCCAAGATGCATGGGGGGAATTCCTAATCTGGAGGAGATATTGACATCGATCGATCCTAGTAGGCCCTGATGGCCTACCAGGTGATGCTTTGAACTTTCTGCATGATTTTCTTCTATCCTGCGATGCCTATGCCATGATATTCATCCGATGAGATTGAAATTTCTGATGCCTGTAAGGAGTAGGATTCCTCCTAGCTTTCCCATGCTGCTGCTGGGTGATTTAGTTCATCAAGTTGGTATTAGTCTAAATTTGCTGATTTAGTTGTGGATGGCTTTCCATCAACTCTCTCATTAAATTATGAAATTTAGCTCTTGTAATAGAGTTAGTGGGAATCTGAACTTCAATCTGATCAGCATCAATATTTGTTGGTTGATTGCTTGTGCCTTCATGCTTAATGCTAGCAGTCTCATTTCCTTCCATGTTCTAAGAAGTAGGTCTAGTATGTCTCGCCATTATTAATTAATTTTCTTTAGATTCCTACAAATATAAGTAGTGTAAGCAACTACTTGAAGATAACTACAGATCTCCTTTGGGGCATTTATCCAATCCAATAGCAACAAAAGAGATCCTAGTAAGCTGAGAATCAAGGTTCTCAGTAAAAGCACCAAAATGTTTGCAACCAAATTGGTCACAAACACCCAAGAATAGATTTATATAGAGAAGTTAGTAAAGAAAATAAAATTAAACTGAAGAAAAGATTAAGCAAATAACAAATAAAAAGCAGTAATCAGAAACATAGTGATTTATAGTGGTTCGGCGTTGTATGCCTACATCTACTTTGAAGATTATCTTTATTGATCGCTTATAAATTTGATTATAGTAGTAGGAAATAGAGAGCACTTGATTACAGTTGATTATAATAGAGTCTAGAGCAACAAGCGGCACAAAGATCCTCAGAATGACATATTAGGCCGGTATTTATAAGTGAAGGCGACCACCAATCTCTCTGAAATTTTAACAAATGGACCTTCTAATCTAAATGGACCTACCACAGGGGTCGCTAATCCCAACTTCGAATAAGGAGGGATTGGTAATGATCCCTTTATTGGTTGATTTTTGGTCAGCGATCCCTACAGTGGCTTATGCATGCTAAAATATGTTTTTCCTTCAATTCTCATGTTATTTGGACCACTGGAGCTCGGGTTATTATTCAATCTTTAACTCGATATCACCTGTGCACTACTGTGAGCCGAACCCTCTACAAGGTGGTATGTAGATCCCTTAAAGTTTTTCCTTACGACGTATGATCCATAAGGTAGGTTTTCTAGGGTCCACATGCCTTGCCTTCCAAATTTCATATGCTTTGTAGTTGTAAATCCTGAGATAGAGAGTGTTTTATGCATGAATACACTTAGAACTTGTTGAATGTCGATCCCTCTTTAATATAGCCTGCCAATCCCTCTATATCGAACATGCTGATCCCTTCCAATTTGCTATGTTATGCTGAACCCTTCATTTCGTTGAGCCATATTCCATGCTTTAAGCATCCTACATTGTACATCCATTAAATCCATTCAATTCTGACTTCATATACTTATCTGTACTTGACCATCAGGCCCCACAATCATCATTCTTGAATCATCGACCTTGATGGCAATCAGATCTAACTTATGCAGCCCGTTCAATATAGGCGGACTAGAATACCGGGTAACACATATAATTACAAATTCAATAATAAATTTCTCCAAAAATTTATTTGCATTCAAAACCCCTAATTCGTTTAGATTATAGAAATTAAGGTTTACCGAAGAAGAGGATAATGGTGGACGCTCTCTCTTATAGTCCAATATGAAGATGAACTTTCTTCATTTAAATAGACTTAATTAAGAACGTACTTGGAGATTAAGAAAATTAATTGTCCGATTATCTTGAAATCTTTTTAAATATCTACGATTTGATTTCTATGCAAATGGATAATGGTGATATTGGTTTCAATAATTTTCCTTGCTTAAATCAATCTCCATCAGCAATCTTTTCTTTCTTACAAATCCTTTGACTAATTAATTGATCAGCTAATTAATTAGTTTCATTTCCCCAAAAGCAATCACATGTAACTTTCCTCTTTATCTTTCCGCTTATAACATAATTGATTGATTGATAAGATCAATTAGTTAAATTCTTTTCTTCTTTGGTAAATATTTGAATCGCCCGAATTTAAAAAAATCAATAAAGTTCGGGTATAACAACCCAAAATTTTAGTCATTTGATTTTAAGTATTTAATTAATTTAAAATATTTAAGCAGTTATATTTAGAATTTAATAACTTATAATTCAAATGTAGGGAATGTTGAAACATTTGAAACATGAATTAAATTTTAATTAAATGGATTTAATAATTTTATTCAACTTCTTTTAAGTACTAAATAATATTGATGAATTCAATTTGTAAATTTATTTACAAATATAAATAGATTAGGTAAATATCTATAATTGGATCAAAAATATAAAACGATATTCAAATTTATGAAATTAACATTTCGGGCCACTATCTCGGATTTTGATGAAACTAGTGTCATTAGATTTGGAATAATAAATTATTGTACACCATTAAGTTTCGTAACTATTAGACCTATCGTTTGGCCGTGCGAACTCGAAATGCATAGCAATTAATTTTAAAATAATTTGATTTAAAAAGACATCTTCTGTATATGATCGAATCAGGCCATGAGACTAATTCCACTGTGTTTGGAATAGGGGTATAACATATAGAATGCTAGGTGGCGCATCTCATTTGGAATTCAAGATTTTTGGGTATGCTAGGCCGGATATTTTAATATAAATAACATAATATATGCCCATATTCAAGACCATCTATCTCAAACCATACCCCATCTTTCCAGCCACCATATCCCCAGGGACACTTCCATACGCCTTCTCTCTATTTAAACCAAGGCCTGTAATATGAAGAGAAGCTTCCTCTTACAACATAAAACTTTAAAAATCCATAACTAAGGATTTAAGCAACTAAAAATCGTGCAAAATATTTGAGCTTAAATAGGAGTGTGCCACGATTTTGTATATATGTTGTTGGGTTCGGCAACGATTTGGGTCGCCCAATTCCTTGACATTCGACTTAGGGTTAGTGTTCTTGGGAGATGTGGTCAGTTACTGTCGAATTGGAGGATATATTTGGGTTTGGAGTGTCGATTAGCATCTTCGAGTGAATTCTGGTCAGGGCAGTTGCTTGAGGGGATGAGCGACATTTGGGGGTCGATGAGATAATGGGAGCTGGTCACGTTTTGTCAAGGGATGGCGGGCGTAGGTTTTAGGGTTCGGGCGAGTCGAGTTTGCGTAGAGCGACGCGTTGGCGAAGATGGATTGGAGAACGTCGAGTATTTCTCCATATCGCTAAAATTGTGCATGGCCATGATTAGATTGCTATGTCGTTGTGCACGTTTGAGGAATAAGGGAAGAAGATGGAGTTAATTTGGGTTAGGTAATTAGGAAATGTAATTAGTAAACTAATCATATTATTTAATTTCTGAAAACTTATAATTTGAATAAATTTTGCATATGAGGTCGAATTTGGACGCCATTTATTGCATTGCACTTGTATGGACATTGTCTTCACAATGGATTTGGTTTGGTTGGAATTGGAGCTGGTGGAATTTTTGGCCAAAATCAAACGCTTGTCCGGTTTTAATTCAAAAACGGAATGTTTCGATGAATACCGAAAATCATTATGAGTTTCACTCACATTCAATTTACTATATCATATCTATGATGCTATAAACTATTGTTAATTGCTTGGATGTCAGTTAAACTATTTGGTTGATTGTCTAGATAAATTTCCGTTTGAAAAATAGATGACATATTAACTTGATTGTTATCGACCCATATGATTATATACAATGTCCTTAACTATTGTTTTGTAGGGAAAATTTGTAGAGAGACCCTAAGGGGTGTTTCGTTAGTGATTATTTATTCACATTCTTATGCAATTATATCGATGATTAATTAAAATTGGCTATGACATTCTATTTAATTGTTTAAGTACCGTTATAGCAATTTTCGCTATACCATCACTTATTACATATCACACCATAAACTCGTATGTGTTCTGAACTTGAGCTTGTGTTTTCACAAAAATAAATGTTTAAAATTCATTAATCATTTTGATTAATGATAATTTAAATTAATTAATCATTTTAATTTAAGATTTTGAAACTAATTAAGCAATTTAATTAATGATGTTTAAAATTGGCTCATCTTTAGATTTTAATTAATCATTATTGCTAATGATGTTTTATACTTAATTAACCATTTTAGCTGATGATTACTTCAGTTTAATTAATTATTTTAATTAATGATAATGGAGTTTAATTAATCATTTTAACTAATGATATTTAAAATTAACAATCATTTTAATTAATGATGTTTAAAATTAATTAATCATTTTAATAATGATATTTTAATTTAATTAATCATTTTTATTAATGATGTTTGAAATTGATTAATCTTTTAATTAATGAAGATTTGAATTTAAAATAGATCATTTTAATTAATGATATTTAACTTTAATTAATCATTTTAATTGATGATTGTTTAAATTTAATTAATTATTTCAACTAATGGTGTTTTGATATTCAGCCTATCAACTTAATAAATGATGTTAAATATAACTAAACCATTTTAATTAATGATATTTGAAACATGATAAATCATTTAACTAATGGTTATTTTAATTTAATTAATTATTTGGATAAATAATGTTTAAATTTTATTAATCAATTTGTTTAATGATATTTTAAATTAATTATTCATTTTAATTAACAATTATTTAGATTTAAAGAATCATTTGATAAATGATATTTTAAGTTAGTTAATTGATTTAATAAATGAGTTTAAAGTAAATTAGCTAATTAGATGAAAGTGTTTTGGAAGTAATTGACTATTTTATTTAAGGTAATTAATTTGTTTATTTAAAGGAAATTGTAAATTTGATTGATTATCTTTCGAGAAAATTAATATTATTTAAATTTGTAAGAGAGATTACAAATGTGGTTTATTATCTTTCGGGATAATTAACACTATTTTATATTTGATAAAAGAATTTAAATTTAATTAATTTTCTTCAGCAAATTTAGATAGTTTTAAAATTAT
Organism: Allium cepa; assembly: GCA_030765085.1. Taxonomy (NCBI): domain Eukaryota; kingdom Viridiplantae; phylum Streptophyta; class Magnoliopsida; order Asparagales; family Amaryllidaceae; genus Allium; species Allium cepa. The sequence goes on from CM060931.1 coordinate 261,878,940, forward strand.
AAAAAAAGAGTATTATAAATCATCCATGGGAAGATTTACATTATTTAAATTTATAAAAGAAATTTAAATTGTTTATTATTTTTGGGATAATAAATATTGTTTTAAATTTATAATGAAGGTTTATAAATGAAAAGTTGTTTGATAGAATTGTTTAAAAATAAAGCTAAGCATAAATTATTTTGGCATTTATAGTAAAAAATGTTTTAATGACTTTTATTTAGACCATAGTTTTAATACGCTTAGTACTATAATTTTGTCTTTTAAAAGATCAATTTAAAGAACATTTTTAAAGTGGTTTTACTAATGTTGAAATGTGAAAATCAAGAAAAAATAAGAATCAAATGTTTTAAGCGTTTGATTTATTTCATTTGTGGTAAGTGTATGAAATTTAATTCTCATATACAAATCACATAGCTATTCCCCATAGTTTATTTCTCGATTATCGATTTCGATTCCGCTATCTTCTTTATTTTTTGTCATTCTAAGATGATGTATTTCTCATTGAGCTTTATTATCTTTTACCGAAAATGACTAAACCCAAAGCATGGATAAGGGGGGTGCACCTTCCAAGTCATTGTTGTGCTTCGTCATTTTAAGGCGATTTATCGCTAATTGTGAGTTTTGGTATTTAACACCAAAAAAACTTATACCAAAGCCCGAGAAGGATCCAAGCTATGTGGGTCGCACCTATCAGGGTATGCTCACATCTATCTAGAGAGGCGTTGGCATGCATGCATTGATGTGAAATATTCGGATGCTCGTGTGTAGTGGGGTCCAGCTTGGAAGTTCCCGAGAGTGACGCATGTGCTCTAAAGTATATATTATCTAGGGGTATACTTTCGTTGAAGGGGAAGCACCCACCTAGTTATGTTGGATAAATCCATTCTTCTTATTTGATTCGAACCTTCAAATTGTTTTTCTATAATTGAAACGAGGAGAATCAACCACTTTCCACGATGTTTAATTATAGGTTTTGTCCATTCTATCTAGTTTGGACCACTACCTTGTTTGTTCATTTTATCAAGTTTGGACTGTTATCTTGCTTTATCCATTCTATCCAGTTTGGATATTTTTCATGGATTGTTTTCAGTCTTCCAAACCTGGTTTTTAATATTATTTATTCCCATTCTTATTTGGAATCGTTTCCTATTGTTTATTTCAATTCTTTCCTGTATGGATGTTACTCTTGTGAGGTAAAAATCCATTCCGCATTAGCGGCATGGTATCAACGCACTTTAATATATTCCTCAGTATTTGAATTATGTCACGCTGGTATTTTAGACCGATCCAGATGTTATTTTATTATAATGCTTAGGTTAGATCGAGTATTTTCCCAAGTTTTCCTTGGTTTTATGGAGATCTTGGAAAAGAGATGGAAGTCCACATATCGTAGTGTTTTATTTTCCGTTGTGTTATATGGTATCAATATCAGTAATTATAAGGTCGGGATTTTAAAACTATCCAACTAATAAGATTTGATTTTAACTTTGATATACTCTGTATTTTTGGAATGATAGTTCTACAATCCTTGTTATATTATGTTATTGATTCCGATGTGAGACTCTATTTTTCTCTGCTCTCTGTTTTTTCTTTTTATTTACCCTAACAACCGCCTTTTTGTCGATTGGATGCTTGACATTTGAATATAACGGTGATATTCAGTGTTGACTTTCAATGGTAATAAAGGCGGATTGTTACATCAGGCGTAAGTTTAAAATCAAGTCCTAAAACTCAATATAAGCTATAATTCTATTCTAGTCTCCAAGGTCGAGACCAAATGAATAATAATTTCTTCGTTTTTTTTATATAAAAGTAATAAAAAATTTCTTTTTTTACACAAATAATTTGGCATTGTTTATTAATCAACTTTGAAGATTGAATTTATCTACAATAAAGCAGTTTAACTCTCCGTTATTTTCCCTTATATCCTTTAATCATTTCCGTTATACCTTTTTGCACTCAATCACTATACAATAATCGAGTGTTTTGATTACAAATGGAAACACTAAGTTGATTTTCTTTATACGGTGATATTTATTTTGGCTTTTGACAAACACGATAAAATAGTCTCTTTTTTCCAATAGACATTTTTTTTTGCAAAATTGTCACTCTTTGATTTCGTTGTTTGCGACACGAAATGAGCATTTGAAAGGACAAGGAAAGGGCATGGTTCCTGAAAGGGGAATGCATTCCTATCATATGAAAGAGGCATTTTAATTGTTTTGTTATAAATAATTAATTTTGTTATTTTATTTTTATTTTAATTATTTTATAACTACATAGTTAAAAAATATAATTGAACATCACAAATTTATTTAATCACTAAAAATTGAAATAAAATTGCAAATGTAACTAAAAATACAATGAAATACAACTAGAACTCAGGTGGTGGATAAGATGGTTAGTAAGTAAGTGAAGGGCCCATCATAAATTGTCGGTATCTAATTATGTATTATGAGCGTTCGATCTCCAACCAAAATCGATTTCAGACATCATCATCTTCCAAAGAAGAAAAAATTCATTCAGACCAATTCTTAGGACTTCGATGAGAGTTTTTGTGAACTGTTTCGTCAAGTCTCGAACTCAATAAAATCATGAAAAATATGTAAAGTAAACAAAAATGAGATTGAGATGAATATTTAAAAGATTATCCCAAAATATATTGTCTTTTGCTGATTTTTTTTGGTTAAATTTTAAGGTTGATGTTGGTAAGGAGGAAAAAGAGAGAATGATAGAAATATACAGGGTTAAAATTATGGATGTTTGGGATAACCATTGGATTCGTCGTTGGCGTCTAATGACAACCAGTAAATTTGATCCGTTGAGCCCAACGGTCCGAAGTTATGAATTTAATGTCCGACGTTCAACACCAACGTAAACTGGTCAAATTTGTCCATGAACGCATCCTTTGTCAGATGATCATACCTACCTTTGAAAGTTGAGCGATTTAATCATCCAAGGAGCTCTAAGTAGTTATTGGATCAAAATTTTAATTTAATTTAATTTAATGGTATGTGTCAACCTCAACCCCTATTTAATGTGGCCACTTGGAGGTCCCTTTATTGCCAGGTAATCAGTGCTTGAGGTAGGCATTTAAGTGGGTCGACCAATGTTTTAGGTCTTTCCCAAAAATAGAAGTGAATTAGCTGGATTTTTTTTCTATAAATAGTTGAACCACATTAGTAAATCATGCTACTTATTCTTTTTCAAGTGTTTTTGACAACTCTTTATAAGAAGATTAGACCATTACCAACAACAACTTTTTTCATTTACCCATTCATTTTTATTTTCATATTGAATGAATTAGTTGTTCACCCAGAAGAAGGATAACCAATCACACAATCATTTAAAAAAAAAACAAACAGATAAAATGGTAAAGAATTTTTCATTTTCTTACAAAAATTAAATAAAATGGAAAAACTATAAAGATCCATAAATTTTCGATAATTAAATTTGTTAATTTAAAAAGATTTTGGTAATTTAATATTGAAGAAAATAAAAATTAGTGAATTGTTAATGGAAATAATAACTAGAATGAACTGTAACAATATAAATGTAAGTTAATTGTTAACAGTTGAAATGAAATTCCAATGATGAAATAATGTAAATTGTTCTACTTGGTAATAAAATTGAACATAAGAAACAAATGTAAATATCTACTTATTGTATAAAACAGATAGTTAATGGTAATTGAATAAAATCAATATTTTATAATAATTTTAATATTTGTTGTGAATAATGAATTCATAAAAATGATTAAAAGTTATGGTAATAATTGTCATAAGTTAGTTGTTTATTTGGTCTGTTAAATTTAAAAAGGGAAATTAATTTGAATTAAATGAACTTTAAGGTTGCATTAATGAGATTTAAGACTACAAAGGAGACAATGAATGTAACAAAATGAGTAGAAGTGCTAATTATATTCATAGTGTGATAAGTGATGTAATAAAAGAACGAAACTGTGAAATAATTAGTTGGGACTTTTAAATTTAATTAATGTGTAGTTTCGGCAAAATCCAATATAATGGGAATATAACTATTAATACAAATAAAAGATGGGAATTGGAATATACCAATATAATGAAATGTGAAACAAGTGTTAACTATGTTATAGAGTAATAGTGGACTTTAATTAAGGGTTGGAATTGAGTCAAATCAATTTATTGAAATTAATTATAAATAACTAGATTTAATTACAATTGAAGTTAAACACTGTAATTGGTGAATTTATTTAACTTTAATTTGATATCTTAACTTGTTTAAATTATTGTGAATGTTAAAAAAATCGAAAATGGTAAAATTTATTAACCATAAAATTTACATTGGAAGTTCGACTTAATTAGTTTAATATCAATTAATTTAATTAATTAAAATATAGTCATTTTGGCCATTGACTCGGATTTCGACGAAACCAGTTTCATCGGGTCCGCAACGGTGAATTATTACACAATTTCAAGTTTCGTAGCGATCGGACTTGTCGTTTGATCGTACGGCCTCGAAACGCCCAGAAATAAATTTAATTGAAATCAATTTAGAATAAGCTGATTTTAATGTAACTTCTTCATATAATGGACTTAGGACATGAAAAATGTTCCATCGAGTTTAAAATATTCGAAAACATCTATTTTAATATATAGGTTGAACCATTTGCGTTCCGAAGACAAAACGGGCTTTTCGGGTCGTTTATCGTTCAACTTTCCAAGCCAATCTAGCCCATTCATTTTTATTGTGTTCTGCCTGTATACACGTCGTTATAAATCCTAGATCATTTTTCTTATTCCTTATTTCTATACATACAATTCCATTTGCTCTTTCTCATTCCAATGGCAGACAAAACCTATTCCCAATTGCAATTTCAAATCAAATTCAAAGCCAAAAATTCATACTCCTCAAATAATATCAAATTATATCATTTTGAAGCTCTAGACGAGCGTAAGTCAAAACTGTCGTTAGTTTCTCAATTTATTTTTCTATGTGAACGGAATTCGAATAATCATTATCGGCCGTTCGTTTGGAATTTGATTGGCAATCGTGATTCGCCAATTCAAGGTTATGGGCGTGTAGAGGGTGGTGCTGGAAGTTCATCCATGCAATCTGTTTGGCGAATCGATGGGCAGATAGGTAGGAATAAATCGAACTAGGGTTCGATTTAATGGGGCGACTGCCCATTTTCGTGCGACCGATGGCAAATCGAGAGGGGAGTCTTGTTTTGGCGACGTTGGCGTGGCTTTGGGGCGGTCGACATTTGGGCAGGCGGTGCGGCGCGTCGGTGAGCAGGTCGAGATGGCAGCATGGTGAACGAGCACTGTAGCCCTAGATTTTGGTCGGGTTCATTCGAAAGCGTAGGGGTGACAGTGCTGACGTGGTAAAATTTAAAGATAATACTTTATTTAATTTAATTTAAACTACAATTGTTCTAATGCTTATAACTTTCATATACGAGGTCGGATTCATGTGCGGTCTATTCCACTGCATTCGTATCGAAATTTCGAAGATTTTGGCACTAGTTTGGACAAATTTTGAGACCGTTCCAATTTTGGGCTTAAATTGGATTTAAATTCAAATTGAGTGTTTAAACCCACTCACAACCTCTAAAATTTCTTATGCCTTTTAAATTAAATTTATGATGTGATTAGGGATTTATTTATGACCGTTTGGTATATTTTGAGTCATCATCTCAATTAATTTGAATTTATTTGAATTAAATCGTTATTTAGTTTATTATTGAATATAAACTGCCAGTTAAATACCCGTTATTGATTATTAGTTCTATATTGATACTTATTGATTGTTTTGGATGATGATTATGATGGATGTTGACTATTGATGTTGGTTGAATGGATGTTTATTTTATACGATTATAAAATGCAAGTTCGTTATGGATTTTTATTTATTTCGGGATTGTGGTTTGAAATGATATATAACCGTAAAATTTAAAATTGCAAATTGAAATGATAAATATCTGTATTACTTGACCCTAGGGTAGAGAAATATATACAGATACCGGATTGTTAAAATTAAATGATTTTTAAATCCTTAATTTTTGAATGGAATTAAATGATATTTTGAAGAAAAATTTAATTTATATAAATTGAAGTATTTTGGAAAATCAAGTTTATGTTGAAAAAGGGAAATTTGTTTTGTTGATTTGGAAATTGAAATTGGTCTAAATGTGTTGAAATGAAATAAATAGTTTTAAATTGATATAAATTCCAGATTCATGTCTTCAAATATAAACTGTTTTAAATTTAATATTTTTTAAGATTCTAAATTTTAATATTTTCAGATTTACAAACTATTTTAACCTATATTAATTATATTAAATCAATTTAACCTATTTAAAACCATTTAATTTATTTTAACTAATTAGACCATTTAACTTATATTAAATCTAAATAATGTATTTTAAGCTATTTAATCTATTTAAATCTATTTAACTAATTTAAATATATATTAACTATTCTAGATTATGCTATTATTGAAAATTTATTTAAACTATTTATAACTATTGTAACCATTTATAACCAGTTATAACTATTTTCTAGATTTTCAGACTAAGAAAAAGGGAAGTGTTTATATTCAAAAAAATTTGGTTTAAAAGTAAATATAATGAAATGATGAAATGATTAAATGTATAATAAATTGAAACGATGATTTTGAAGTAAGGATTTACCCTGTTTTGAAATATGGTTTTGGATGGAATTATGACTTTTGAAAGTGAATACGGATTTTAAAGCGAATATAATTTGAAAGCGAATATGATTTGAAAGTATTATGATTTTGGGAATATGATATTTTGATATCAATTGTGAATTGACTTTTGAAATGTAAAAGAATCATCCGTGTGAAATAAGCGTTTGATTGTTATAGATACTGGATAAGATATTATCTTACTCTTTGCCAATACCGAAAACCACTTTAACAACTGTGTACGTGGTGGAGATTCCAAAAATGAAGTAGGATGGTTTGGTGAACAATTTCTGTATAAGGTATGACGTGACCCTGACTCCCATGAGTCGGCTTAGATGTGACTAAAATCAGGAGCTCCGCTGGGCCAAGTGAGGTCATTCCTCCGATCGGGCACACTTCTTCGATATTATATTCTGATTTTGTGATTGTTTGGTGGCCATCCCTCGATTTTTGATTTGGTAGTGTGTTCTGAAAGGCGGTAGTAGCTGTTATATGTCACTAGTCCGTATCTACGAACGATATATCTACCCTAGCATTTCCTCGTGTGCCATGTTCACATGCCGTAGCGCGCCTTCTACGAGTTTGTTTTGTGTCGTACCTATGCGGTGTCCTCTGGGTAAACCTCTAGTTTACGGAAGAGCTTACGCCATCGTATAGACTATAGAAATATATAAAATGTGTTAAAGGTGATATGGGTAATGCCTTAATGCTATTTAATACTTTTACTTTACTATAGACACTATTATGATAGCGTATTGTAATACATAGTAGATAGTTTAACGGATCCTTAGGACATGTGAATCCTGAGCATCTCTTGAATTACTGCACTCACGTTAGACACTAGATAGGAGATGTCAAATCCCGTAAACATCTCTGACGCAATTTCACTCATTTTATTTCCTGTTGATTTAACTTACATAAGATCTTTTAGTTCTGACTCGAGTGTTTTGTCCTTTCAATTCGCTCGGGTCAGCCTGAGCATGTCAGGATTTGAAGATCCTGTTTTTGAAGGACGAAGACGAACACGAAGATTGTGTTAGTATTATTTATTGTATTTCACTGCATCATGTATTCCGCTGCATTATTTATTATTCTCTGGTATGTGTAACTCTGATCTGTGTTGTATAAGTATAATGAAATGTTTTATAAAACACCTTCATGAACTGTTTATTTTATTATTATATTTTGTCATTTCGCTGCAGGATTTTGTTTGTTTTTTTTCTTTCTCTTCTTTTTCTTATTCACCCCAATAACAATCCGCCTTTTTGTATGGTTTGGGTCGGCATGTGTGTCTTCCTAAAACATACAAAAAGGTGGATGTTACATTTAGTATCAGAGCTTTGGTTTAGCAATAAATCTTACCTTTGTGGGGTCTGACACTTTACTAATAGGGTAGTAATAACCTATGATGAGTCGCTGAGTGTATATATATGAGAGAGCGTATTTGTTAATGTTGTAAAAAGGCTTTTATATTGTGTGTTTCCTTTTGTATTTATAAATTCTGGTTGGTGCATATGACGCTATGACATCGATAGAGATTTCTAAGCACTTAATAGGACAGACCGACACAATATTTGTTTAGAAATATTGGTAAATGAAATAATTTTGCCTATTGCATATTTTTTTATAAATAAAGATTTATAAATGATATATATTTGGTTGTAATATGTTGGTTGTTAGGTAGTGAAATTTATAAATATTGGTTGTAAAATAAAGTTTACAAATAAAACGAGAATAAATTGGAAATTTTAGAATTTATGTTCCGGGATTTTTGAAAATTTCTTTCGAATGATTTTGGAATATAATAATAATAATACTATTTAGTCGTATTTTCTGATATAAATATTTCAATATAATTTGGAAGAATTGTTTTAAAGAAATTTTGGAAAGAAATAAATTTTGTACTCTCGTCTTTGTCGTTGGAAAATAATTTCGATGATGAGTGCACGCATCATCGACATTCATTTTCGAGTTTCGAAGTGGGAAGACCATTGTAGTTGTTTACTACACATTTGTTTTGACAAGTAAATATAAATTTATTTCCAAATTTGATTTGATACATATAAAAGATATGATATATATGTTATTTTAAATGAATTGAAATGCAACCCGGCATTTAGTTCTTAAATTCCTATAAATTATAGGTTTTAATTATTGAAATGAAAAGGAATTTAACTATTTAATAATTGGAACTTCTAAATAAAAACAAGAAATTAGATGCTAGGTTATGAATGAAATATACAAGGAAATTGAAATTCGTAACTTATAAGTAAAAGAATAAAAATCTGCAAGATATGATTATTGAACATTTTGCCAATTAAAAGAAATAAGACAAACTTGTGTAACTTTCAATTACATCCTTAAAAGCATATATATAACTTACAAAATATTAAAAGTTGTAATGTTTAATAAGAAAATATAATGGAATATTATACAAGGAAAGCTTAAAAAAATGAAAACGTACAATGAATTGCTTTTATAAATATGAATTTGATGTCATAATTGTTATAACTTAAGTTATAATTGAAATGTACTATATAAAATGTAATAGAAAGTAAGTTTGGTAAGTGAATAATTATAAAACTTAAGTTATTGAATTGATATGTTTAATAGTCGAATTGAACATGAATACTATAAATAAATGCTTAAACTTAAGTAAATGTTTGAAAGTTGAATATTGGAAGTAAAGGACCTTAAATTTAAGTTAATGTAAATCAAAGGTGAGAAACTTAAGTATGAACTTATACACAAATGAATATTAATATCTAATAGAAATTAGACGGATAGATTAATAGATATATCCTAAAACTGCAATGAGATGAATGTAATACTTGAATAATGAAATCATTGGTTACTATAAATAACTGAATAGAATTAACATATGTAATAAAATGTAAGTAACATATGTAAGGAAATAAATGAATATAAAGAAATGGAAAGAATTTTCAGTATATGAATAATTAAAGAAAATGAAATTGTAATAAAATGAATGTAAATAAATGAAATTAAGTAATGAATGAATGAATAGAAATTGAATTATGTAAGGGATAAATGGAAAATTAAAGAAAGTAATCACTGAATGAATGAAATGAAGAAAAAAAAGAACAACAAATCTCATGGAAAAAAATAAACTTAATTAATGTTATGATCTGTTGTTTGTTTGGTTTATGGTTTGTTTGAGAAATCATACTTTTATTGTTTGGATGGATGGATAATCTATTGAGTTTTATCTAAGACTATTGAGTAAAGGATATACTTAGTAATTATTAGCATTCTATGTGATTAAAGGTGTCTCAACTCAAACAACCCATTCGTTTTGCTTGCTATGGATGGATGATTGATTATATTAATTTTATATGATGATTTTGTGCTTTTGTTTGCAAGTGATTGTTGTTTATGTTGATTTGTTTGTTTGTGGTTGTATATAAGTGAAATACAGATTATGGAAGCAATTGCTACTGCTTTTGCGTTATTGGCCCGACAAATAGGTATGTTCCCGGATTACGGTTTATAGCGCTATTATATTGTTTTTTCCATGTTGGGATATATTATTTTTGAAAATATACGTTATATATTGTTATATTTGATATTATAACTTCTTCCAATCCTCTCCGTACAAAGGAGACTCTACCGAAATTTTTCGTAAATTTTGGACATGGAAAATTTTGAAAAATGTTTTCCAAACTTTATTAGCTTGAGTAAAAAAGGATTTAATGGTTATAAATTGGTATATTTTATTTAAATTATTTAATTTTGTAAATTTATTTGTTTATAAATTTTATATTTTTGAATAAGGTATATTGACTACTTAATTCTATCTTTTCCATTCTTTTTCCTTTTTGAGGACGAAAAGTTTTGAGTGGGGGAGAATATAAAGACCCACAAATTTTCGATAATTAAATTTGTTAATTTAATAAGATTTTGGTAATTTAATATTGAAGAAAATAAAAATTATGAATTGTTAATGAAAATAATAACTAGAATGAACTGTAATATGTTAATTGTTAATGATTGAAATGAAATTCTAATGATGAAATAATGTAAATTGTTGTACTTGATTATAAAATTGGATATAAGAAACAAAGGTAAATATCTAATTATTTTATAAACTAGATAGTTAATGGTAATTGAATAAAATCGGTATTTTATAAGAATTGTAACATTTGTTGTGAATAATGAATTCATAAGAATAATTAAAATTTATGGTGACAATTGTTATAAGTTACCTGTTTATTTGGTCTATTAAATTTAAAAAGGAAAATTAATTTGAATTAAATGAACTTTAAGGTTACATTAATGAGATTTAAGACTATAAAGGAGACTATGAATGTAACAAAATGAATAGAAGTGCTAATTCTATTCATAATGTGATAAGTGATGTAATAAAAGAACGAAAATGTGAAATACTTAATTGGGACTTTAAATTTAATTAATGTGTAGTTTTGGCAAAATCCAATATAATGGGAATATAACTATTAATACAAATAAAAGATGGGAAATGGAATATGCTAATTAATGAGATGTGAAACAAGTGTTAACTGTGTTATAGAGTAATAACGGACTTAAATTAAGGGTTGAAATTGAGTCAAATCAATTTATTGGAATTAATTATAAATAACTAGATTTAATTACAATTGAAGTTAAACACTGTAATTGGTGAATTTATTTAACTTTAATTTGATATCTTAACTTTTTTAAATTATTGTGAATATTAAAGAAATCAAAAATGGTAAAATTTGTTAACCATAAAATTTACATTGGAAATTCGACTTAATTAGTTTAATATTAATTTATTTAATTACTAGAAATATAACCATTTTGGCCACTGACTCGGATTTCGACGAAACCAGATTCATTGGATCTGCAACAGTGAATTATTATAGAATTTCAAGTTTCATAGCGATCGGACTTATCGTTTGATCGTGCGGACTCGAAACGCCCAGAAATCAATTTAATTAAAATCAATTTAGAATAAGCTGATTTTAACGTGACTTCTTCATACAATGGAATTAGGACTTGAAACATATTCCATTGAGTTTAAAATATTTGAAAACATCTATTTTGATATATGGGTTGATCCATTTGCGTTTTAGAGACAGAACGGGCTTTTCGGGTCGTTTATCGTTCAACTTTCCAAACCAATTTAGCCCATTCATTTCTATTGTGTTCTGCCTATATATACGTCGTTATAAACCTAGGTTATTTCTTATTCCTTATTTCTATACGTACAATTCTATTTTCCCTTTCTTATTCCAATGGCAGGCAAAACCTAATTTCCAATTGCAATTTCAAATCAAATTCAAAGCCAAAAATTCAAAATCCTCAAATAATATCAAATTATATATCGTTTTAAAGCTCTCGATGAGCGCAAGTTAAAACTGTAGTTAGTTTCTCAATTTAGTTTTCTATGTGAACGGAATTCGAAGAATCATTTTCGGCCATTCGTTTGGAATTTGATCGGCAGTCGTGATTCGCCGATTCAAGGTTATGGGCGTGTAGAGGGTGGCTCTGGGAGTTCATCCATGCAGTCTGGTTGGCGAATCGGTTGTCAGATAGGCAGGAAAAAATTGAACTAAGGTTCTATTTAATGGGGGCGGCTGCCCATTTTCGTGCGACTGATGGTGAATCGAAGGAGGGGGGGGGTCTCGTGTGGGCGATGTTGGCGAGGCTCTGGGGCGGTCAGCGTTTGGGCAGGCGACGCGTCAGTGAGCAGGCCGAGATGGCAGCATGGTGAATGAGCACTGTAGCCCTAGATTTTGGCTGGGTTCATTCGAAGCGTATAGGTGACAATGCTGACGTGGTAAAATAAAAGATAATATTTTATTTTATTTTATTTAAATTATAATTATTCTAATGCTTATAACTTTCACATATGAGGTCCGATTCACGTGCAGTCTGTTCCGCTGCATTCGTATCGAAATTCCGGAGATTTTGACGTGGATTTGGATGAATTCTAGACCATTCAAATTTTGGGATTAAATTGGATTTGAATTCAATTTAAATTCAAAGGTGAGTGTTTTAACCAACTCACAACCTCTAAAAAAAATTATATTTGTTAACTTGAATATATGATGTGATTACGGATTTATTTATGACTGTTTGGTACATTTTGAGTCATCAACTCAGTTAATTTGAATTTATTTGAATTAAATCATTATTGAATTTATTATTGAATAAACTGCCAATTAAATACCCATTTTTGATCATCAGTTCTATATTGATATTTATTGATTGTTTTGGATGATGATTGTGATGGATGTTGATTGTTGATGTTGCTTGAATGGATGTTTATTTATACTGTTATAAACTGCAAGTTCGTTATGGGTTTTTATTTATTTCAGGATTGCGGCTTGAAATGATACATAACCATAAAATTAAAATTGTGGATTGAAATGATAAATATTCGTATCACTTGACCCAAGGATAGAGAATTATATGCAGACACCGATTGGTTAAATTGAATGATTTTTAAATCCTTAATTTTTGAATGGAATTAAATAATATTTTGAAGAAAAATTTGATTTATATAAATTGAAGTATTTTGGAAAATCAAGTTTATGTTGAAAAAGGAAAATTTGATTTGTTGATTTGGAAAATGAAATTGGTCTAAATGTGTTGAAATGAAATGAATACTTTTAAATCGATATAAATTCCATATTCATGTCTTCAAATATAAACTGTTTTAAATTTTATATTTTTTTAAGATTCTAAATTTTAAGATTTTCATATTTATAAACTATTTTAACTTATATTAATTATATATAATCAATTTAACCTATTTAAAAAAATTTAATTTATTTTAACTAATTAAACTATTTTAACTTATATTAAATCTAAATAATCTATTTTAAAGCTATTTAATCTATTTTAATTATATTTAATCTATTTAAATCTATTTAACTAATTTAAATCTATATTAACTATTCTAGAGTATGTTAGTATTAAAAATTTATTTAAACTATTTATAACTATTGTAACCATTTATAACTATTTTTTAGATTTTTAGACTAAGAAAAAAGGAAGTGTTTATATTCAAATTTCTTTGGTTTAAAAGCAAATATGATGAAATGATTTGATGCATAATAAATTGAAATGATGATTTTGAAGTAAGGATTTACCCAGTTTTGAAATATGGTTTTGGATGGAATTATGACTTTTGAAAGTGAATACAGATTTTAAAGTGAATATGATTTGAAAGCGAATATGATTTGAAAGTATTATGGTTTTGATGATATGATATTTTGATATCACTTGTGAATTGACTTTTGAAATGTAAAAGAACCATCTGGTGTGAAATAAGCGTTTGGTTGTTAAAGAGACCGGGATCAGATATTGTCATACTCTCTGCCAATACCGAAAACCACTTTAACAACTGTGTACGTAGTGGAGATTCAAGAAATGAAGTAGGATGGTTTGGTGAACGATTTTTGTATAAGGTATGACGTGACCCTGACTCCCATGAGTCAGCTTAGATGTGACTAAAATCAGGAGCTCCGCCGGGCCAAGTGAGGTCATTCCTCCGATCGGGCACACTTCTTCGATATTATATTCTGATTTTGTGATTGTTTGGTAGCCACCCCTTGATTTTTGATTTGGAAGTGTGTTCTGAGGTGGGCAGTAGTAGATGATATGCTTACCACCAGTCCGGATCTGCAAACGGTATATCTTTCCTGGCATTTCCTCATGTGCCATGTTCACATGTCCTAGCGTGCCTTCTATGAGTTTGTTTTGTACTGTACCTATGCGGTGTCCTATTGGTAAACCTCCAGTTTACGGAGGAACTTACGCCATCGTATAGACTATGGGAATATATAAAATGTGTTAAGGGGTATATGGGTAACGCCTTAACCCTATTTTAATACTTTTACTTTACTGTAGACACTATTATAATAGCGTATTGTACTACATAGTAGATAGTTTAACGGATCCTTAGGAGATGTGAATGCCGAGCATCTCTTGAGTTATTGCACTTACGTTAGACACCGGATAGGAGATGTTAAATCCCGTAAACATCTCTGATGCCATTCCACTCATATTATTTCCCGTTGATTTAACTTACATAAGATCTTTTAGCACTGACTTGAGTGTTTTGTCCTTTCAGCCTAAGTATTTCAGGATTTGAAGACCCTAATTCTGAAGGACGAAGACGAAGATTGTATTAGTATTATTTATTGTATTTCACTGCATCATGTATTCCGCTGCATTATTTATTATTCTCTGGTATGTGTAACTCTGATCTGTGTTGTATAAGTGTAATCAAATGTTTTATAAAACACCTTCATGAACTGTTTATTTTATTATTATATTTGTCATTCCGCTGCAAGATTCTGTTTATTTTTTTTCCTTCTCTGCTTTTTCTTATTCACCCCAATAACTATCCATCCATTCTGTATGGTTTGGGTCGGCATGTGTGTCTGCTTAAAACATACAAAAAAGGTGTGATGTTACAAAAACCTTTGTCTTTTATTCAATCTGCAATAAAACAACAAACTCTTTGTTGTTTTATGCACTAGTTTTTTGTTCAGTTCACTATCCACATAATTGAATAGTATTTTATTCAGTTCACTAGCCAAACAATTGAATTGAACAAGCGTTGGACAAAATGAATAAGCCATACCTGATTGTGTTATGTCTAGTTCAGTGCATAATTTTTTTTGGCAAGGCCAGCCGGTTTTATAGTGGACCGTCCACTTTTTATTACGAACGTAATAAAATTTGAAATACAGGAGTAAGGTAAAAGCACCTTAACTACTATGAAAAAGAAAGAATACAACACAGGAGTGTGATAGACATATCACAACTACAAAATGAATATCGAACACGACTACTCCTCCGAAGAGGTAACATCACCTTCATCCACTAAATCCTTAGAAGACTTCAAAGGGACATTCCCCAGCAAACCAGCGTAGAGGCGGAAATGGGAAGCAAGACAGGAATCATAAGCCACAGAATCAGAAGAATACACAAAGGAATGATCCCAGGATGAATCAGCAAGCAAGATAGAATTCGAACTTGAAAAATAACCATCCAAAACAAGAGCTAATGAGTCACCAGACGGTCTATAATAAAGGCATCTAAGGTCTAGATGATCATCAGAAACAAATCTAAAGAAAGAATCATCCAAGGGGTTAAATCTTATGCCATAAATGTGATCAACCCAACACCTCTCATCATCATCCCAAACAATAGAGGGACAAGGCAGACCAGGAACAGGTGCAGCACCAGGAGGCTGAACCGTAACAACAGTCGGGACTGCAAAAACAAAAGTACGGACCACAAAAACGCCAGGGGATGAGGGCCAAGCAGGCGATAAGGCAGGCCGATCGTCAGAACAAGAAGGCGGATCCGGGACAGAAATAGGAGCCGCAGGAGGTGGTGCAGCCTGAGAAGATACCTTAGGAACTCATTTCCTGAGCGGGGGCCGAGGAAGAGGGATCTTAGAAGCAGTCGCAGAAACAATAGAATGTGTGCAGGCGTTAGCTAGGTGGCCAAAGGAGTGACAGGAGGAACAAATATCTGGAACCCAACCGTAGCCAACACAGACTTCCACCACGTGCCCAACAGCAAGCTGTACAGGAATAGAGGATGGTAAGGGCTTAGATGGGAAAATCTCAATCAGAGCCTTTGCGAACATCAATTTTTCACGTGCAACCGTATTAGAGTCAAAACATTTCAATTTACCTACATTACAAGCTAGCCAATTCAAGCCAAGCAAGGGTTGCAGAGCAGAGGGAATATGGGAAAAGTAAACCCAAATGGGGATAGAGAGGACTTGCTCACGAGCACTAGCAACTATCGGAGACCAAAGTGTAATAATAAATGGTTGCCCACCGAAAACAAAAGGCTCGGCCTCAAGAACACGACAGCGGTCCTCGCTGGAGGAAAACAAAAGGAAATACATGGAATCCACCAGCCTAACACGAAGATCGCCACGAAGACGCCAAGCTTTATGACAAACCGAAGCCGATCGTGAAGGCGATGAGATGGGTCTAGAAAGAATCCAACCAAGTAATCTGACCAATAGTCCACACCAGCTTGCATAACAATAGGAGAAGGAATCATCACTCCGTTTTCCTCAAAAATTTCAAATTCAATCGGATTGTAGACCCCCGCATTACGGGGCAAAGATGAAAAAAGCGAAGTCTAAGATTTGGAACCGGCCAGGGAAGGAGCAGCAGGTCCGGGTGGCACCACACTAATGGTATTACCAGCAGCGGCAGATCGAAAATATTCAACAGAACCCAAAGCAATGTGAATGGGAGCACACTTTTCATTGGCATTAAGACGAACACAAGGAGATGGACCTGGTAACTCCACAACAATGGGGGATACAGTAGAGGCGGAAGGGATTGACTCGCCAGAACGAGCAACACTGTCAAGTGGAACAGTTTTCACCATGGCATTAACACAAGCACTAGGAGTCCAACAACCAACAATAGGATTAACAGCCGATCCCCTACCCAACTCGCCATCAGACAAACTATCATCGGCCCGTGCTCCAATCACAACGTTTGACACATGCGTCCTCAAATTACAAGTCATATTATCAAGAATACCCACATCAACCCCACTCGCAACAGGAAGCTTACCAGGCGAGAACGCACCGACATTCGCCATCAAAGCCACCGGACAATGGCGATTAGCTTGCAAGGGAGGAAATTCAGAGACCGGTTGAAGGGTTGGAAGAGGACATAAAGGCGCTGAAGGCATTACCTTGAAAACGCAATCGGACCGGGGCCGAGGAGGAGAAGCAGGCATAGGCGGAGGCGAAGAGGGGAGGGGGAAACGAAGGCGAAGAGGAAAGCGACGGGGCGAATCAGGGGGCACCAAAGACAGACGCCATATAAATTCTTTCAAAAATTACGTTTTCTGTGAGTTCAGTGCATAATTTTAACAGAATAAGGCCTTGTTCGTTGTGCTCTTACAAAAGTGGTTACCAATTAGAGATACGAGAGCAACAATTTGTCTTTGGGACATATGAACATATTTTGTTGCTAGTTTTTATAAGTTATTTTACTTAATTTAACCTAATAGTCAATCTTCATCTTGAACTTCCTATTTATAAATCACAATTTTAAAATAACTATTCAAAACTATATTTAAACAATTTAAAAATAAGTTGTTGCAAAATATAATTTTAATAGTTGGAATGATCACCGCAAGAAATGATCTTTAGTTTGGATTATCACTCTTTCTTCCCACTGCAGTTCTTTAGGGAAGAGCATGTTTTTTTATGGCTACATGATTTCAAATTAAAAAAAGCGCACTAATTTTTTTCTTTTAAGCGAAATAAAGAGTTGACCTCATAAATAGGATGTACTTCAAGAATGAAAAGTTTGAGCATGTGACTTATGATTCAAATTGAGGGTCAAAAAAACTGCTCATGAATTCAATTATCTAACCTTATCATAACATTAGGGTAGAAAAAACTTAGACTAAACTGGAGGCTGCTGCCATGTGTGAAATACTCTGGCACCACACATTCCCTGATCCAGACTAATAAAAAGAACTGACGTAACATAAGCAAGTAGATTATGTCTATACGCCACATCCAAACTATAGTCGACTGGAAGAAGGACCCGTAAACCAGAATTAAATTAAATTATTGTACAGAATTGACTGGCTCACACACTGAATCAAACTAGTAGAAGCAATCCTACTCCTATATAAAGCCACCCCATCTCCATCTCAATTCACAACTCACAGCAATGAAGACAGTCTTTTTGGTAACAACTATTCTCACGGTCTCCCTCTTCACAAACTCCTACGCTCAACAATGCGGTAGCCAAGCAGGTGGAGCATTATGCAGTAACGGGCTATGCTGTAGCAAATTCGGGTACTGTGGATCCACGGATGCATACTGTGGACCTGGCAATTGCCAAAGCCAATGTGGTGGCAGTGGAGGAGGTGGAGGAGGTGGCGGTGCAGGTGGAGGAGGATCAGGAGTAGCTTCCATCATAAGTTCTTCACTGTTCGATCAAATGCTGTTGCACCGCAACGATGCAGCATGCCCTGCCAAAGGATTTTACACCTATGACGCTTTCATAGCAGCAGCAAATTCATTCAGCGGCTTCGGTACCACTGGGGATACCAATACCCAAAAGAGAGAGATCGCTGCTTTCTTTGCTCAAACATCTCATGAAACTACCGGTATTGTAGATGATGACAATCTTTTTATGCCACATATTTGATATTACTTAATAATATATACTGATATTCTATATATTATATATAAAGGCGGGTATCCAAGTGCACCTGATGGGCCATATTCATGGGGCTATTGCTTCAAGCAAGAACAAGGCAACCCACCCGACTATTGTCAGCCCAGCACCCAGTATCCCTGTGCACCAGGAAAGAAGTACTATGGGAGAGGACCTATGCAAATATCATAGTAAGTGACCCATGAGGGATTATGTCATTATAAACCGATCACATCATATCATATAACTAACTAAAGTTATATTGATACGATCAGCAACTACAACTATGGGCAGTGTGGGGACGCCATACATCAAGACCTGCTAAACAACCCAGACTTGGTGGCGACAGATCCTACAATTTCGTTCAAGACAGCAATATGGTTCTGGATGACAGCACAGTCTCCCAAACCGTCCTGCCATGCAGTGGTCACTGGGCAGTGGCAGCCGTCTCCTGCGGATCAGGCAGCGGGTAGAGTTCCTGGATTCGGCGTTATAACCAACATCATCAACGGTGGGGTTGAGTGTGGACATGGTTCTGACTCTAGTGTTGCGGATAGAATTGGGTTTTATAAGAGGTACTGCGATTTGCTGCAGGTGGGCTATGGAGATAACTTGGACTGTGGTAATCAGGCTCATTTTTGATGTATGATGATGGTGAAGTATAGGTGTTATGAGTATATGTAATAAGATATGCCTTGAATAAGAATTCGTCATATGGTATATGTAATAAGATATGGCCTGAATAAGAATTCGTCTACGATGATATGCTTAGTAGACTTTTGAGTTATTGGTATGTTGTTGAACGACTTGAACGCTTGTGTCCTGAATTACCGAGGTTCTTATGTGATCATGAATCCATTCCTCAACTATGCTACTAAAGTGTAGCAATGGTTTTTTCTGGAATGATTTTTTTTTTTTTATATAAACTACAATTCTGGAAAACATAAGTAAAATATGGAACAAAACTACAGAAGCGAAACTGAAACAACAAATCATGACAAATGTTGGATTTTCGAGTAATAGTGCTTGTATTTATTTAAAAGAGAAAAGAGAATAAAAATATGAAGGTAAGAATATATCTCTTTTTCTACCTATTACATAACCAACAACCCTATTTATACAACTTGGTTGAATACATAAATATAGTAAACTAAATATGAACCACTTATATTAGTGGTGATTATACATTTACGACCATTATACTTAATGGTTTTTATTCCATTACATATTAACATGTTGTTTGTTTTGCTAAATTTGGAAGTTCTTCATTATTCAATACTCCTCCTTGAAGAACTTCTTCATACCAAGCTTATTCCTCAGAGATTCAAACTTTGCTTTCGGAAGGGGTTTTGTAAAAATATCAGCTAGTTGTTCTTCTGCATTACAAAGAACTAGGCTGACCTTTCCTCTGTCTTCAGCTTCTCGAAGAAAGTGGTACTTTATTTTAATGTGTTTTGTCTTTCTATGTTGCACCGGGTTTTTGGCAATAGCAATTGCTGATGTGCTATCACAAAGTATTTTAGTTGCCGACTTTTGTTTTTTTACCCAACTCAGACGATATCCTTCTAAGCCATAATGCTTGATTAACTGCTGCAGATGCTGCTATATACTCAGCTTCAGCTGTTGACTGTGCAATCGTATCATGTTTCTGACTTAGCAAAAAATACACCATTTCCAAGTGAAAACACATATCTTGAGGTGCTCTTTATATCATCTATTGATTCTACCCAATCATTGTCTGAATATCCAACTAGTTCAGGACTTTCAGTGGGACTGAACCATATACCAAAATTTGTAGTACTTTTTACATATCGGAGAAATCTTTTTACTGCTTTCATGTGTACTTCTGTTGGCTTTTGCATAAATCTGGATAGTACACTGGTAGCATACATAATTCTGGCCTGATAGCAGTGAAATATAATAAACTACCTATCATACTTGTGTAACGTTTAAAATCTGTTTCTCCTGAATTATCATCCTTGCTCAATCTTTCATTTTGAGCAAGGGGAGTTGAAATTGGTTTACATCCTTCGATACTAAACTTCTTCAAGATATTAGTTGCATGTCTTTTCTGACAAATGAAGATTCCTTCCTTAGTTTGATCAATTTCCATTCCTAGGAAGTAGGTCATCAAGCCTAGGTCGGTCATTTCAAACATCTTCATCACCTGTTGTTTGAATTTAGCAATCATTGACAGATTACTTCCTGTAATTATAAGATCGTCAACATAAAGGGAAAGAATTAGTATGACAGAGCCTTCCATTTTAATGTATAGAGTTGCTTCATTTGGACTCTTCTTAAATCCCTGTTGATAAAAATATTTATCAATCCGGCTGTACCATGCTTTTGAGCTTGCTTAAGTCCGTACAAAGCCTTTTTTAATCTTAAGACTTAGTCTTCCTTTCCGTTTACTACGAATCTTGGTAGTTTCTCAATATAGATTTCTTCTTCCAAGAATCAATTTAATAAAGCAAATTTCACATCTAGTTGGTAAACACTCCATTTACGTTGTGCGGCAAGAGCAAGAATTGTTCTGATTGTATCCTGTCTTGAAACAGGCGCAAAAGTTTCATTATAATCAACCCCAAATTGTTTTGAGTAACCTTTCGCAACTAGTCTTGTCTTGTATTTCCGAACTGAACCGTCTGAATTCTACTTGATTTTGTACATCCATTTCACGCCAATAGTGTTTTTATGCGGTGGTTTATCAAACAATACCCATGTTTGGTTTTTTTTCAATCATGTGAATTTCTTCTTCCATGGAAACTCTTCACTCTTTGCGTTGAGCTGCTTGCTCATAGTTATATGGTTCATTTGAAACAAGGTAATAGAGTTGTACTTGTTCTGGATCAAGATCAGATATTCTTTCAGTGTTTTCGTATAATTCTGACAATCTTCGAGTGAAAAATTATCATATTCATATCTAGGTGAGTCTATGTTAGTTGAGCTACTTTCAGACTCCTCCTTGAAAGGTTGTTGTGATTCACCAACCACTTCTGGTGTTGGTTCAAGATTGAATGGTTGAGTAACAACATATCTTTTATCGATGTCATTATGCTCCCATTCCCAAGAAGCATCTTATCAAATACGACATCTCTATTGACTTGTACTTTGTTGTTTTGTGGGTTGTAAACCCGATATCCTTGGACTGTGAATTATAGCCAAGAAAGATTCCTTTTTCAGCTTTGTCATCTAATTTGTGTCTTTTTTCACTTGGTACATGGATGTAACATATGCATCCAATTATTTTCAAGTGACTTATAGATGGTCTATGTCCAGACCATGCTTTAAGGGGTGTTCTTTTGTAAACAGCCTTAGTAGGCAATCAATTTTGGAGATATACTGCTGTGTAGACGGCTTCTGCCCAGAATTTATTCGGCAAACCTTTGTATTTCAGCCTTGATTTTGCCATCTCCGTCATGGTTCCATTATTTCTTTCGTATACATCATTTTGTTGTGGTGTATATGGAATAGTCATTTGACGATGTATGCCTTCCACTTCACAAAATGCTTTAGATTCGAATGAGGTATACTCCATCCCATTATCACTTCTCAGATTCTTGATTTGACAGCCACTTTCCTTTTCAACATGGCTTTTAAACTTATTGAATACTTTAGATACCTTCGATTTTTCTCTCAAGAAGTATACCCAAGTCATCCAAGAGAAATCATCAATAAATAATATAAGTACTTACTATTATCAAGTGAGGGAGTTCTCATAGGTCGACACACATCTGTGTGTGCTAATTGTAACTTCTTTGATGCTCTCCATGCTTGCCTAGTAGGGAAATGGCTTCCTTGACATTTTTCCCAACTAACATCCTTAGCATACACCAATTATTTCCGAAATTAGAGGAAGACCTTTGACCATATTTTTGTATAAAAGAAACTTCAAGCTTTGTAAATTACTATGCCCGAAGCGCTTGTGCCACAACCACGTTAGCTCGTTCGATTTTGCCTACATTTACTTTTCTTCTATTTTGTACTGCCACTAAATAGGAAAACATTTTTGTTGCATTTTTACGCAAGCGATGTTGTTCCCTTTTGGATCATAGATATCACAAGTGTCTTTTTCGAAATGGATTGAATATCCATTTTGCATCATTTGAGGAGCACTGAGTAAATTCTGATCCAAACTAGGAACATATAGAATGTCTTTAATTTGTCTTGTTACTTTCTTTGTCTGAATAGTGACTGTACATTACCTTCGGATTGCACCATTGCTCCATTCCCCATTCTTACGGAACTTTAATATATGAGTCTATTTCGGTGAAGATGTAAGAGTGTTTGGTCATATGATTAGTACAACCACTATCAATAAACCAAGCATTCTTCTGATTAGTTGTGTTTTGACATGCATAAAATAATTTATTCCCATCCTCTATTATCTTTGATCTGCTTGCTTGCTGATTTTTGGCTCTACATTCCTCCTCATTATGGTTTAATTTTTTATAGTAATTGCATTGAGTTTTTCCCTTGTACCAACAATTCTTATCAGCATGATTTGTTTTCTTGCAAATCGGACATGGAGAAAATTTGAATTTTCTCTCAAATTCTTTGACGTTGTTAGGAGTGCACTTTTCAGGTGCTCCTTTTTTATTTTGCTTGAATGATGAGGCTTTGTGCTTTGACCGGAAAGCTCCTTCTCCTGATATTTCACTTCTCCAAGAAATCCGATCTTCATGAATTTGCAGAGATGCAATTATTCTGATATGCTTAACTATATGAGATCTTTTGATTCTTCTATCACAGTCATCACTGTATCAAATTTTTTGGATAAAGTAACCAACATTTTTTCAACAACTCTTTGGTCGGTTATACTTTCACTATTTGATTTTAATTTGTTCACCAGTTTAATTACTCGAGAAGAGTAATCTTTGATTGTTTCCCATCTTTCATTTTTAGGTTCTCAAATTAACGTCTAAGAGATTGAAGCCTTACTTTTGTTGTCTTTTCATTTCCTTCAAATTTTGCTTTTAAGATATCCCATGCTTGCTTTGCTGAAGTAGCATTCATTATTCTAGGAAATATCGTGTCTGTAACTGCAAGATGAATTTTGGCTAATGCCTCAACATCTTTTTACGGCCAATCAACTGGCATTGATGTTTGTGTGGCAGTTGATGTTTCTATGGTGTTAGCAGCCTGATTTTGAGGTATGCCATTATCCACAACATCCCACAACTGTTGTGTTGCTTGTAGGGCAACTTTCATTTTGATGCTCCAAAATTTGTAATTTTTTCCGTTAAAGAGTGGGATAGCTTGTTGATGATTTGCACCAAAAAATGCCATTGCTACATTTATAAATATTGCAAAAATTGTATTGAGGCCTTCTTGATCGTTAGCAGCTCTAATACCAAAATGTTGGATTTTGGAGTAATAGTGCTTATATTTGTTTAGAAGACAAAAAAGAATAGAGATATGAAGGTAAAAATATATCTCTTTTTCTTGACTTACTACATAACCAGCAATCCTATTTATACAACTTGGTTGAATACATAAATATAGTAAACTAAATATAAACCATTTATATTAGTGGTGATTATACATTTACTACCATTATACTTAATGGTTTTTATTCCATTACATATTAACATGTTGTTTGTTTTGCTGAATTTGGAATTTCTTCATTATTCAACAACAAATGACTATTACACGAATGAAAGTTGATAACCATGTTATTCTTTTAAATTCACCGATAATATTCGCAAATCTTGAACCAAGTTTCGACTGAATTTTGTAAGCCTGTCCACTGATGGACGCCATGGCATGACCAGTTGATAGGTTGGCTATTTTAGTATCTTCCCGCTCATTACAGCTTCATTTTTGGATGCTTTTACATCACTATTTTTTCACATTATTTTTCCTTTGCTTCTTCAGTGTATAAATATCTTGTCAACCTCTCATCTTCATTCTCCGATTTTATCTTACTTAACTAAAAGCACACTTAAAACTTGCTACAAGCCAACATGGTGAATGTGCACAGTATAAAAATCAGGGTTTTCCTCATTTTTTTCAACGTTATTATCTTTTTTATAGAAAAAGAAAGAAATCAAAACGATGATCTCTGTATCCATACTTGCTAGCTGCGTATCAATTTCTGTTAAAGGTACTTTTAAAACGAAGCACATAATCCAGTAGAACAATCCAAAAAAAGTAGGTGTGTGAGAGCTGAAAGCAAAACAATAAAATGGAGGGCGGGGGTTAGAGAGTTGATGAGGTCAATATTGGGAGCGAAACATTGAGAAAAATGTGAAATTGTAAAATGTGGAGCAACAAACAACACATTCATGACAGTTTCATGATTCTTCACGCAACACACAATCGTCTTTCAGAGGGGCCGACTGTTATCGATGTAATTAGCAGTCATGCTACACATTGTTTCATGGGTACGGAATGACAGGGTATGTCTTGCAAAAATATATTAAATTAAATATTTTACAAAAAAAAAGAAAGTAATCCAGTATACCATAAAACTATTTTTTAGGAGTATGATACAGTGAGGGAAAAAGATTCTAAATTGGTAACGATGATACAATCATTAAGTGCTACTTGAATTCTTTTAGATTATATCTTTTTGTTGAAATTTGTTACAGCTTGTTTAATAAATTACTTTTAAATGCTTATACCGAGCGGCATTCCGAGTCAAGTATTTTTCAATAACCATTTGTTGAGACGACCATGACATTAGGTGACATTGATTTTCTGCTAGGGTTGCCAACACAAATATTTAAATGCTCCAAGTGGTATATGATTAATTTGGTTGTCAACAATTCAGGGATTAATACCATTGAAGCAAAAAATATTATAATGGACAATGTTGGATGTAGATTAAATTATTGTAACACGCTATAAATTTCAATAATTAAATAAATGTTATAATATATGTAAATATAAATAGTGAATATGCTATATACTGTTTTTGTGCTTAGTGCCACATCGTAGGATTAGTTCTATCCCTAGCTCCTAGGCTTTTATATAAATAAGCTAATGTATTGAAATTGTATGATTAATCTCTGCAGTGAATAAAATATTTCTTCCTTTTTCTCTTATTTTCTTTACTGTATAACACGTTATCAACATGATCTCAAAATGTTAAGCATAAGAAGTCAGCCGATGAAGGGGCGCACATCAATCTTAAGGTCAAGAATCAGGTATGATTTTTTTATATATACGATCGAATTTGAAGCACGAGTCTCAATTTGGCTTGACCCGTTGTATGCAACTTGGTCATGTATTGTGTAATTTGAGTAGATTGTCATTAGGTCACTGCCAAAATCTATCAAAGCAATTGAAATTTACGATTTTTTTTGTTACTGTAAATTTCACATTGAAATAGGAAAGTGTTCTAAATCATATCCGCTTTAAACATTCAAAGGAGATTTGATTTCCATTTGTATTATTTAGTAAATGCAAAATATCAAACAAGTTTCTTTCTGAAAAATTGCATTCTTTCAGAAGACTGGCATGCCACTGGAATTCTTTTCATTAAAAAGCATAGTTCTGACTATCACAGATACTTTAAAAATTATTTAGCCTTCTGTACGCAACAAGGTCATGCGAACGGTGAAGGACTCGAAATTTTGATTTTTTCCCCTTTTCAAATAGCCTTTCGATGCGCCCAAAAAAAATGTACTGAGTAATTAGCATATTTTCTCCTTTAAGTTTGAAGTTATGTTAAAGTGGTTTTGCAAGTATGTCCTTAGTTTGGTGCCTGCACTTCTCAGTGTCTATTCATCAAGTACCCCACACATATGTTTGTTTATACCTATGTATATTATTATTTTACCTTAAAAGCTCTACAATGTTACATCAGAAATTGTAACATAGCTGAATCATTATGAATGCTAATTGAACTATTGGGAAATTGTGACAAGCTCTAAATTGAATACCTTATTTCTAAAGTTTTCCTCACTGCTGATGGAGATTCTCTATGCCACTTGATACAACATTAGTATATGAGTGTCAACATAATAATCTTGTTTGGTTGGTTTAAAAAACAAACAATCAATCAATCTTTAACGATCATTGGTCTATCATTTTGGATTTCTCCACCAAGGCGGAATGTTTTCTTTACACTCATCAAAATATCTGAGTTCATGTTTTATCAAATGCTTTCAATTTTTATTTTTGGAAACCAAAATAATGAACATGCAAAATTATTTTAAGATGTCAACTATATGCCGATTTTTTTTCCTTATTTATTTATTTATTTATTATTTCACATAGTCCTGTAAATGCATTCTTTATTTAATCTAATTGTATGGATTGATAAGAGTAATAAGATTTATCCCAGTTATGTTCATTGCTCGAGGTATTATGTTTAGCAGGTTCAGGGTGAAACATATATTTGTATTTCATTTATATTAGATCACTTTATTTAATTGAATGTTGCATGAATATTAATGGTACAACTTGTGTGCATGTACAGTAGCCTCTGTCCCTTGCCGAAGGTTCATCTGTGTAATTTAAGCATGTTGATTTTCTCCTTGTTTAAAATGATGTTTTTCTAAATAAGAATTATATAATCAAAGTGTCTCTAACAATAATAGCCACTTTGCTAACTGCCAATTGGACTGTGTGTATTTTCACACAATGCTAGAACTAATCAACAAACTAAACAACTATGCTTTTTCCATTTTATTCACTTTAACCGTACTGTCCTAAATTAGTTATTAATAGTAATATAATATTGATTTCAATTATCTTGAGAGTGATATAATATTACAATGATATAATATTTAATGATGTTTTTATGTTGATTGGTTTGCATTAGGTGTGTTTGTGTGTGTGCATATTAGTTTTCATTTACAATGATTAGTGAATTTGTATGTTGATATTACATTCTAAAAAGTAGTATACATAGTAAAGTATCCATAAAAGAGATAGGCAATGCTCCAGGAGCGGTGATGGTAAAATATCTCTAGAAGAGTTTATAAAATGTCCTTAAAAGAGAAAATATGTACTAGTATAATACTCCACAAGTAGACCATTGACATAATTTAACTATCACACTCCAAAAATGGTATTTATAAAATATTTCCAGAAGAGATGTTATAACCTTATGTAGCACATAAAAGCATCACCGATGAAATATTTTCAACTGTGATATAGCACTTCAAGAAGTGATGTGGCAGCAAATAACCCAAAGAATTTGTAAATCAAAATAAAACTAGTCGAAATGGGTGCAAAATACATTAACAAAATTCAAACTACCGTTTCCATGGACCTGTAACTCCATTAGAAAATTTTAAGAGTAAATAGTGATCTATGATCGATTACTTTTCACAATATAAAACAAACTGAATGTGGTATGCATAACTGTTCTTGAAGAAATATCTTTAAATATTCTCCTGAAAAGAGCCTATATTTCATGTGATAAGCCAGATTTTTGGACGTCTGTTAATTGGAAATTAACTAGATTTAACTATTAAAAATACTAATTTATGAGTTGAACAAATAAATTCTGAAAAAAAAATATCCGGATATAAATATTTATTTGATAGTCTTCTAATATAATTATTTAAATTTTAAAAACATATCATTTCAAAGCAAATAAATTATGCTAGCTATTTTACTAATATATATCTATGGTTTGTAAATAAACTATGGTTTGAAATTACAAATAAATATCTTGAAAACAAATTAGATTCAAACTCTACATTTTTAAACACTGGTATAAATATATATATATATATATATATATATATATATATATAGTTATTAATTAGTATAAATAGCTTATGCTAAAATAAGAATAAATATATAGGTTTATAATTATTTCTTTTGAAATTTTATCAAATAAGTAAAAAGAAATTGTATAAATTAAAATATAAACATAATATTAAAACATAAATAAATAGGAATACATGCAATTTAACAAGTGTAAACTAAGTTTAACATGCAAATTACAAGTGTCATAATTTAATTATTTTCTTCTTTTTTCTAAATAATAAAAAGGCTATACATTCTTATAAATACACCTCTACTTCTACTCTTACATTTTTCTTCTATCTTTTTTTTTTTTTTCAAAACTGAGAAAGACAAAACTAGTAAAACATAACCAAGTAACCTCCTGCAAATTTCAAATGAAGCTAGCTAGGCAAATCAAATTTTCGGATCACCACTACTAAATTCAAGTAAAGATCAAGTTTCCAGTTTCAAGATCAAAAATACAATTTCCAGTTTTCTGATCTCAAAGGCTTCTCTATTCAAACCAAATATATACAGGTGAGTAAAGATTTTTTTTTAAAAAAAGACTTAAATCTAGTTGTATACTTTGATGCATATGGTAAGTATTTGAAGTAATATGGTAGATATGTTTGCATGAGTGAATCAAAGTGTTTTGCATGTATATAATTATGATTTAATTTTGTGCATGTCTGTATATAGATGAACATACCTTTGTTTTTGATTTCACAGGCTAAAAATGAGTTCAAAAATAAATTTCTTTATTTCCAATCTCTTATAGGTTGTGATCTTTAAAAGGAATTTGTTTATATTTACCAGATTCACCATTTAAAAATATTTTTAAAGTGCAATTAGCAAGAATATTACTGGAAGAAGAAAATAACAGTGATGATCAAATATAAGTCAGAAATCGAATGTCTAGAACTCATATTTTATTCTACAACCTGTTTTGTATTTGGAAATGATGAATTTTGATATAGACATTATAATTTCTAAGTTTGGGGTTGTTGAGAATTCATGAGTTGAATGGTTTTGGGAATTTCGTCGATTTTCAAGGATCAACGAACAGTTGAATGTCGTGCCTATTGCTGGAGGAAGCTGGAGTAATGAGGATCAGAGGAAAAATTATCGAAGAATTTATCGATCATCGGAGCGGCTTGGAGATGGCGAAGTAGGGTGAGACGACAGTTTTGGGTCGACGATGTTTCAGAGGATTGCGTCATAGGTATACCGGAATCGATCGGAGTGAGGGGGATCGAAGCGTGGGTCAACGACGAAGATTTGGATGTGATCGCATGATCTCTAGCGATCGAGCATGGCGATGCGAGCTGGTTTACATTGATCGAGTTTCGGTTACAGTAGTTTCGACATGCTTTATTTTGGACTCCAGTGCTATCGATGGAGCTGAGTGGTCATGATTGTCGGCGAGATCATTGGCGACCGGTGGCTGGTCGTAGCGATGGTCAAAGAAGTGTGGGCGTGGCGTACACATGCACGCGTGTCCTCCTATATCTGATAGTAGCTATGAAGAAGAGATTATCGGGGAAGTTAGTGTTTTGCTCGATGTCGAACTCGAGTTTTATCGAGAGGAAGTAAAGAGATAGGTTGGCTCGACATTTAGCTCGAGGGTTTTGCAGTTTGGTTCGGGAATTATTGTTGTGGGCTCGGGTTTCTTTTGTAAAGATGAAAAAGTTTAAAAATAAAAGAAATATTAACAAAGTTTTAAAAGATAAAGAAAATGAATAAGTTTTAGAGCTTAAATATAAAAGTGAATTTTGTTAACAAGTTTTAAAGTATATTAAAATGAATAAGTTTTCAAAAGGAATATTACCAAGTTCCAAAGTAAAATACTAAACAAGTTTTCAAGCAAAGTGTTATCAAGTTTTTCAAAATAAGCTTCAAAAATATAAATTATAAAGTCAATGTTTTGAATTTAAATTGTTTTGATTTGAAATAGTTATATATTAGTTAATTAATTAAATTAATCCCAAGTGTTTCAAAAATATAAAGGATGTGATTAAGTAGTGATTAAAGATAAATGTATTGAATTTTAATCAATCAAAAGGTCTAAGGAGATTTTGTATAAGTTAATTTCAAGCATTTAATTTAATAAAGATTCAAATGATAATTAAGTAATTAATTAAGATAAATGGTTTGCCTTAATTTAAATTAAGGACTTAGGCAATTAAAGGACAATTAATTAATTACAATAATTAATTAAAACAACAAATAATGATTTGTAATTAATTAGTATTAATTAAGCAGGATTTGAAAGTAATAAATTTTTTGTGTTAATGAAATTAATTAACTAATTAATCTTGCTTATGGGTGATTTAGTTATATCAAATGCTTGGATTGATGAATATCTCTAGTCTGATAATTTGTGATGTGATGTGATAGAAAATGGATGGATTGAACTATTAATAAATGTGAATCATTTATTTAATTAGCTATCTGTGATGGATTTCTGTGTACGAATGTTATTCTGAATTTAATTAGATTGTTTACTTAAACAACTTGGCTTAAAGATAACAATGGGTTCAAAGAGCCTGAGGTCGGGTATCAGTAAATACCCGAAACCACTTCGATAAGTAACCTACAATAATTCTTTATAGATTTGATTTTAGAATAAAATAGACTGGAATGGAATAAATTAAGTAACTGGACCATTAAAACTAAGTTACGGTACTTAGATATTGATTTGTGAAATAAGTGTTGGCTTAGTAAGATAAGAACTTGTAGTGAGGTACGAGTTGCCCTGGTATTCAAATAAGTTTTAACTTAAAGTATTTCATTCTATGGGTTTACTCACGCTGGTTTCCAGCCTGACTTGGGTGTTACTTTAATGCAATGCTCGGGTCAGACCGAGTATTACAGATTTTCAGGTTAGGCCGTTCTGGAGCTCATGTGGCTAGCTGGTTGACAGGAACGTATGGAGTATATTCCGCTGTGTATTGGAATTGTATTGATTATTTTCTAGGGCAAGTTGTTACAACTGTCCAGTTTGGTTGTACTCTAATATATTGGATGTAAACCGACAGTTACAGCTTTTCTTTGTATAAGTGTTATTATTTGATATTATATTTTGATCCCCTGCGAATGTAAGATTCTGTGCTGTTGTTTTCTGTTTCTTCTTCTACCTCTTTTCTTCTTTACCCTAACAATCTGGGATTTTCGGCGTTCGATTCCTTGGCACTTCTACAGTGAACGTATTAGTGTCAAATTTTCAAGGTCGAAAATTATGGGTCAATACATTTGGTATCAAAGCAGAAGGTTAAGCGAGAACCTTGGCTCTGGTGGGGTTACTCATTTAAATAGGGTCAATAGTACCCTATAATGAGTTAAGTGTATTATATATGATGGCGTACTTGTTATTTTCTTACATAAAGATTTTAAACCGGTTTTAAAAATGATTTTTATATAAGCTTATATAAATATAAAGCAATGATCTTTCTAATTATTATATATTAAGATAATTGGTTGTTAATTATTAAAGTTGAATAAGACCATAAGAATTTAAGTGGTAATATATATACAACCAAATAGGAATTTGGATAAGATTTAACTATATATATAAGATAAGCTAGAAATGGATTCAAACCAGAAATTATAATCCTAAAATTTGTAGAAGTGTTTTCAGAATGCTGAAATGAGTTACCCTGATTTTATTTTCCAATAAATTGTGGGATAATATATATAGTGGATTGGTTTCTAGATATGATAATCTTGGTCATTATCATAAAACGGTTGTTTTGTCTAATGATGGGATGTTTGTTTTCTAATAATAATTAAAGATTAAGCAAAATGGAATATTTTAAGAAAGCAAACATTTAGATAAGTATGACTTGTAAATTGAAATGGATTTTAATTGTGAAGTTTTAAATCTAAGTCCGAAAAATTTGAAATGGAGAATTCAAATTGAGTAAGGTTAACTGGATAAGATGAAACTGAGATTTAACTTAGGGAAGTTGAATGGGTTAAAACGAAAAGCGAGTTATGTGTGATCTCAAAACGGGTTTGAGTTCTAGGAATGGGTAATGGATGCTACTGATGGATGTTTTAGATAATTTGGATGTTTATTTACTTTGTCATATGCTACTATCATCCTGTTGTTAATAATCTATGAAACTGTGAACTGGATTGTTTTATATGAATTAAGAAGTGGATTAAGATAATATATATCCATTACTGAAATTAAATGGAAATAAAGCCTTATTTTAAAGCTATTTAAAGAATTTTGATTGTTGATTTTTGAAATTGTAATTATGAAATTGGAATCATTTTGAACCTAAGATTTGAATGATTAAAAATGAACTTGCAAACTAAAATCTTTAAGAATTGGTTTCAAAGTTTGAAGTTTAAATTTAGTAATAAATTGGATTCCGAAGATTTGAATTGTTTAAAAAGTTTTGAACCCTTACTTGAATCTAGAAATAAGTTTATGTAGAAGTAAAGGTAATTTAAAATGGAATTTTGAAATTTAGACTCAGAATTAAATTGTTCAAAGATTTAGGTTGTTAATTTAAAAGTAAAGGATTAAATCAACGTTTGAAAATTTACTCGAATTTGTATTAATTGTGTTGATTTAAAAATTGAAAATAAAATTGGAATAAATTCAAAGGTGGAACTGGAATTGAAATTACTTCAAATTAGAACTGTGGTTGAAGTTGAATAAGTTCAAATGGGAATTGATTTGAATTTGGAAAGGGGATCGTGGTTAATTCAAGTTTAATTGGAATTGAATAAATTTAAATGGAAGTGGAAATTGGGAATTAATTGGAAACAGAGATTGGGAAATTGAACCAGTTTGACTCTGAAACTATTTTCAAATAAACTGTTTTAATATAAACTGTTTTAAATCTATTTTTCCTAGCTATTTACTATACAACCTTTCTTTTTAAAACCCAAACTATCTTATACTTATTTTACAACTATTTGAAAACTAATTACTATTTTACATCTGTTTTACAAACTAATTATTATTTTATAACTATTTCATAACTACTTAACTGTTTACAACTATTTTACAACTAATAACTATTTTACAACTACTCATTCATTTTAAACATTTTCAAGCTATTTTCTAAATTCAAGCTGGTCAGAGTGCAAACTGTTTATGATTAAATACCAATGGAGATAAGAATTGAAGTAATAACCCAAATGGAAATGGAAGCAACTGTGAATAAGTGAATATAATCAAAATAAGGTAAATATGTAGATTGTATGTATATTATTCTACTCGCATAATGATTTGATCCAGATTTGAGAACAGAATTTCGAGATCGTACATCGATCAGAGTTAGGATTTTTCACTCGATTTTCGACGACGAACCCTGAATATGGATTTTTGATTGGTTCTGGAAATTCTCTATCATAGTTATGGCTATGCAAGGAGAATGACGGTTTCTGATCAAGAAACCAGATCTGAGTCCGCACTAGGAAGTCGGGTGGGCGATACTAGTTCGAAAGTGAAATTGTGTGATCGAGGAGCGATTGAATTTGATATTGCGTATGGATGATATATGTACACCGTACATGCTTGAATGAAATAGTTATTGTAATTTTGTAAAGAAGTGTAAAAATATTTTTTTTGAAATAGGAAAAAATATATTTTGAAATATATGATGAATAAAAGTGGAGTTGGATATCTCTCTAATTAAAACTCATTTTATAAAAAGTAAGTAAGGTGGTAAGTAACTTTATAAAAGAAATCAAACTTGAATATTTGATTTGGCATAAATAAAGTATGTATATATATTTGTTATATATAATAAACTCTCCTTGTTGAATCTATAACCAGTAGAAAAGATCTTTGAAAAATATTTTGTTCTAATTAAAAGAATAAACTTATATATATATATTTATATATATAAATGGTTTTATGAGAATGTTTTTGGTAAAAAGGTTTTTGAAACCCCTTGATTTTGAAAGGCTATGATTTTTGAGAAAAATCGATTTTGGAAACTAGGAAAAGCCAAGTTAGAGAATTATCGATTTTGTGTAAAGGAGATTTATATGTGATTCATATAAAGAATATGACTTGAAAGATACTATATGTGTATAGTATAAGATATTTTGAGAATGGCTGTGGGAAAAAGGCACTCTCGTTTAAATGAACTTCTAGCAGGAGATCCACGAGGTGGTTCTGCCTTGAGCCCTAAGAGGGGTTCTAAATTTGATCATGGAAGGAAGACCAGAAAAACTGAAGTTCTTGAGCATTGTGGTTGGGTAGCGAATGTCGAGGGCGCTGATGCCTACAGAGACATTTGGGTTATGCTGTAACGACAATGTATCCGATGTCAATGCGATCTACTATGCACCATAGAGGATGTCGAGGGGCAGCGTTTGCCTAAGGTCTACATTTGATTTCGCTAGAAGAATGATGTAACATCGGTAGACTGTGATCTATGAAGACATAGAGAAAGTCGTATGGCAGTGAGTGCCTAAAGGCTATATTGGGACTCGACTGATGCAGTCTGCGATCTATGTTAGAGTGGTGAAGTTTCATTTGGCAGTGAAGTTCGAGAGCGCTAATGCCTATAGTTACATGGGTTTTTCCATGATGGCAGCGTCACCCTGGGTGTAGCTGCGATCTGTGGTGGATTCTATGGTGTAATCAAAGGGCGCGGAGGCCTATGGTTTTATATGGTTTTGTCGGGATGGCGACGTAATCATCGGGTTAACTGAGACCATGGAGGGGTGATGATTTCCATAGCATTCTCACCAAAAATGTTTTTTATATTTTCAAAAATGTTTCTATATTTTCAAAAAAGTTTTCTAAGTACTTTCACTAGATGTTGAAACGGGTCTGCTAAGTACATATAGATTTTTAGTCTTATGCCTGATCAACGTATGACCGAATTTCTGTGAGAACAAGGATGGACTTGTTGAGACATCGAGTTATAAAACGTAGTTTTATAAAGCTATTTTGGAAATATTATGTATATTTTAAAAGTGTTTTAAAAATTTTAAATAATGAGAGTTGAGAGTTCAAAATGTTTAAAGGGTAATTATACTAATAGTAAACATTTTAATAAAATTATGGCTTCGTTCCTTTTCGAAGACGAAAAGTTTTAAAGGGGAGAGTAATGTGATAACCCGGATTTTTGGACGTCTGTTAATTGGTAAATAACTAGATTTAACAATTAAAAATATTGATTTATGAGTTGAAAAAATAATTTCTGAAAAAAAATATATCTGGATATAAATATTTATTTGATAGTCTTGTAATATAATTATTTAAATTTTCAAAACTTATTGTTTGAAAGAAAAAAATTATGCTAGCTATTTTACTATTATATATCTATGGTTTTGAATAAACTATGGTTTGAAATTACAAATAAATATCTTGAAAACAATTTAGATTCAAACTCTAAATTTTTAAACACTGGTGTATATATATATATATACATATGTATGTATGTATGTATGTATGTATGTATGTATATGTATGTATGTATGTAGTTATTAATTAAAGTATAAATACCTTATG
The DNA here is from genome assembly GCA_030765085.1 of Allium cepa. Lineage (NCBI taxonomy): Eukaryota > Viridiplantae > Streptophyta > Magnoliopsida > Asparagales > Amaryllidaceae > Allium > Allium cepa. Next base: position 261,915,009 of record CM060931.1, read on the forward strand.
CTAAAATAAGAATAAATATATAGGTTTATAATTATTTCTTTTGAAATTTTATCAAATAAGTAAGAAGAAAATATATAAATTAAAATATAAACATAATATTAAAACATAAATAAATAGGGATGCATGCAATTTAACAAGTGTATACTAAGTTTAACATGCAAATTACATGTGTCATAATTTAATTATTTTCTTCTTTTTTCTAAATAATAAAAAGGCTATACATTCTTATAAATACACCTCTATTCCTACTCTTACATTTTTCATTTATCTTTCATTTTTTTCAAAACTGAGAAAGCCAAAACCGGTAAAACATAACCAAGCAACCTCTTGCAAATTTCAACTGAGGCCAGCTAAGCAAATTAAGTTTTTAGATCACCACAACTAAATACAAGTAAAGATCAAGTTTCTATTTTCAAGATCAAAACACAACTTCTAGTTTTCAGATCTCAAAGGCTTCTCTGTTCAAACCAAATATATACTGGTGAGTAAACATCTTTTTTAAAAAAAGGCTTAAATATTGTTGTATACTTTGATGCATGTGGTAAGTATTTGAAGTAATATGGTAGATATGTTTGCATGAGTGAATCAGAGTGTTTTGCATGTATATAATTATGATACATCTTTGTGCATGTCCATATATAGATGAACATACCTTTTTTTTTGATTTCACAGGCTAAAAATGAGTTCAAAAATCAATTTCTTTTTCTCCAATCTCTTATAGGTTATGATCTTTAAAAGGAATTTGTTTGTATTTACCAGATTCACCATTTAAAAATATTTTTAAAGTATAATTAGAAAGAATATTACTGGAAGAAGAAAATAACAGTGATGATCAAATATAAGTCAAAAATCGAATGTCTGGAATTCATGTTTTGATTCTACAACCTGATTCGTATATGAAAATGATGAATTTTGATATAGATATTATAATTTTTAAGTTTGGGGTTGTTGAGAATTCATGAGTTGAACGGTTTTAGGACTTTCGTCGATTTCCAACAATCGGCGAAGAGTTGAATGTCATGCCTATTGTTGGAGGAAGATGGAGTCATGGGGATCAAAGGAAAAATGATCGGAGCATTTATCGATCATCGGAGTGGCTTGGAGATGGTGAAGTAGGGTTTGTCGACGGTTTTGGGTCGACGATGTTTTAGAGGATCGTGTGCCATCGTGGGTGCACCGGAATCGATCGGGGTGAGGAGGATCGAAGAGTGGGTCAACGACGAAGCTCTGGACATGATTGCGTGATCTCTAGCGATCGAGGGTGGCGATGCGAGCTGGTTTACATTGAACGAGTTTGGATTCCAGTAGTTTCGACATGCTCGATTTTGGATTTCGGTACTATCGATGGAGCTGAGCGGACGGGATCATCGGCGAGGTCGTCGACGATTGGTGGGTTGTCGTAGCATTGGTCAGAGAAGTGTGGGGGTGGTGTACACGTGCACGCGTGTCCTCCTGTATCTGATAGTAGCTGTGAAGAAGAGAGCATCGGGGGAGTTGGTGTTTTTCTTGATGTCGAACTTGAGTTTTATCGAGAGGAAGTGAAGAGATAGGTTGGCTCGGGGTTTAGCTCGGGGGTTTTATAGTTTGGTGCGGGAATTATTATTGTGGGCTTGGGTTTCTTTTGTAAAGATGACAAAGTTTAAAAATAAAAAAATATTAACAAAGTTTTAAAAGCTAAAGAAAATGAATAAGTTTCAGAGCTTAAAAATAAAAGTGAATTTTGTTAACAAGCTTTGAAGTATATTAAAATGAACAAGTTTTCGAAAGGAATATTACCAAGTTCCAAAGTAAAATATTAAACAAGTTTCCAAGCAAAGTATTACCAAGTTTTTCAAAACAAGCTTCAAAAATATAAATTATAAAGTCAATGTTTTGAATTTGAATTGTTTTTATTTGAAATAATTATATACTAGTTAATTAATTAAATTAATCCCCAAGTGTTTCAAAAATATAAAGGATGTGATTAAGTAAGTGATTAAAGATAAATGTATTGAATTTTAATCAATCAAAAGGTCTCAGAAGATTTTGTATAAATTAATTTCAAGCATTTAATTCAATAAATATTTAAATGATATTTAAGTAATTAATTAAGATAAATGGTTTACCTTAATTTAAATTAAGGACTTTGGCAATTAAAGGATAATTGATTAGTTATAATAATTAATTACAATAATAAATAATGATTTGTAATTAATTAGTATTAATTAAGCAGGATTCAAAAGTAATTTATTTATTTATTTTAATGAAATTAATTAACTAATTAATCTTGCTTATGGATGATTTAGTTATATCGAATGCTTGGATTGATGAATATCTCTAGTTTGATAATATGTGATGTGATGTGACAGAAAATGGCTGATTGAACTGTTAATAAATGTGAATCGTTTATTTAATTAGATATCTGTGATGGATTTCTGTGTGCGAATGTTATTCTGAACTTAATTAGATTGTTTAATTAAATAACTTGGCTTAAAGATGACAAAGGATTCGAAGAGACCGGGGTCGGGTTATCACCAAATACCCGAAACCACTTTGATTAGTAATCTACAATAATTCTCTATAGATTTGATTTTAGAATCAAATAGACTGGAATGGAATAAATTAAGTAACTGGACCATTAAAACTAAGTTATGGTACTTAGATATTGATTTGTGAAATAAGTGTTGGCTTAGTAAGATAAGAACTCGTAGTGAGGTATGAGTTACCCTAGTATTCAAATAAGTTTTATAACTTAAAATATTTCATTATGTGGGTTTACTCACGCTGGTTTACAGCCTGACTCGGGTGTTACTTTAATGTAATTCTCGGGTCAGGCCGACTATTATAGATTTTCAAGTTAGGACGTTCCGAAGCTCAGGTGGCGAGCTAGTTTGCAGGAACGTATGGAGTATATTCCACTGTGTATTGGAATTGTATTGATTGTTTTCTGAGACAAGTTGTTACAACTGTTCAGTTTGGTTGTTCTCTGATATATTGTATGTAAATTGACAGTTACATCTTTTCTTTGTATAAATGCTATTATTTGATATTCTATTTTGATCCGCTGCGAATGTGAGATTATGTGTTGTGGTTTTCTGTTTCTTCTTTACCCTAACAATCTAGGATTTCCGGCGTTCGATTTCTCGGCACTCCTACAGTCAACGTATTAGTGTCGAATTTTCGAGGTCGAAAATTCCGGGTCGTTACATTTCATATCATGATTTTCATGCAAGCTATACATATGGTCTTGAGGAGATTTTTATCTGTAACATTCCAAGTATCCGAAGATACTCTTATTATTAACTTTGCTGTAATTATTTTTGCAGAACTCTCAAAAGAGATGTAGAAATATCGATATGCAATTATAAATTATTCTTTGATAAGTAATCATAATTAATGTTTAAAACTGATACTTGAGATATAATTGAGGAACAAAACTTAATTACTCGAAGTTGTGTGTATATTTTGTTCGAACCAGAAGTTCGATATGGTTCCAAACCAAATGTTTTGAACATTATCATGCGGTTTTGACGGAATCACATTGATATTGATTTATAAATAGAAATTAATTGTTTGAATCCTTGTAATAGTTTGTTCTAAAAAAATCACTAATTCAAATGAGAAAGAATATGATATTTTATAATATATGTAAATATTCAGCTAACAACCTGAAGATTGTTATGAGCTCATCTTATAGATTATGTATATATATTATTTAGTGATTTAAAATTCAATCAACATAAATGTTGAATGATCTGAAGTCATATATGTATTCAGATGATCTATACAATATGTACATTCCTCCAATTGGCTAGATCAATGATTGAGAACAAACTCTAATAAGCAATATCAATTGAGTTCATCTTATTGACTAACAAAAGGATTAGCCTCCTATAACTGATATACATCTAATGTATTTTCTAGTAGCAATGTGATAATGGATAAAAATGAGAATCCAAAGAGAATTATTATTTAATGTGACAATGTTTGTTAACATTGAGGGGGGATTAAAGGGATACAATGATGCAAAATATTTGTTAAATATACAATGATGCAAAATATTAAGTAACTTGAATAAATTATCAATAATATCCCTAATAGACTTTCTCTAGTATAGATTTGAATCCCAGAAGGTGTAAACCACTTCTGAAATGTGATATAGAAGTTGGTTCAAATATTTTTGGAGCAAGTAATAAAGATGCCAAATAAATGAGGTGAGTGTTCTTGAAGAAACACTTAAGGGTGCTCTGAAAAAGATCCATGACATGATTGTCAAATAACCCTAGAAGTGGTTTAGGTACCTACAACATGATAATTAAAGGGATCTCAACAAATCATGTCTAGAACTGACAAAAAATAATCATCGATGATAAATTTGTAAATAATAATGTGCTTATGTTTATAAATAGATTAAAGATCTTGAATTAGTGGAAAACATGACTGGCCATCATGTATCCTTTACTAATAGAGAGATATGGACGTGTAGTTTACAAAGTAGTGAAAATGCTTTAAACGCTTAATATACCCCGAAGGTATACATATGGTTTAAATCATATTAAACGATGAAAGTATACAAATTCCTAAAGAATATAAATAACTTTTGTGGTTATAAAGAATGCAAAGAACAAGGAGCGTAGATTCCAAACTACTTTTAATTATTGTTGTGATGAAAATCTTGATATAATTCATGATGAGTAGATTACATCCTATTTTTAGTGTTGTTGTAATGAAAGTTTTAATATTCATCAAAGATGTAGTTGCAATATACAAAACTAATTTGAAGCACAAAATTGAAAGCATATGATGTGGTATTCATAAAGGTAGCAAACAAAATGCACCAAATGCAAATCATATTTGGAAGAAACTATCTTGGAAAATTTGGTTATATTGATGGAAACTATTAATAAATTATATTATTAACAAGATACACATTTATGGATTCAGAAGTATTTATAACCAGTTTGAGTTATCGAAAGATGGATAAGAATTCAAAGGAAACTTCTAAATCCGGGGGGCATCCATAAGAATGTTATAATGCATTTTTTCCTTAACTAAGATTTTTCCCACTGGGTTTTTCTTAGTAAGATAATAATGAGGGATTATCTTGATCCAAAAGTATCAACTCCCCAGTAACATTTAAAATAAGTTATAATGTACCCTTTTTCCTTATTTTAGATTTTTTCCACTGCGTTTTTCTTACTAAGGTTTTAGCGAGGCATTATCTTGATCTAGAAGAATCAAACGTCTTATCAAGAAATGACATCTCAAATATGTCATTAGTGTTAAATTGTATCTTTATCCTTGACTACGGCTTTTCCCATCGGATTTTTCCTTTGTAAGGTTTTTAATGAAGTACTATATTGATTCAGAAGTATCAAACTCTATTTGATTCTATAAATTATTGAAATATGTCATACTATATTGTACTCTTTTTTCCTTCACTAAGATTTTTCCCGTAGGGTTTTTCTTAGCAAGGTTTTAATGAGGCATTGTTTTGATCCCTAAGTATCAAACCCTTTAGAAGAATATCATTTTTAATATGATTTTATAGGTTGCACTATTTTCCTCGTTCAAGGTTTTTCCCACCGGGTTTTCCTAATAGAGGTTCTTAATGAGACAATGAATAATATCAATGTCGACTGAATGAATAAATGTAGACAAGATAATAATGAGGGGGAGCAATCATTGTTACTTTGAAGAGGTTCTTAAGTGTTGATTTTTAAAGAGATTTTGGAAAATAAGATTTATATTATTGTCCTAAGAATAAAAATAAGAATTTGGAAATATTTCTAAGCTTTGAGATGGTTTGAAAATATTCGGTTATGGATTTAAGTATTTGAAATCGTTTTCAAATATTGGATTATGGAAAGAGACTTGAATATATATCTTAGTAAAGATATTTTGAAATAAATGTTTGAAGAATTCTAAAATAAGCCCTAGTGTGTACTTGTTGATGTTCTATTGATGGTTAAATAACAAACTATCAATAACTGGCCAATTTTGTTAATCGTTTCGAAGATCGGGATCGGATTTAATTATCCGAAAACCACTTCGATCCGGTTTGAACGTAATGAATGAATACCATGAAGATGACGAAGATGGTGATTCGGTTTGTCCAGACCCATGGCAACTTATATGGATGAATGCTATCAGAACATCGTCCTTGGAGGTCGATGAGCATTCTAAGACGAATTGTTTCTTGAAAGGTAACGCTTAGCCTCGAGCCTCATCAACCGGGAATGACTAAAACAAGAGAGATGCAGCAAGGCTAAGGGGGTCGCACCCAGTTAGGGTATGTTATCACTTTTTTAGATATCCTCGGAAACCTATATATTATGGATATGGGTTGTGCATGAAAGAAGAAGCACTCGATGGTAAGGGTGGGAACACCCGTGGTGATAACATATTCTATCTATCAAGTTTAGGGGTAGTGATGTGCACGTAAATGTGCAAATTTTTAATACCATATTTAATCTATTTAAATTAAATAAATGATCATGTCAGGGACCCGATTCTTCGTCTTCCGAAAATTCGACATCGATACTCACTTTATCGACTGCCGAGGAATCGAACGACGGAAAACCGAACACTGAGGGTTTTTAAAAAGAAATTTAAGAGAAGAAAAAGAGAGAATAAGGTAGAAGATAGGGAAAAGAAGATAGGAAGAAGAGACAATAGAAAAGAGAACAGAAAATTTTAAGATAGAAGAAAAAGAGAATAGAAAGAAAATAGAACGGAATAAAATAGAAAGAAAAGAGGATAGAACGGAACAGAAAACAACAGAACAACATCAGAATCTCACAATTCGCAGCGGAACAACATAAAATAATAAATGAATAATCTTTAAACCAAGAACTATATCAATTATTACATTACATCACATTTCATTACATCATATCATCAGAGTGTACAACAACAACAAACAGTGCAGCGGAAAAAGAAATACTATATAGTAGTAATATGCCATGCCATCCATCTTGCCTCCAGCAACTCCAGAATATCCAGAATATCCTGATAAATCTAACTCTTGACTGCCCGTGTGAAAATTGGTGGGCACCCAGAGTTTAGGAAAGAAAACAATAAACTCCAAGTCAGTCATGTGACTGGTGTGAGAACTCAAAACAGTTTATTTATCTTTAAAATCAAAATAGAGGAATATTTTTATTTCAATTCGCAATGCTTTTAAAAATGAGACTACCATAAGGCCTCCCGCACACACACACAATGCAAACGCAGAATCGGAGGAGATTTCTCCTTATGATAGTCAAAGATGCTTGATACGCATTTAAAACAACATTTGATATTATTACTAGTGCATAGTGTAGAGAAAAATTCATTTCGAAAGTAGAATATAAATCTTAGCCAGCATAGACATTTCGAACTATGCCTACTATAGCTATCATCCAAACAGTGTTGCGACACCATAAGTGAATGATAGGTTCTACAACTAATACCGTACAAGTTTCGTATTTGGAGAATGGATTTTTCCAACAAATGGTCAGGCCAAGGAACTTCCCATTGCCACATGGAAACGCCTCTGGATGGACGCCCCGAGAACCACCGTCCTCTGCTAAACAAAGCCGGGAATTCCTTTTCCCAAGGAATATTACAAACCCTCAGATATGCCACCCCCGGTCCTTTGGGACCTTTAAACGAGAGCTCTCTAACCAACATCACACCATAAAAATAAGTGTTTCAACATGAGTAAGTATCTGGGCTCCATTCCATGATACTACCCTTTTCCAGAAGGAATGGTCATACCCTAGGGAAGTTATCCTTGAAAACTTTGCCGCACAATTCCTGTTTCGACCATTACCGGTTTGTGAGGCTCGACGAAGTCACGTCCACAAAAACATACTTTATACAAAAGCCATGCTTTGGGTCAACAAATGATCAACACAATGATCACAAGGATAGACGATCAAATAAACGATCCTATCACAAATAATCAACACAATGATCATTTCAGCATCACTCAGCATGTCACATTACCAAATTGGGAATATATTGCTGATAACTTCAACTATATAACCTCTGAGCTCGTACGTCTCAGAGAAGGGTGTTAAGCTAAAAGAATAAATTCTCCGCCACCAACAGAAATATATTTGAAAGAAATCGGCTTTATATCTCAACTTGTAACGTCAGGCATACTATCCATACAAGTCTGTTCCGGGCTCGAACAAAACCGAAGGCACTTCTTACGAAGCCCTTGCAATACGGGTATTCACAATCCCGATCGAATTTCCCATCACTTAAGGAATCTCTATACCAGGAGCTACCCAGTGCAGAGACAATCGATAGGTCATCCTATCGCTTTCACAAATACTCGGTCTTCAACACCGATCTTCAATGCAATTCATAACGACGTATCACATATTCGGAATGGGTTATACGACCCCATGGTCCTTTCCCGGTTAACCCGAATAGTGAGCGCTTATTCAAAAATAAGTGTAGCATTCACATTCAAACAAATCACATCAATTACCCATTCAAAGGGAAAATATTGATAGTCGGTTATTGAACTATCAATGGATATGCACAACATCACCAGATTCCAAATAATTTTCCAAATTATTTATTTCACAAAATATCTTTACAAGATATATTATTTTAAACACTTCAAAGCTAAATCAATATTTATTTTTAACAAATTCCCCTTTTCATTCATAAATTCCGTAGTGAATTTATAATCCAAAATATCTATGAATATTCGATTTCGATTATTCATTTCAATTTATCTTCAAAAAGATAAATTCTAATTATTCACTTCATATTGGAAAAACAATTCCATACTTATTTAATTATAAGTAATCACAAATTTTATTTATTTTCAACACTTAGAAAATATTCAATATACTTCAATCAAAATTAAGTATATATTTCATTCTTTAAGGAAATCATTCTCTTAAACATATTTATTTGGGCCAAAACGAATGTTGCGTAAAACATCGTTACGACGTCCCAAAATCACTAGTATAGGGATTCGAAATTAAAATAGATATATAAATCCCAATACTATACAAAACATTTCCTTTCGGAAATCATTTACTATAACAACAGTGTTATAGTCCATCATCTTCTTTTATTTCTCGAAAACGTCTATTTCAACAATTAATGTTGAAATCTATGGTTTCGAATCTCAACGCATTTTAAAACATCGTTAGATCGTTTTAATTCAATTTCAAATATCACATTCAAAACAATTTCTTTAACATATTATTCACCATTCAAAAACGTGAATATACTTCATCAACAATTTCATCCTTTTATTCATTTTAATTCAAAGGATTATTCACTATTCAAAAACGTGAATATAACTCCTTTAATAGGTTATAACAATTAACTTATCAAAATAAGTCGTTTGCGAATTTATAAAACAACGTTTATAAATTCCATTTCTATTTATCTATAAAAACTTCCTTTTTATAAATTCTTTTATTAACCTATTCCAGTTTATAACTCATTTATAAACTAACCGTTCATATTATAAGTTAAATACTTATAAAACGATTATTTTACAAAATCGTTCTTTTTAACTTCCCAAATTATAAATCTTATAACTTATAAGATTCATTCATTTATCCAATCTATTCTTCAAATAATTTCACCAAATTTATAAATCTTACTATTTATAAATTTCTTTTATAACTTCACAGTTTATAATTCTATAAATTTCATTCATTTACAAAATTCATTTTCACTTCATTCAAACACTTATAAAAACTCGTTTTATAATGTCCATATTTCAATTTATAAATATCCATTTATAAATTTCTTAATATAATTCAATTTATATTATTCTTTTAAAACGTCTTTAATCTCCTTTATTATTTCATCATTTTGGTTTATAAAATAATCAAATTTTATAAATCCTATATTTAAACTTTTCACAATAATTTCTAAAATCCCGATTAAACTATTTTATAAAATCGTTAGCATCATATTCTCAAAAATCAGTTTTTAACTATTTTTCTCAAAAATCATAATTTTTATAACTTTAAAAATTATAACGTTTATTTATTTAATATGGATCAATTCCAAAATTATTTTATAAAACGTATACTTTTCAAAAATCACTTTTGAAATCATTTTAAAATTCCAAATTTGGTCCAATGATGCTACATACCAAATAGTCAATCACGACAACAACGATATCATATATCAATATGATAATCCATCAAATGTCAAAATATCTGAAAATCAAATAAATACTGTTGAGGAATCCAGTTGGATCCCTCCAACCTGTTTCCTGCATCCACAAACATTAGCACAATACCAATTTCGCTCCAGTACGAAATTATCGCGGTACATGTTCTTATTAAATATTATCCGCTTAATAACGGCATAATAGGGTCTCATCCGCTAAACAAAAAAATGCGGGAAATCAATAACTCCAATATATACATATGCCAATATATATATATATTGATATTATATATAATACCAATTTCACTGTTTATGAAATATTCGCGGTATATGTTTTTAATAAATAACATCCGCTTACTAATGGCGTATAATGTCTATTTTAACAATCAATAGATAACAATCAACATTCAAACATGCATTCAAATATTTTAAATCTAACTATTTAAAACAAAATCGAAACTGATTTGATTGAGTGAGAAGTTCTCACCTTGATTTTAAATTCCGTTTTAGCGATTTATTTCGAATAAAATTAAACGGACGTTTAATTTTACCCAAAATTTTCACTAACTCCAAACGACTCCAAACCAAGTCCATCGCGTAGTGCTCGTCCATACGATTCCAACGCAACCGAGTTTGCATTTTTTCGACCTCGTATGAAAAAGTTATGGATTTTTGAAGTTTGTACACGATTTAAATAAACAAATCTCAACATAACTAAAATATTTATAACCTAAAATAGATCACAGCCCTCCATCTCAACCCCAACCACATCTGGACCGTCCCCATCCTCTTCCTCCTTCACGTTGGCTACAGGCTCAAGGCCGAACACATAAACCCAAACACTTATATTAGGGTTTGATCTTGCTCTTCGATCACTCGACGAAACTACGATCAGGGAGTTGCAAATCGAAGCCTTCAACATGCTCAAACTTCGGCCATCACCCTGTGGAGCTCGGCCCCACCATTCATCTCGAGTTGCGTGCGCAGGTAGGGTCGAACGCAGCCCCAAATCTCGGCCTATGGTCGATAACAATGAACTCCACCGTACGGATTTAAAGCTCTCGCAATGCTCTTCGATTTTGTAGTTGAAAGATTTTGCAATCGATGCATGGATCAAGAGATAAATGAGGAGAATCGAAACTAATTTCTGGCCATTCGGTTTCTAGGGCCGGCTAGGGTTTAAGTTTCTTTTTTTTTTTTTTTTTTTGTGAAGGGGTAGGGCTATTTATAAGGAACGAGCGACACTATTCATCCCGGAAATTCCGAACTCCGATTTAGGCGCCGAAACTGACGTACCTAGAGTTTACCCCGCGTTCCGGACACAATGGAACAGGTTTCGGAAGCTAATTCGGAAGTATGTGCGAGTTATGGCTATAAACGCTCAATTTAAATTAAACCGATTTAAACGATTTTCTAGGCGTTTTAATTTGTACCGGACAAACGGTAAATCCAATTGACACGAAATTTGAAACCTTACAATAATATCACATTACGGATCCGATGAAACTGGTTTCGTCGAAATCCGAGACTTTTTGAAAAATGGCTATTTTAACTCGCCAAATTTAAATTAAAAATAAATCGATGCGTTTCGAGCTGCCACGATTAAACGATAACTCCGATTGACACGAAAATTGAAATCCGGTAATAACTAACTATTACGGATCCAATGGAACTGGTTTCGTTCAATTCTGAGACTGTTCAAAAATTGACTATTTTCACTAGTCGATTTTAATATTAAAATATTCAATTTTCACAAATTAATTTTAAATTCGATTTTAAAAGTTCTAAAATATCGTTCTAACTCCCATATGATAAAATAAAATTTTACAAATCATTTTCAATCATATTTAACTATATTTTCAATTATTTTCATAATTTAACGTATTAAATTATCGATTTAATAATCCAATTAAATCCAATAATTCAAATAAAAATTTATTTGACTTATAAATTCACTTATTAATATTTAAAATAAATTAAATATTCATATTTTAATTAATAAAAATTCTTGGTCGTTACAATTTTCCCCCTTAAAAGAATTTCGTCCTCGAAATTAACTAGTAAGAAAAGTTACAGAATTTATTAACTTTCCCAAAATTCATAGTTAAACTTCTTACAATACTTACTAAGTTTTCCAAATCATACCTAGTTATCTTTTCAAAAACAATTACTATTGTTTAACTTTCAATTCTAAAATCAAAGTTAAAGTTTTCAAAATTTTCCCAATTTTCTCAAATTTTTTCTAACGCCTTAAATTTCCGGAAAAATTCGCCATAGTCTCCTTTGCGCGGCTCGATCCGAAAAAAAAATGACAGTATATATATCACAAATATACATCTCATCAAGTAATGAGGCATCCCGCAGGGAAAAAAGTGTAAAAGTACGGTATGTAATCCGAGATATGTATCTTATATTTTATTAGCAAGCATATACGGCTAATATAGCGCAAAAGCGAGCTCCAAATGCGAAGCAAACGCGATCCGCACCTACTAATCACTCAACAAACAACATGAGAATCACGCATATATGACACTAGTATCAATATACAACATATAGCAACATAATTACTATATATGCCAACATAGCAAATGCAACAAATGCAAACATCAACCAACTATCATTCAACTACATCCATAACCAATAAATATTCATTTATATTCTCATTAATATTTAATGAATTGGTTTTCAATTTAATCACATTTGATTTATTAACATTGGATTTTCAATTACTTTAGCTTCCAATTTCATTAATACTTAATGAACTATATACAATCAATCAACTAACAACCATATAACAACAAAATCACTTTGCATATATTCATTCAATTTGGTTTTAACACCATCACTTTCAATTGGTTCAATTAAATTGATTTTTATTCAATTATTCAACTTCTAATAACATTAGATTTTAATGAATTAACACTTATATTCATTATTTCATATCAACTTAATTTACATTCAATTGATTATTATTTAATCCATTAATTCAATTCTATTACAAAAGTTGAATTTCATTTACATAACTCAAGTTCATACTCATTTAATCCACTTGATTATTTACTTCGATACCAAAATCAATTCCATTCAACAACACTTAAGTTATATTCCATTTTATAAACATCACTTTTTATTTACAATTCACATTCATAAATATATTCATATAGTTTCACTTCTTATATATATAAGTTTTATTTCACAATTGTAAATCACATTTAATTATAATTTAATTCTTATAATTCTTTTGCTTATACAATTATTCTTTAATTTAGATTATTCAAACAACTAAACAATCAACTTATATACACTTTAATAATTCTGAAAAATTATTTCTTTATATATAAAATATAATCAAGGTAAAATTATTTCATTTACCCATTTTTAAAACAATATTGTGTCGAATTTTTCTATTCAAGTGTTTAGAAACCCCTTCGGCATAGTCTTGCGGACCACGCTGACGAAAGTTCATATGCCACTCAATAAACCAATCATCACAATATAAAACAATTTTATATTCACTAACAAATACGCTCTCATAGCTATTATTACACTCAAATTCATTCTAGAGTACTACTGACTCTATCTCTAATGAGAAATACCCAACAGAACCATGGTTGTCGCTTAACCATAAGCTCTGATACCACATTGTCAGGACCCGATTCTTCGTCTTCCGAAAATTCGACATCGATACTCACTTTATCGACTGCCGAGAAATCGAACGACGGAAAACCGAACACTGAGGGTTTTTAAAAAGAAATTTAAGAGAAGAAAAAGAGAGAATAAGGTAGAAGATAGGGAAAAGAAGATAGGAAGAAGAGACAATAGAAAAGAGAACAGAAAATTTTAAGATAGAAGAAAAAGAGAATAGAAAGAAAATAGAACGGAATAAAATAGAAAGAAAAGAGGATAGAACGGAACAGAAAACAACAGAACAACATCAGAATCTCACAATTCGCAGCGGAACAACATAAAATAATAAATGAATAATCTTTAAACCAAGAACTATATCAATTATTACATTACATCACATTTCATTACATCATATCATCAGAGTGTACAACAACAACAAACAGTGCAGCGGAAAAAGAAATACTATATAGTAGTAATATGCCATGCCATCCATCTTGCCTCCAGCAACTCCAGAATATCCAGAATATCCTGATAAATCTAACTCTTGACTGCCCGTGTGAAAATTGGTGGGCACCCAGAGTTTAGGAAAGAAAACAATAAACTCCAAGTCAGTCATGTGACTGGTGTGAGAACTCAAAACAGTTTATTTATCTTTAAAATCAAAATAGAGGAATATTTTTATTTCAATTCGCAATGCTTTTAAAAATGAGACTACCATAAGGCCTCCCGCACACACACACAATGCAAACGCAGAATCGGAGGAGATTTCTCCTTATGATAGTCAAAGATGCTTGATACGCATTTAAAACAACATTTGATATTATTACTAGTGCATAGTGTAGAGAAAAATTCATTTCGAAAGTAGAATATAAATCTTAGCCAGCATAGACATTTCGAACTATGCCTACTATAGCTACCATCCAAACAGTGTTGCGACACCATAAGTGAATGATAGGTTCTACAACTAATACCGTACAAGTTTCGTATTTGGAGAATGGATTTTTCCAACAAATGGTCAGGCCAAGGAACTTCCCATTGCCACATGGAAACGCCTCTGGATGGACGCCCCGAGAACCACCGTCCTCTGCTAAACAAAGCTGGGAATTCCTTTTCCCAAGGAATATTACAAACCCTCAGATATGCCACCCCCTGTCCTTTGGGACCTTTAAACGAGAGCTCTCTAACCAACATCACACCATAAAAATAAGTGTTTCAACATGAGTAAGTATCTGGGCTCCATTCCATGATACTACCCTTTTCCAGAAGGAATGGTCATACCCTAGGGAAGTTATCCCTGAAAACCTTGCCGCACAATTCCTGTTTCGACCATTACCGGTTTGTGAGGCTCGACGAAGTCACGTCCACAAAAACATACTTTATACAAAAGTCATGCTTTGGGTCAACAAATGATCAACACAATGATCACAAGGATAGACGATCAAATAAACGATCCTATCACAAATAATCAACACAATGATCATTTCAGCATCACTCAGCATGTCACATTACCAAATTGGGAATATATTGCTGATAACTTCAACTATATAACCTCTGAGCTCGTACGTCTTAGAGAAGGGTGTTAAGCTAAAAGAATAAATTCTCTGCCACCAACAGAAATATATTTGAAAGAAATCGGCTTTATATCTCAACTTGTAACGTCAGACATACTATCCATACAAGTCTGTTCCGGGCTCGAACAAAACCGAAGGCACTTCTTACGAAGCCCTTGCAATACGGGTATTCACAATCCCGATCGAATTTCCCATCACTTAAGGAATCTCTATACCAGGAGCTACCCAGTGCAGAGACAATCGATAGGTCATCCTATCGCTTTCACAAATACTCGGTCTTCAACACCGATCTTCAATGCAATTCATAACGACGTATCACATATTCGGAATGGGTTATACGACCCCATGGTCCTTTCCCGGTTAACCCGAATAGTGAGCGCTTATTCAAAAATAAGTTTAGCATTCACATTCAAACAAATCACATCAATTACCCATTCAAAGGGAAAATATTGATAGTCGGTTATTGAACTATCAATGGATATGCACAACATCACCAGATTCCAAATAATTTTCCAAATTATTTATTTCACAAAATATCTTTACAAGATATATTATTTTAAACACTTCAAAGCTAAATCAATATTTATTTTTAACAAATTCCCCTTTTCATTCATAAATTCCGTAGTGAATTTATAATCCAAAATATCTATGAATATTCGATTTCGATTATTCATTTCAATTTATCTTCAAAAAGATAAATTCTAATTATTCACTTCATATTGGAAAAACAATTCCATACTTATTTAATTATAAGTAATTCACAAATTTTATTTATTTTCAACACTTAGAAAATATTCAATATACTTCAATCAAAATTAAGTATATATTTCATTCTTTAAGGAAATCATTCTCTTAAACATATTTATTTGGGCCAAAACGAATGTTGCGTAAAACATCGTTACGACGTCCCAAAATCACTAGTATAGGGATTCGAAATTAAAATAGATATATAAATCCCAATACTATACAAAACATTTCCTTTCGGAAATCATTTACTATAACAACAGTGTTATAGTCCATCATCTTCTTTTATTTCTCGAAAACGTCTATTTCAACAATTAATGTTGAAATCTATGGTTTCGAATCTCAACGCATTTTAAAACATCGTTAGATCTTTTTAATTCAATTTCAAATATCACATTCAAAACAATTTCTTTAACATATTATTCACCATTCAAAAACGTGAATATACTTCATTAACAATTTCATCCTTTTATTCATTTTAATTCAAAGGATTATTCACTTTTCAAAAACGTGAATATAACTCCTTTAATAGGTTATAACAATTAACTTATCAAAATAAGTCGTTTGCGAATTTATAAAACAATGTTTATAAATTCCATTTCTATTTATCTATAAAAACTTCCTTTTTATAAATTCTTTTATTAACCTATTCCAGTTTATAACTCATTTATAAACTAACCGTTCATATTATAAGTTAAATACTTATAAAACGATTATTTTACAAAATCGTTCTTTTTAACTTCCCAAATTATAAATCTTATAACTTATAAGATTCATTCATTTATCCAATCTATTCTTCAAATAATATCACCAAATTTATAAATCTTACTATTTATAAATTTCTTTTATAACTTCACAGTTTATAATTCTATAAATTTCATTCATTTACAAAATTCATTTTCACTTCATTCAAACACTTATAAAAACTCGTTTTATAATGTCCATATTTCAATTTATAAATATCCATTTATAAATTTCTTAATATAATTCAATTTATATTATTCTTTTAAAACGTCTTTAATCTCCTTTATTATTTCATCATTTTGGTTTATAAAATAATCAAATTTTATAAATCCTATATTTAAACTTTTCACAATAATTTCTAAAATCCCGATTAAACTATTTAATAAAATCGTTAGCATCATATTCTCAAAAATCAGTTTTTAACTACTTTTCTCAAAAATCATAATTTTTATAACTTTAAAAATTATAACGTTTATTTATTTAATATGGATCAATTCCAAAATTATTTTATAAAACGTATACTTTTCAAAAATCACTTTTGAAATCATTTTAAAATTCCAAATTTGGTCCAATGATGCTACATACCAAATAGTCAATCACGACAACAACGATATCATATATCAATATGATAATCCATCAAATGTCACAATATCTGAAAATCAAATAAATACTGTTGAGGAATCCAGTTGGATCCCTCCAACCTGTTTCCTGCATCCACAAACATTAGCACAATACCAATTTCGCTCCAGTACGAAATTATCGCGGTACATGTTCTTATTAAATATTATCCGCTTAATAACGGCGTAATAGGGTCTCATCCGCTAAACAAAAAAATGCGGGAAATCAATAACTCCAATATATACATATGCCAATATATATATATTGATATTATATATAATACCAATTTCACTGTTTATGAAATATTCGCGGTATATGTTTTTAATAAATAACATCCGCTTACTAACGGCGTATAATGTCTATTTTAACAATCAATAGATAACAATCAACATTCAAACATGCATTCAAATATTTTAAATCTAACTATTTAAAATAAAATCGAAACTGATTCGATTGAGTGAGAAGTTCTCACCTTGATTTTAAATTCCGTTTTAGCGATTTATTTCGAATAAAATTAAACGGACGTTTAATTTTACCCAAAATTTTCACTAACTCCAAACGACTCCAAACCAAGTCCATCGCGTAGTGCTCGTCCATACGATTCCAACGCAACCGAGTTTGCATTTTTTCGACCTCGTATGAAAAAGTTATGGATTTTTGAAGTTTGTACACGATTTAAATAAACAAATCTCAACATAACTAAAATATTTATAACCTAAAATAGATCACAGCCCTCCATCTCAACCCCAACCACATCTGGACCGTCCCCATCCTCTTCCTCCTTCACGTTGGCTACAGGCTCAAGGCCGAACACATAAACCCAAACACTTATATTAGGGTTTGATCTTGCTCTTCGATCACTCGACGAAACTACGATCAGGGAGTTGCAAATCGAAGCCTTCAACATGCTCAAACTTCGGCCATCACCCTGTGGAGCTCGGCCCCACCATTCATCTCGAGTTGCGTGCGCAGGTAGGGTCGAACGCAGCCCCAAATCTCGGCCTATGGTCGATAACAATGAACTCCACCGTACGGATTTAAAGCTCTCGCAATGCTCTTCGATTTTGTAGTTGAAAGATTTTGCAATCGATGCATGGATCAAGAGATAAATGAGGAGAATCGAAACTAATTTCTGGCCATTCGGTTTCTAGGGCCGGCTAGGGTTTAAGTTTCTTTTTTTTTTTTTTTTTTGTGAAGGGGTAGGGCTATTTATAAGGAACGAGCGACACTATTCATCCCGGAAATTCCGAACTCCGATTTAGGCGTCGAAACTGACGTACCTAGGGTTTACCCCGCGTTACGGACACAATGGAACAGGTTTCGGAAGCTAATTCGGAAGTATGTGCGAGTTATGGCTATAAACGCTCAATTTAAATTAAACCGATTTAAACGATTTTCTAGGCGTTTTAATTTGTACCGGACAAACGGTAAATCCAATTGACACGAAATTTGAAACCTTAAAATAATATCACATTACGGATCCGATGAAACTGGTTTCGTCGAAATCCGAGACTTTTTGAAAAATGGCTATTTTAACTCGCCAAATTTAAATTAAAAATAAATCGATGCGTTTCGAGCTGCCACGATCAAACGATAACTCCGATTGACACGAAAATTGAAATCCGGTAATAACTAACTATTACGGATCCAATGGAACTGGTTTCGTTCAATTCTGAGACTGTTCAAAAATTGACTATTTTCACTAGTCGATTTTAATATTAAAATATTCAATTTTCACAAATTAACTTTAAATTCAATTTTAAAAGTTCTAAAATATCGTTCTAACTCCCATATGATAAAATAAAATTTTACAAATCATTTTCAATCATATTTAACTATATTTTCAATTATTTTCATAATTTAACGTATTAAATTATCGATTTAATAATCCAATTAAATCCAATAATTCAAATAAAAATTTATTTGACTTATAAATTCACTTATTAATATTTAAAATAAATTAAATATTTATATTTTAATTAATAAAAATTCTGGGTCGTTACAGATCATATTCGGTATTTTCGCATCTTTAATCCAAAATTCAAATTATTTTAAGAACGTCGTATATTTGTATTTATATAGGGGCAAAATGGTCATTTTTTGCATATATTAACTTGAGAAAATTTAATTGGAAATTTCTATATTATTTTGTAGAAGAAATGGATGGAAATTACAAGTGGTTTCATGAAGATATGCATGCACAAAAGAAAAAATAGCAAACGAAGATGAAAATAATTCTAGTTTATGAACATGGAGGACCGCACCTTCCCACTTAACTTGATTTTCAATTAGGAGCTAATGTACATGCAAAAAGATCATTAAATCTTTATGCACATTTAAGTGGAGAATTAACATATGATAATGATTACTTGGTGGCCACACTACCTCAAGGGCAATTTGGGTTTCCCCAAAAATATGAATTAAGGTTTCTTACATGTATAAATACCCCTTATGTTTCATGTAACCCTCTTCTTATTTAGTCTCTCTTAGGCTCTCTTCTCTTTAGTTTTACTGTAGAAATAAAATGGAAGCTCTCCTTCTTTTCATGGCTACTTAGCCATTTCTTTTATGTAAGTTAATACATGTTCTTTTTCTTTTCTTGTTTATTTTCTTTCATGTTAGAAGTGTAGATTTATTTATTTATGCAAGTCGATTAGTTTTTCTTTTCATTTAGCTCTCTTTTTCTTTTTGTTTATTCTATGTTGCAAGCTACATTTGTTGAGTTGATAACAAATATGTGAGCATAATCCCTTCAATTTAAGGGTAATGAAGCTCTCTTGAGTCATGTACGTGCAACGTAATTTTTCATTTATGTCTCTTTTGTGCTTAATGGAAAGTTAGGTGTTTGTTTGATTTTGTGTTTAACATTAAGTTTGATAGCTTATGTTGTTCAAAACAAATAAGTTATGCTTAGTCATACGAATCACTAATTACCTCTTCATCTACATATGATCATGATAATGGAAGTGGATTTAGAATCAAAATTTGATGGTTTATGTTTCTAATTCAATAGTTAATAAGCCATGCCTAAAATAGATTCTACTTTTAATTTCATATCATTTTCTTTAAAGTTAGTAAGTGGGTTAGAGGGCACATTAAAGTTTGATGGTTTAAGTGTGTTAATTAATAACACAATTAGGCCATGGTTATGATAAATGCATCAACTAAACTCACAAATGACCAAAAAGAGATCATAATTTCATTATGCTGATTTATTTGATCATGAGAGAGGATTTGCCTTTAAATTGCTCTTTAATATAATATTTTTATTCTATTTAGTTTTAGTTTGTTTTTACTTCCTTTTAGTTAGTTAGCAATACCTCGACTTTGGCTTAATTTGATTGAATAGAATTTCAAAATCTAAAAAATTCCCTATGGATCGATCTGTACTCGCATACATGCTACAATCGTACATTATGCGTTTACGGTATAAGTTTTATTATAATTTTTTCAATGGTTTTCTTACTCGATAGAATATCCATCGATAAACAAGTTTTTTGGCGCCGTTGCAGGAGAATTGTTTTGATTTTATTTTCTATTTTTTGAATTATTTTCTTTTGATTTTTGTTTGTCTTTATTTTGTGTGTGTTTGCATTTAAAAAAAAGATGTTGTGTGTTTGCCGTTTGATTGTTGCTTGCATTTTTCTTATGTGCATCTCTTGTTGTTCTATTTGTTTTTACATTTGCATATTTCTATTTAAAAAATAAATCAACATACACAATTTAGAAAAAAAAGAAAACAATTTTATTCCATCTACTTTCCCATTACAAATTTACATTTGCATTTTCTTTTCTTTGTTTACATCTACAGAAAATAAATACTGTTACATTTTTTCCCATGCACAGTGATACTGCACGCAACTTCCTTTTGCAAACTCCACCATCTTCACTGTGCCATTAAACAATGCCCTTTTTCACTCATAAACCACCTAGTCACTGTTCTGCATTCCTTCACCTTGCTGCCTTCCTCAAATTCAATTGCTGCTCCATATTCACTGCCCATTCACTAACTTCCATTCTTGCTACCGCAATCAATCCCCTCACCATCAAACAGCCACACTCACAACAACATGGCAAACAATACTGCTGTAACTTCTATTCACCATCAAACTCCACCTATCGACAACTTCAACTGCTGCTGGTTCATTCCATCGCCTTCATACCTGCATCTCCATCACCATACAACCACACTCCTTGCAGCCTACAACCTAAACCCCCAAATCATCAACAGTCAAACGTCACTCAAATCATTGAACCCTCCTCTGCAACCGCAAACCCTTCATAACTTCGAAAAGAACATTGCTTGCAAAACTTTACAACAAGCATTGCATTAATTCATCAACTCCACTGTCACAACCATCCACCTACTTCTTGCCACTTTCATCAGCACATGATCACCATGTTGCACATCAACTCATCACTCACCATCATCCCCTGCCTTGCACAACACAGTGCTCCACCTAGCTTTTGCCATCAACTGCAACGACAAAACATCCACTTAAACCCCCGACAACCAACAGCAGACTCGAACCATGAACCACAAACCACCCAATACTCCATCACCTGTGAGTTCACCCACTCCACCATGAACCAGTACATATCATCCACTTCAATACTTCATACTCATTCTTTGATCACTCCTCAAAGCTGCTGTGCCATGGCATCACAACCTACCACTCATACATCACTGCTGTGATCATTCATACTGCAACCATTACCATCAACCCCCTACCATTATTCTTCATCACCTTTCTCTTCCTCCATCAAGAATGACCTCACTATTAAGTCCAATCAATTCACCCAACGCCAACTCGAGCAGCGGCTTCACCATCTCTGGACTACCTCCCTGCAAACACAACAATCCCCAAACCAATCACAACCGTAACCTCATCCATTCTCCAAACACCCAAACCAAAACCAAAATCTCAATCACCCAAATCTGCAATCTCACCTCAGTCATCTTCTTCCAACAACACCACCGCAACCCTCAAATCGCGGCCTCCATAATAGCACGTTAGACAATCGATTTGGAATTCTAAATTTTTTGAATACGTGAAGTAAATATGCACTAAAATTTAAAAAAGAAGAAGCAAACATATGAAGGGATTGCGGTTTGAGAAATTGTTTTGGAAGTGTTTTAGGTATTTGGTTTTGGATAATTTTCTTTGGTAGTATGTTGCTTGTTTTGGGAATTTGTTTGATAAATTTGGGTAACTGGGTCGGGCAATTTGTCTTTAAAAAAAAGGAAGAAGAGATTGCTTGTTTTACTATTCGTTTTCGTTTTGTATTTGTTTGTTTTCTTTTATTATAACTAGCGTCCTTTTATTTTATTTTATTTGTTTTCTTTTGTTTTGTTTTGTTTTCAAGTTGTTTCATTTTAATTTGTTTTAGTTTTTCCTTGACTGAAAAAAAAAATTTGTTTTAGTTCGTTTTCATTTGTTTTAGTTTCATTTGTTTTTTTAGTTTCATTTCTATATTTTTTTTTCATTTTTTTTGATAAACATAAAAAAACTGTATATATCTTTTTTTTAGGTTGCAGGAAAATAAAAAAAGGGAATTGCTTGCTAAAAAATTGCTTTCTTGATATATTTATTGTTTTTATTTGCCTTGCATTGTTGTTTGCTTGCATTTTATAAAAAAAATTCAAAAAAAAATAAAATAAAATTCATTGTTGTTGCATTGTTAATACACGTTTAATTTCAGTTTTACATTTCATCTTAGATTTTAATTAATAATAATGGTTAGACATCGATAACGTTTAATTGTATATTGACAAGTTGTCCTCTTTCGACAAATTAGTTTCTTGGTGTCAGAGCTATGATAGAGCAACAAGCATTTATAAATATTACGGTGATTCGTAAATATTATGGCGGCTGTTTCTATGAATGTACTTAAACTTTCGGCTGCATTGCTACGGTGATTCGTGGTGCACCGATAAATCCTGCCCATTACGTGGCTGAGAACTATCTTGTTGATTTAAAGAAAAAATGTAATTATACAATTTTGGGTTGGGAGCTATTTTATAATTAAAAACTTGCATTCATTTAGTTGCATTAGCTCATGCATGTCTAAAAAAAATTCAAAATTCAAAACCAAAAAATTTGTAACTATTCCTTTTCCTTTGAAAATTTTAAATCATTTTCCTTTGAAATTTCAAAAATCCAAAAAAAATTGAAAAAAATCAAAAAAAATTATAAAACCTTCTAAAAAAACAAAATTGAAAAACAAAAAAAAAACAAAAATCAATTTCCCTTTTGAAAAATAAATTTTATTTGTAAATATTTTTCCTTTATAAAAAAACTAAAAACATTCCTGAAAATGTCTGAATTTCCATATTCACATGAATTTTACGATAGTTGTAATAATGAATATAATACTTATAAATTCACTCCGAATTCGTATGGATATTTTAATGACAACTATTTTATAAACAATTCGAACTTTGAACAATAAAGTTTTTAAAACGATGACCAACCCTCAACTCTTGAAAATAGCATTTCATCTTTACTTGAATTCTCTAAGCAACAAAATCAAAGTATAAATGATTTGTGTAATTCATATTTATGTAATAACTCGAGTCAAGGATTTCAAAATTTGAATGCATTTCAAAATTCAAACGAATTCGATTATAACCAATGCCAATTCAATTTCGAATTTTAAAATGAATTTCAAACTTAAAATGAAAATGGAAACAACTTTTCAAAGGAATTTGGCAATAGGAATAATCTTAACCACGTTATGATTGAAAATCTTTGTTCTCAACAATTACAAAGTGAAAGTCCTCAACTTAATAATTATAAATTTGATTTTGTTGAGCAAATGAATGAATTGTACAATGATCACATGGATTTTTTGTACGAAACATATATGAAATAACGTGATAAACAAAACCAAATCCCAACGTGTGACGGGACAAACAATAATCCACCTTTTACCCAAATAGACGATTTCCAAATAACAACTTTGAAGTTGAAAATAACAATCTTAATGAAGTTGTTGAGAATACGGTAATTGAGTTGGATTTCAATTCTTTTGAGGGTGAGAAACTCGACTTAAACTTCGATCTTCCTTTTTTAGATTTTGAAAATTTGAATACAACAACTTCAGACATTGAAAATGATATATGCAATGAAGTTGTTGATAATCCAACAAAGGAAGATGAATGTAACGACCTGCCTTTTTGGACATTTTAAATCCACGATAAACCACATACATCAGACTGAAACCATACAAAAAGACATATTGTTATTGGAGTATATAAGAAAAAGCAGAGAAAGAAAATAAAATACAGAATCCTGTTGCGGAATGACAAATATATAATAATCAAATAACAGTTCACGAAGTTGTTTACAAATAAATTTGATTACTTATACAATACAGAATTAGAGTTACAGACAACAAGAAATAATAAATGTAGCGGAGCAACATGATGCAGTGGAATAAATATATTAAATAATAATAGTATAAAATCTTCGTCTTCATCCTCTAGATGTCATCTTCGATAAACTGAAAAGCTCAGATGGACCCAAGCGAATTAAAAAGACAAAATACTCGAGTCAGAACAAAAAGATCTTATGTAAGTTAAATCAACAGTGAAAATATGAGTGTAACGGTGTCAAAAATGTTCATAGGGTTTGATATCTCCCATCTAGGGTCTAATGTGAGTGCAGTAATTTAAAAGATGTTCGAGATTTATATCTCCTAAGGATCCTTCAAACTATCTACTATGTAGTACAATACGCTATTAGAATATGTCTACAGTAAAGTAAAAGTATCAAAATAGCGTTAAGGCGTTACTCATATCCGTCTTCACATTTTATATATTCGCATAAACTATACAATACCGTACGCTCCTCCATGAGGTTTATTCAAAGGGCACTCCATAGGTATGGTACAAAATAAACTCATAAAAGGCGCGATAGGGCATGTGAACACGGCACTTGAGGCAATCACAGGGTAGATACACCAATTGCGGATCCGGACTAGTGGTAACGCATAACAGCTGCTACCGCCTACGTCGAAACACACTCTCATAATCGAAATCGAGGGATGGCCACCAAATCAATCACAAAGTATTAGAATGGTATTGATGAAATGTGTTTGATAGGAAGAATGACCTCACTTGTCCCAGCGTGGCTCCTGTTTTAGTCACGTCTAAGCTGACTCACGAGAGTCAGGGTCACGTAAATACCCCATACAAAATTCGTTCACCAAACTATCCCATTTTGGTATAGGCAGAGAGTATGACAATATCTGATCTTCGTCTTTTTAACAACCAAACGCTTATTTCATACCGGATGGTTCTTTTACGTTTCAAAAAGTCAATTCATAATTTTATTCAAGATATCATATTCAATTTCAATTTCAAATCTATCTCATTCGAAATCATATTCACTTCAAACTATATTCACTTTCAAAATCATGTTCACTTCCAAATCATATTCACTTTCAAATCATATTCACTTTTGAAATTCACATTCACTTTGAAATTATCGGTAGGTTCTATTACTTAATTCTTCATTTCAAAATCATCGTATTCACTCAAATATGTCATTTCACAAAAAGTATCAATTCCAAATTCCAACTTAGGTCGTATCATCATCCATGATTTAGATATAATTACTTCAACTGTACATAGTCGAAAATTTTAGAAAATAGTTTAGGTAATTAAAATAGTTTATATAGTTTTAATTAAATAGATTTAAAATAGTTAAAACAATAAAAATAGTTTAAATAGATTTAAATTTGATTTAATTTGATTTAAAATGATTTAAATAGATTAAATATAGATTAATTGATTTAAATTATATTGAGTAGATTCTAAATAGGTCAAATAAATTTAAAATATATTAGATAGATTTAAATTATATTAAATGGGTTTAAAATAGATTAAATAAATTTAATATGTTTAAATAGGTAAAATTGGTTAACTTGGCTTAAATAGGTTGTAATAGATTGACATAAATTAAAATAGTTTTAAATTGGTTAAAATAGTTACTTTAATTAAAATAGTTTAAATTAGTTGAAATAGATTTCAAAGTTATATCCAAACATTTTCAATAACTCAATTCTGATAAATTCATTTATATTTGACACTTCAACTTTGAAATTCCAATTTAACTTCTTTGAACAATTCATTAGATCAAATTCCAATTTTCACCGTTTATGCTTGGATTTCTGAAAATAATTCAGTTTATATAAATCAATTTCAATTTTAAAATAACAGTTAACTGAATTCAAAATTTAAAATTTTGAAAAACCATTAAATTTAACCAATCGGGTGTCTGTGTATAATAATCTACCCTATGGTCAAGTGATACAGATATTTATCATTTTAATCCGCAATTTAAATTTTTTACAGTTATATATCATTTCAAACCGCAATCCTGAATTAAATAACATTCCTAAAATCGCTCGAGTCTATCATTTCAACCCATAATGATTTTTCCCTAAACAGCGAAAACAAAAGATAATATCATTAGATCACAAACAGATACAATACTGATACAATATTTGATTACAACAGATGAACTTCAACATCAAAGTGATATACATAAGATACACTAACAGGATGAAAACACCATAGTGGAACAACAACAGCGTCCTCAAATATTTCGAACATACTTCGACTTTGATAAGGTCTTCCCAAAACTCCAAACACTTCAAAGGATTTCCAAGGCCAAAAGCTTTCCAAAATCCGATAGCTTCCAAAAGACTTCCAAATCCAAGTTAGCTCCAAAAACACGGATAACCTGCTTTTAGGCAGCCCGTATGGAAATTATGGGCACCCAGAGTTTAGGAAGTGAACAATAAACTCCGGGTCAGTCAAGGGACTGGTATGAGTAAACAAAAACAGTTGTTTGTGCTAAAACAATTTTAAAAGAAATCCAATATGCTTTAGAAAAATGAAACTACCAAAAAACCTCCCACCACACATACAAATGCAATCGCACAATTAGAGGAGATTTCTTCTTATGATAGTCGAATATGCTTGATACGAGAAAACTCTTTTAATATTAATATTAGTGCGTAGTGTAGAAAAAATTTCGAAAGTATAATATTAATCTTAGCTAGCATACAACCATTATTGTATGCCTACTATAGCTACCATGTTTTATGGCAGGTTACCGCAACGCTGCATGACAGGTTATACAACTAAAACCGTACAAGGCTCGTATTGTTTCTTTGGATTTTCCAACAAATGGTCAGGCTAAGGAACTTACTTACCAAATGGAGCGCCTTTGAAGGGATTCCCCCAAGAACCAAACCGGATCTCTGCCAATACAAGGCCGGGTTACCACCGTAACTAGGTAACACCTACAAGTATGCCATACCCGGTCGTCACCGGCCATTATCCCAGGATTCACCAACAAATAGCAACAACCACACGGTTAAATATCTGGGCTCTATACCATGATACCACCTCTTATCCAGAAGAAAATGGACATACCCTAGGGGCACGACCCCTAAAAATCTTGCCGCAACATTCCTGTTTCTACCATTACCGGGTTGTGAGGTTCGACGAAGTCTCGTCCACAAAGCCACGCTTTTCACAAAAGCCATTCTTTGGTCAACAAATGATCATCAACACTCAACATGCCACACTACCAAATTGGGAGTATATCACTAATAACCATCAACTACATAACCTATGAGCTCGTACATCTCAGAGAAGGGTGTTAAGCTAGGAGAATAAATTCTCCGCCACCAACAGAAATGTATTTGAAAGAAATCAACTTTATATCTCAAAGTGTAGTATCAAACATACAACCATACAAGTCTGTTCCAGGTTCGAACAGAAACAAAGGCATTTCCAAAGAAGCCCTTGCAATCCAGGCATCCACAATCCCGATCGGACTCCCCATTACATATGGAGATCTCTATACCGGAGCAACTCAGTGTAGAGTCATTCGACATGTTATCCTATCGTTCTCGAAGACACCCGGTCTTCACTACCGTCTTCAAATGCTTTCCATTTCGTCGTGTCACTATTCGAAATGGGTTATATGACACAAACTCCACTTCCGGCTAAACCGAATAGTGAGCGCTCAATTTATAAACAGGTGGATATATCAATTACAAAGATTCATCATTTATATTCGATGTGGGTTTCGAATAACCAACTGAAATCCGACTCCCTGTCGCATCGAAAATTCAAATGCCGTTTTACGGGCCAATGGGTTTTCATATTCACACAGAAACAAATCACAAGTATCACAACTCAGCACAAAGCAATTCACATCACAAAGTATCACAATTACATAACAGGGGTATCAAACAGCTTAAGGCACTTCAATAATAATCAATCGTCTAACAATGAGATGAATTAATAGTGTGATTATAATCAATTAATCACATAATTATTTTCATTAATTATCATTAATTAATGATTAATTATTATTAATTTTAAATTAATTAATCCTTAATTATTAATTAATTAATTATTAATTAATTAAATCCTTAATTATTAATTAATTAAATCTTAATTATTAATTAATTAACTTAAATTAATAATTAGTTACCCTTTAATTAATTATTCTTTGATTATTAAGTAATTATAAATCATTAATTATTTAATTATCATTAATAAAATAAAGCAACTTAACTTTAAAGTTAACAATTTAAAACACATTTGATTAATTCCTTAATCACTTTGTTAAGTTTTTTTTATTCAAAATGAACTCTTTTAAAAAAAACATAAGTTTAAAACATATTAAATTTAATTAATTTAAAATATTTCACTTTCAAAACCTTTTACTACTCATTCCAGTTTGACAAACAATCTTCATTTTTAAAAAGTATAGATTTAGAAATTAATTCAACTTAGATTGTTAAAGTTTAAAACTGGAAAACATAATACTCGAGTCAACCACGAGTGTCTCTTCGAGGAAATGTCTTGCTCACTTCCAGTTTTTCCCGAATCAAACCCCAATTTTCTTTTTTCTTAAATTTTGGTTAAGTTTTTTTATACCTGGGATTATTTTGCAAATACCTGATTCCAAACACGAGCCAATGCACGAACACCTCGAAGTTATCTTCGAGTCAGAAACCTTCTTCTTCATTCGAGGAAACAGACACATCCTCATGGCATGTGCACATGCACCAGAGCTCCGGCCATCTACAATCCAAGCTCCGACCTCCCATACATTGGCGACGACCCACATTAGCCTCACGAAAACCCAGAGATCAGAGTCGATGTCGAACTCATAATTTAGTTACATGACCCAGACTGGAACCATAATGGTCGCCAAAGAATCTATTTGCTTCGACGATCTAGATCGTTATAAGCCACACCACCACAACCATAGCATCTCCGTTTATCTACGCAACGTTGCCCCTAGCTCTGGTGACACTCGATCCACCAGAGACGTCGTGGCAATGAGATATCTGACCTCGACCAAACTAGGGATTTAAACCTTAAAACCTCACCATGCTGACGCCACCGTAGTTTATAAATTTGTTGGACATTTTTCTGATGATTCCAAAACCTTCAAGCTAGCCACGACCTCGATCTCGAAATCCACAAACCCACCGATCACCAGAATTTCATAAAAACCAATTTTACGTTCATCTAACAAATGCTCGCCATTTACTAAGTTCAAAATCATAAATTTCTCATTAAAAATCATAGTTTGCGAAGACGAACATGATCTAGCAATCACAACTCAAGTCTTTATCAATTAAATTTTGAACAAAATTTGACTTGGCTGTGTTTTTTTTATTTTCCAGTAACCCATTTCATTTTAAATATTTAAAATTATTTCTAGGATTAAGATCTTGCCAAACCCTACATGTTTTCTTCAGAAATCAAGTTCAATAGAGGATCAAAGAATGATTTTTCAATTTTTAAACAGGTTTAAAACCTGTAATGTTTAGAACAAAGAACTATGTCTGTTTCTCTGAGATGCACAGGAATTCTTGCATATATATACATAGATCTACTTGCATGTAAACACTTTACAATTTTATTTCAATCACTATCACAAATAACAAGTGACATTTCAAATTTTAAAGGCGTTTACTCACCTGATGTCTGAGAACAGAGGAAACTATCTTGGTATAAAACTTAAAGGCTGGAAAAGGGGTTGATTGATGAGTTTTTTTATCTTGAGTTTGAAAATATGATGTTGATCTTAGACTGGAATTGTTTGAATTGATGGCTTGCTTGATTGTTGAGTTGAAATCTTCACTTGTTTGACATTTGAAACTGCTTCTTGATTTACTGGATAGAGACGCTTTCCAGGTTTTATTTCTTTGTTTTGAAATTTGTTTGATGATTTTTTTCTTCTTTCTTTTCTGGTTTGAGAAAGTTTACAGTTTTTTTTCTCAAGTTCTAGAAAGTGAAGATAAAAGAAATGAGAGAGGAAAGAATTAGAAATGTATATTTGCCTTGATTTTCCTTAATTTGAAACGAAAAGAAAATATAAAATTTTGACACTTGTTCATTTGTAAGTTAAGGTTTCTACACTTGTTTACCTTATGTTTTATAAATTACACACTTGTCTTTTAACATTTTATATTGATTTTTAATTACATTTCCTAATTTAATAAATACATTTTCCTAATTATTATTATTATATACAATTTTAAAAGAAGAAATGTTTTAAACTAATTTTACATTAAATAAATTACATATTTATTATTTTAAATGCAAATTATTTTTCTAAAACATTTATTTAAATTCTAAATTTAAATTCAAATTCAAATTTGAATTATAATCCATTTACATATGTATAAATCAACACTAATCCTATTTATCTTGAAAATTTTCAAATTAATTCCCAATTAAATCCCAGAATTTCAAATTAATTACTAATTCGAATTGATAAAATTTGGGGATGTTACAGATTCTCCCCTTAAGTAAATTTCGTCCTCGAAATTTGAAAGAGAGAGAAAGACAAACAAAGAATATAAGAACATGGAAAAAGATAGAAAATGGATTACCAGATTAAGCCGAAATATCCACTCTGTAATTGCGACAGCACTTATGCATGCTATCCTCTATTTCCCAAGTATAGTCATTTGGATCACCACTCCATTGTACTTTGACTAGTTTCACAATTTTATTCCTCGGTTGTTTTTCCTCATGATCAATGATCTTCAAAGGATTTCTCTTTACTGCCAGATTTGGTATAATCCCTAAATCCTGCTGAGCAGCTTCTTCAATGATACTATCTGGATTGTGCACATATTTTCGAAGATGTGAAACGTGAAATACATCGTGTATGCCAGATAACCAGCTGGGTAGCTGCACTCGGTTTCCAAAGGACCGATCCTTTCCAGAATAGGAAAAGGACCAATATAACACGGTGCCAGCTTACCAGTTTTTCCAAATATCAGCACACCACGCATTGGAGAAACTTTGAGGAAAACAGAATCTCCAACCTAAAACTCTAGAGCTCTTCTTCTGCGGTCGTAATAACTCTTCTGACGACTTTGAGAAATTATCAATTTCTTTCAAATAAAATCAACTTTTTCAGCGGCTTCTTTGATCATATCAGGTCCAAGGATGAGTCTATCACTTGACTCGATCCAGCATGCCAGTGATCGACACGGACGACCATATAATGCCTCGAAAGGAGGCATTTCGATACTGGCCTGATAGCCATTATTCTATAAGAATTCGACCAGATATAAATAATTTTCCCATGAACCACCAAAGTCGAGAATACAAGCACACAAAAGGCCTTCTAATATTCGATTAATCCTTTCTGTCTGCCTATCAGACTGCGGGTGATAATCAGTGCTGAAGTTCATTTTTGTTCCCAATGCGGCTTGAAATGCCTCCCAAAATCTACTAGTGAAGATCGGATCACGATCACTCACTATACTGCTGGGTATACCGTGGAGATGGACAATTTATTTCACATATAATTCAGCCAAACTTGCTGCTGTTCGAGTAGATTTCAGTGGTATAAAGTGGGCAGTGTTAGTCAGATGGTCCACAATAACCCAAATTACTTCATTCCCCTTCCGAGTGTGTGGCAATTCGTCTATGAAATCCATAGATACTTGATCCCACTTCCATTTTGGCACCTCCAATGGTTGGAGTAAACCCGCCATCTTCACCTGGTCACTTTTAATTTGCTGACAGGTTGCACAACGACTAACATAGATGAATATATCCCTCTTCATTGTTTTCCACCAGAAAGTTCTTTTGATATCTCGATACATCTTATTAACTCCTACATGGATACTGAGTTTAGACTTATGACACTCATCCAAAACTTCACGTTTCATATCCGGGATCTCTGGGACACAGATGCTTCCTTTCAATCTTATAATTCCATTATTATCGATTCCAAAACTAGAATGCTCACCATGACATATTCTTCTATATATTTCTCGAAGAAAGTTGTCTTCTGTCTGCTTACTAGCGATCTTTTCAAGGAGAGTAGGAGTGACAACTAGATATGTCAGAACAGCATGCCTTTTACTCAAAGCATCGGCTACTACGTTGGCTTTTCTGGGTGTATATTGAATATCCAAGTCATAAGACGCTTGAAATTCTAACCAACGTTGTTGCCATAGATTTAAATTCTTCTGGGTGAAGAGATATTTTAGAGATTTATGGTCGGTGAACAATTTGAATTTTTCACCCAGAAGATAGTGACGCCAGATTTTTAAAGCAAAAAAAACTGCTAAGAGTTTGAGATCATGGGTTGGGTAGTTTTTCTCATGTGGACGTAATTGTCTACTCGCGTAGGCAATCACCTTCCTATTTTTCATTAGCACCGCACCCACACCATCACCATAAGCATCTGTATAAGCAGATAAGCCTTGATTCCTATTAATAATAGCGAGAACAGGAGTAGTAGTCAATCTCCTCTTCAACTACTGGAAAGCTTCATCACATTTTGGAGTCCAATCGAACTTAGCATTCTTCATATTTAGCTTAGTCAACGGACTGGATAACTTGGAGAAATCCTAAAAAAATTTCCAATAATATCCAGCTAAACCCAGAAAACTTCGAACTTCTTTCGGAGTTGTGGGTCGCTTCTAGTCTAGAATAGTAGAAACTTTGCTAGGATCAACAGAAATTCTTTCTTCATTAACAGTGTGCCCGAGAAATCTAACTTCCTTAACCAATAAATGGCATTTGGAAAATTTGGCGAATAGAATGTTCCTCCTTAATATTTCCAAAACAATTCTTAGATGCTCAGCATGCTCCTCTTCGGTTTTGGAGTAGATCAAAATATCATCAATAAACACAAGAACAAATTTATTGAACACTTCTCGAAATACATGGGTCATTAAGTCTACGAAGTATGCGGGAGCATTGGTTCATCCAAAAGGCATGACTAACCATTCATAGAAAGTGTCTGGACCCATGAATGCAGTCAAGTGAATACAGTCTTCGACAATTCGCAGCTGATAGAATCCTTGAGCTAGATCCATCTTTGAAAAGAATCGAGCGTCGTGCAATTGGTAGAATAGATCATCGATTCTAGGTAAAGAAAATTTGTTTTTGAGCGTTAATTTATTGAGATCGCGGTAGTCCACACACAATCTCAAAGATCCGTCAGACTTAGCGATGAATACCACAGCTGAACCCCATTCGAAAACACTCGGACGTATTAATCCTTTCTCTAGCAAATTACGGGTTTGCTTGAATAATTCTATCCTTTCCCTGGGTGCCATCCTGCGACTTGCATGAAAAACAGGGCGAGCATTGGGTACTAAGTCAATTCTGAATTCAGTTTCTCTATGTGGGGGTAAAGATTTAACCTCTTCGAACACATCTAGAAATTCCCAGACAATAGGTGTGGACTCCAGACTAGGTTCAGGATACCCAAGTTATACATTAGCTTATCCCTTTTATGACTCGGATCTTCACAAGAGATTTCAATGAAATTCCCAAATTTGGTTCTGAATAAAATTGTTCGATTATTACAATCTAATTTGGCTTCGTACTTCGTTAGCCAATCCATTCCGAGTAAGATTTCAAATTCATTAAAATCGAGAATGAAAAGGCTGATCGGAAATCTATAACAAGAATACAAGATAGGAACATCTCTACATCATAGACAATGATTTGCCAGACCACCAACTGGATTCTTCATGCAAATAGGTTCGTCAACAAATTCAGGTTTAAGTTTTAATTCATTTACGTTTGTTGGGAGATAAAGCTATGTATAGCTCCCGTGTCGAACAATACTCTAACAACTATATCATAAATGATAAGGTTACCTTCTAAGACTCCTTTTTCTTTATCAGCCTTTGAAGTTGAGGGATCATCTTTTATTGCGTACATTTTTTCTATTTGTGCTTGCTTCTTTTTCGGACAAACTTTAGCTTCATGGCCTGGCTTGTGACAATAAAAGCATTCCTTGGTTCTTTGACCTGTCCTCACAGCTTGATCTTCCTTTTGTTGTTTCTTTGGCTTCTTACAATCGTTTGAATAATGGCCTTTCTCCTGACAGTTGTAACAAGTAATATTCCTTGCCAGGTTCTCCTGATAGTTCTTCTTCTCCTTGCCTTGATATGGTTTCTTCCCTTCGGACCTCCTTTACTTCCAATTTGGATTGCTTGCCCTTCCTTTCTCCTCCGGAGCTTCCTTCATATCTAGGGTAGCATATCGATAACCTATATTGATCAAGTCCGAAAAGGATTCTTTTACACGGGCAGTCATCCTTTCATGGTAATACTTACTCATTCCCCGAATGAATCTTTCATTCTTCTTCAAAGGTGTATTCATCAGCTCCGGACCAAAACGAGATAATTCGTTAAATTTATTCAAATACTCCTCAAACAACAAACTTCCCTGCTTCAAATCTATAAACTCCTGGTACATTTGGGAGATACCAGCAGACGACATGTATCGCTGTTCAAACACCACTTTTGAATCGACTCCAAGTAAACTCATATTCTAGCTCATCCACCATAACAGCCTCCTACCAAGCAAGAGCTTCCTCTTGGAGTTGCCAAGAAGCTATTAGTCGCATTTGATCGTCTTCTAACTTCAGCCCTCTAAAAATTCTTTCACATTACTGAATCCAGGCTTGAGCTTCGATAATAGATTCCTTACCAGTGAATGGCTTACCACCAAGCCTTGAAAAACTTCGATATAAGAAAGCCAGATTCAGCTGAGGTTGAGTAGGTATAGCTGTTGTTGCAGGGACTTGAACAGTTGTAGTGGTATTTCCCCGTCCCCTACCTCATCCTATTCGCCTGGTCATTCTCACTATCTGTAAATAGTAAGAAAACCTTATTTAGGTATACGGATGAGATATCTTAAAGAATATCAACAGTTAAAAGAAATAGATCAAGAAATTTTAGGGTTTCGGTCTTTCAGTTTATACTCATTCTAAGGTATACTTCACTCTATCTCTAATGAGCCACCTAATGTGTTATACTCCGTAGCTAAGTTCTTACTCAACCTATAGCTCTGAACCACTTGTCAGGACCTAAAATCCAGCGATTGAAAATCGACATCAAATACCTCACTTGTATTCGACTGTTGGAGATTCAAACGTTGAACTCCAGTTCAGATGGAGCTTATAGAAACATTAGATGAAAATAAACAGCGGAAACAAAAGATGATATTATTAGATCACAACATAGATACAATACTGATACAATATTTGATTACAATAGATGAACTTCAACATCAGAGTGATATACACGAGATACACTAACAGGAAGAAAACACCATAGTGGAACAATAACAGTGTCTTCAAATATTTCCAAAAAACTTCGACTTTGATAAGGTCTTCCCAAAACTCCAAACACTTCAAAGGATTCCCAAGGCCAAAATCTTTTCAAAATCCGATAGTTTCCAAAAGACTTCCAAATCCAAGCTAGCTCCAAAAACACGGATAACCTACTTCTAGGCTGTCCATGTGGAAATTATGGGCACCCGGAGTTTAGGAAGGGAACAATAAACTCCAGGTCAGTCATGGCACTGATATGCGTAAAGAAAAACAATTGTCTGTACGAAAACAATTTTTAAAAGAAATCCAATATGCTTTTGAAAAATGAAACTACCAAAAGACCTCCCGCCACACACACAATGCAATCGCACAATTGGATGAGATTTCTTCTTATGATAGTCAAATATGCTTGATACGAGAAAACTTTTTTAATATTATTATTAGTGCATAGTGTAGAAAACATTTCGAAAGTATAATATTAATCTTAGCCAGCATACAACCATTATTGTATGCCTACTATAGCTACCATGTTTTATGGCAGGTTACCGCCACGCTGCATGGCAGGTTATACAACTAAAACAGTACAGGGATCGTATTGTTTCTTTGGATTTTCCAACAAATGGTCAGGCTATGGAAGTTCCTTACCAAACGGAACGCCTCTGGAAGGATGCCTCCAAGAACCAAACCAGATCTTTGCCAACACAAGGCCAGGTTACCTCTATAACTTGGTAACACCTACAAGTATGCCATCCCCGGTCGTTATCGACCTTTATCCCGGGATTCACCAACATATAGCAACAACCATACAGTTAAATATCTGGGCTCCATACCATGATACCACCTCTTATCCAGAAGAAAATGGACATACCCTAGGGGCGCGACCCCTAAAAACCTTGTCGCAACATTCCTGTTTCGACCATTACCGGGTTGTGAGGTTCGACGAAGTCTCATCCACAAAGCTACCCTTTTCATAAAAGCCATGCTTTGATCAACAAATGATCAGCAGCACTCAGCATGCCACACTACCAAATTGTTAGTATATCACTAATAACCATCAACTATATAACCTCTGAGCTTGTACGTCTCAGAGAAGGGTGTTAAGATAAGAAAATAAATTCTATGCCACGAATAGAAATGTATTTGAAAGAAATTAGCTTTATATCTCAAAGTGTAGTGTCAGACATACAACCATACAAGTCTGCTCCGGGTTCGAATAGAACCGAAGACACTTCTAAAGAAGCCCTTGTAATCCGAGCATCCACAATCTCGATCGGACTCTCCATCATATATGGAGATCTCTATACCGGAGCAACTTAGTGCAGAGTAATTCGACAGTTTATCCTATCATTCTCGAAGCCACCGGTCTTCACCACCGTCTTCAAATGGGTTTCCATTTCGTCGTATCACTATTCGGAACGGGTTATATGACAAAAATTCCTCTCTCGGCTAAAGCGAATAGCGAGCACTCAATTCAAAAAAACATGGATATATCAATCATAAAGATTCATCATTTATATTCGATGTGAGTTTCGGATAACCAACTGAATTCCGACTCCCTATCGCATCGAAAATTCAAATGTCGTTTTACGGACCAATGAGTTTTCATATTCACACAGAAACAAATCACAACTATCACAGCTCAGCACAAAGCAATTCAGATCACATAGCATCACAATTACATAACAGGGGTATCAATCAGCTCAAGGCACTTTAATAATAATCAATCATCTAACAATGAGATGAATTAATAGTGTGATTATAATCAATTAATCATATAATTATTTTCCATTAATTATCCTTAATTAATGATTAATTATTCTTAATTTTAAATTAATTAATCCTTAATTATTAATTAATTAAATCTTAATTATTAATTAATTAAATCCTTAAATATTAATTAATTAATTAAATTTTAATTATTAATTAATTAACTTAAATTAATAGTTAATTACCCTTTAATTAATTATTCTTTAATTGTTAAGTAATTATAAATCATTAATTATTTAATTATCATTAACAAAATAAATCAACTTAACTTTAAAGTTAACAATCACATTTGATTAATTCCTTAATCGCTTTGTTATGTTTTTTATTTAAAATGAAAAAAGCATAAGTTTAAAACATATTAAACTTAATTGATTTAAAATATTTCACTTTCAAAACCTTTTACTACTCAATCCAATTTAACAAACAATCTTCATTTTAAAAATATAGATTTAGAAATTAATTCAACTTAGATTGTTAGAGTTTAAAACTGGAAAACATAATAACCGAGTCAACACCGAGTGTCACTCCAAGGAAATCGCTTGCTCACTTCGAGTTTTTCCCAAATCAAACCTCAATTTTCTTTTATCTCAAATTTTGGTTAAGTCTTTTTTACTCGGGATTATTTTTCGACCCGATTCCAAACACGAGCCAACGCACGAACACCCTGAAGTTGTCTTCGAGTCGAAAACCTTCTTCTTCATTCCAAGCAACTGACACATCCCCATGGCATGTGCACATGCACTAGAGCTCCGATGTGACGACCCAGAAATTTTGAATATTTGAAATTAGAATATTTAATTGATTTTAAATATTTGATAGTTAGTTTTAATATGAATTTCAAATATCACTGTTTATTTGACAATTAAATTATTGAATTTAATAAAATTTGAAATTGGGAAAATTGCTGAATCTGGAGTTTTAAGCCTGTTAAAAATAATTTGAAAGCTTGTAAGATTTATATTGATAGTGCTGAGGATAATAGAAGTTTTAAAATTGAATTTAACAGTGATTTGTTCAGTTTTGAAATTACATCGTTTAAATTGAATTTAAAATAGCCTTCCGTGGTACAGTCTCGGAATTCGACGAAACCAGTTTCATTGGATCCGTAATAGTGTATTATTATCGGGTTTCAATTTTCGTAGTGTTTAGAGTGATCGTTTGGCCATATGGTAAATAAATGCGCTGAAAATCTATATCGGAAAATTTAATATAATACCATTTCTTTTCAAGGCAATTACACGTTTCATATATTAAAACACGTGTCTACCACTACCTCTGATTTCATACCAGGTGTTCTTATTCCCTCGATCAAAATCAATTTGGTCGAGAGAAATCTAAATAAATAAATAAAGAAAGAAGAAAACCTTCTTTCGCTCATCGGATAAAAATCGAACTAAAAAAAGGGAAGACCAAACGAGATAATAATAATGGCCTCCTCAAATCGTATTTCCATAAATAAAAAAATCCTTTTCCACTTTCGAATCGCAGATAGGCAGAGGCGAGAGGCGGCTTCTATCAAGCATGTGCGTTTGAAGTCTGCGGATCTCGTTTCCGCGAGTGGGAACGACGCGTCGTCGATCGTGATGACTGATTGTAGGGGCATCGGAGTCTGCGATCTCAATTTGTGTGACAGTCGGCTCGGCGGCAAAGCGGAGCCGGATCACGCGAGTAGATGAGCGCATAGGGTTGTAAGATGGGTGGCGTGTCTTCGCTTGTAGTTTGGTGTTCGACTGCGTGCGGTGGTGGGTCGCAATCTTGAGGGGGGCCGGTTCGTTTGGTTGTTTAGGTATAGTTTCTGTTTTCTGTTCATTTCAGTATTTTAGGTTAGACTGTTAGTTTAAAACTATCCAGTTAAAACATTTTAGTTGCAAAACTAAAAGGAAATATACGCATGTTTTGATATATAAAGGATAGTAGAAATATAATTTTTAGGTAAGTTTGTTTTTTTGAAAAATAGATAAATAAAATAAATAGTAGTAAGAATTTTTAGTGTCGAAAGTTTTCAGCTTTCTATATAGATTTATTAGGTTATTTTAAAATAGTGTGTTAATGGAGTTAATTTATTTAATTAACTTATATAAATAGTTAGTTACTAAAAAAAAGTTAAAGGAAAATTAGTTTAAATTACATTATTTAAATATATTAATGGTTGTTCATATAGTTCAAATGAAATAATTGATTTATTCAAGTTATTTAAGTGATAAATTGATCATTCGATTTGTTCAAATATTAATAAATTGTATTATGTTTATACAAGGTTTTAAATCATGGTAACAAGCCAGTTT
The DNA here is from genome assembly GCA_030765085.1 of Allium cepa. Lineage (NCBI taxonomy): Eukaryota > Viridiplantae > Streptophyta > Magnoliopsida > Asparagales > Amaryllidaceae > Allium > Allium cepa. Next base: position 261,955,143 of record CM060931.1, read on the forward strand.
GGAATAGATTGCAAATGACAAGATAAAAGGTGAGTTAATCTCACTCTTCTGGATTTTTATTTAAATTTAAATGGTTAAATTTAAATAATTGGTTGAATGATTGAATTTGATTTGGTGTGCTATATTATCTATAGTAGTATATAGTATATATTGGAGTGATTGATTTCCTGCATTATATAGCGGATGAGACCCTATGCGCCGCATAATAGCGGATGATATTATATTAACCCCATATACTACGATATTCCACCTCGAAGTGGAATTGGTATTGTACTAACATCTGTGGATGCAGGAAAACAGGTTGGAGGGATCCAACTGGATTCCTCAAAATTATTTAGATTGTTTAATATTCTGTGTTATGAATATTTGATATTCTGTGATGAATATTATTGATAATTGGAATATTGAATGCTATGGTTTGCTTGAATATATTTCGGTACACGGAGTTATAAAAATATATAGAATTGGATTTTTGAAAAGAAAATAAAAGAGTGAATTTTTAAGTAAATAATTATAGAGAATTTGAATAAATTTAAGAATGAATTGGAAAAAAAAGGTGATTTTAAAATTCTAATAAATAAGTTCCGAGTAAGAAAAGGGGGATTTTGAATAAACAGAGAAATAATGAATTTTAAACTTAAGTGATGTTATATCAAGAAATAAAGAATTTATTTAAAATTCAAGGTTTGAATTTATTTAAAAGGACAAAGAAGGAATTTGGGAAAATCTGAAATTTGTGTTTTCAGTTAAAAAGGATTTTAAATCATAATTAAGGAATAAAATTTGAAGTTAATGGATTTGGAATAAATGGAGTAAGTAAGGAAATTTATTTAAAAGTAAAGTAAGTTGGAAATCAATTTGGGAATTGATTTAAGTGTGTAAAACCGGGATTTTTAAAAGAGAAGTGAGACTTGAAATTTATAAACTGGGTTTATAAAGGTGAAGTAATATATCAGTGGATATTTAAAGAATAAATTCATGATGGGAATATATTAAAGAAATGGGAAAGTTTGTTTAAAAATAAATAGTGATTTATTTTTAAAGGACGTGAAGAGAAGTATAATTCCCTGGACAGCCAAGTACGTTTCCAACGTAATTTTTTTTAAATATAAGCTATGTTGTTTTAAAAAGCATGTTTAGAAAATTTATTATTTCTAAATGTTTAAATTCTAAAGTAAGTATTTTCTTTTAATCTATTATAGCAGTAATTATTTAAAGGTGACTTGGTATTATGTTTTGAATGTTGGAAATTCAGTTTTATATTGTACAAACTAGTTTTATTTTAAACATTCTCAAAGTATATATTTCGAATAAGTATTAAAGTAATTCTTAATTTAAATGTTTTAAATGATATTTTATAATAAAGTGTTTTAAAATTATTTTAAAAATCTAAAGTTTTTGTGCTTGATGTTTTCAGTGGAAATAAATATTTGGGAATTTACTCCATGAGAAAAGTGTGGTTTGAAACTATTTTCAAAAGGATTGAAGATGGAAATATATCTTGCAAAGATATTTTGAGGATAACAAATAATTTGGGAGATTATTTATTGTTTGATGGTTGTTTGTGAATATTAATTGATAGTTAAATAACCGACTATCAATATTGGCCAATGCGCTGATCGTTTCGAAGAGACCGGGATCGGGATTTATTTCCTGAAAACCACTTCGATCCGGTTTGAACGTTTTCATGTGGAAAACAAGAGTTTGGATTCGAAGATGGAGCAGTGAAGTGCAAGGGCTAGTCGCTACTAATCCTGAGGATGATTCCAAAATGGATGTAGTAGGAGTAGTGCCTTCGGTTCCATTCGAACCTAGGACAGACTTGTATGGATGAATGCTTTCGGAACATCGTCAGGTGGACGATAGACATTCTAAGTTAAATGTTCTAAAAGGTAACGCTTATCCTCAAGCCTCATCAACCAGGAATGACTGAAAATCAGGGGTTATGCAGCAAGGCTAGGTGGGTAGCGCTGGTTAAGGTGAGCTCATCCTTGTCTAGATGTCCCTTTTTATTTTGGCTTGATGGGCAGTTGCTGATCCCAACCGTAGGGTGATCTTACTCGGGATTATCCAGTAAGGGGTAGTCCCGGTCTTATGTTGCAGGGGATTGGGAGTAATCCTCGGTACGGTGATCTAGGCCGCGTAATGTGATAGGTGGTAACCCAGGGCCTAGTCATTAGTTGGAAATACATTCTCCCTACGTGCCGTTTACGGTTTTGTTTGTATTATCCACGACTGTGGCTAGTAGCTGGAATTTAATGAATGTAACAATTTTGGCTATTTTAATAAGTATTTGTAAATAGACCCTATTATAATATCAGAGGAATTTAATAAAAAGTGTTTTAGCTATCGTAAGGTAAAACCGCGACATGTTTATTTGCGACATGGTCTTACAAGATGCTTTTGTTTCCAAAGGATTTTGAAAACTTTAATAATCAATTTGAGTGTGGTTTTCTCACGCTGGTATTCCAGACTGACTCAGGTGTTATTTAACTATAATGCTCGGGTTAGACCGAGTGTTATAGAATACAGGAAAGGATGTTGTAGAGCTCAGGAGACGAACTGGATGGTGATACGTACTTCCTTACTTTATTATTATTCCGCTGTGTATTCAGTTTTGAGGACAAGTTTGTATGACTGTCCAGTTTATATTATTGATGTTGTTGAACTCTGATGATATATTCTGGTGATGTATGTATAAAACAGACATAGTTTTCTTTGTGTAAAGATCTGTTATTATCTATTATATTTTATTCCGCTGCGATGGTAAGATTCTGATGTTGTTTCTTTTTAATTTTCTTCTTCTACCTCTTCTTCTTTAACACAAATGGTTCGTATTTCCGTTCATCTTGAGTTGAGTGATGGGGAATAGTGTCGACTCAAGGGGTACGGATTTGCGGGTTGTTACAGTTGGTATCAGAGCTTAGGTTGGTGATAACCTCGACTCTGGTAGGAATTACTCATTGAAAATAGAGTCCATGGTATTCTAGAATGAGCTTGATTGTATTAATAGTTATGAGTGCGTATTTGTTAGTGAATACAAATTTTTTTATATTGTGGTGATTTATCGGTTAAGTGTTTATGGATTCTGGTCGATGTGTGGGACGCCACGTCATCGATAGGGGTTTCTAAACTCTTAAACAAGATAAACCGACACAATATTGTTTTAAATAGGATAAATGAAATAATGTTACCCAAATTATTTTTGTATATAAAGGAAATAATTTTTCGTAAATTATTATAGTTATATATGGTTGCTTGGTTGTTAGGGAATGATAATATTAAATTATTATCATTATTTTGTAGAAATTGAATAAGAAATTGAAAATCATAACTAAAGCCAAGAAAGTAAATTCATATTGCATAATTAAATTGTAAGTGAGAATTATAAATGTAATTTATAGTTTAAAATAACATTTTAGAGTCGTATTTGGATATGAATTGAAAGAATTTGGAATTTGGAATTTTGGGAAAAGTTAAATTCCTTTGTGTTTGAAAATGGTTTTCAAAGGTTTTGGAAAAAAGAAATAATAGAGATATTATTTCGGAAATATTTTTGAATTGGGTATGAAATCTGGTGAGATTTGGAATTTAAAAATATTTGAAATGTATTTTTTTTTAAAGAGATAAAAGCATTTAACTCTCTTTCGGTCACTAGAAAATAACTTCGGTGATGACTACAGCATCATCAATGTTCATTTTCGAGTTTCCAAGAGTGGAATTGCTACCAAATTGTTTGAATTGAAATTGTTTGCAAAGGTTGGGTTATTTTTAAAAATGCAAAGGATTTCGGATATAATTGATTAAAATGATTTTTTTGAAATACTTAAGTGATTATTGAAGACTCTAGAATTGGTTTAAATGTTTTGAGTGTTTAAGTAATGGCTTAAGCTCTAGAGGTTTAACTTAAAATGTTTATGGAATAAATTAGTAAATTGAATATGTTAGTGAGATATGGGAATGAAACCTAAGTTGGTAAAATAGAAGTTGAACTTTGAAATAAATTCGGGTTATGAATAAAATTCAACTTGGATTGGGAATGAATTAAATGTAAGTGGAAATGCTGTCAAATGGAATGGAATTTGATTAAAATCGAAATGATTTGGGTTGCAGATAAATCCAATACAAGTGTAAATGAGTTAAATATAAACTTGAATATTATTTTAACAAACTGAGAATGAGATTAAAATTAAAATGGATAAAGAGAACGGGGAAATTGAATTTGATGAGAATAAAATTAAATAGAAGTGAACTTAAGTTATGAAGTTGAAAAAGTTTGAAGAAAGTAAATTAACTTAAGTTTAAAAATAATAGAAGCTTAGCTTCAAGTAAGGATGAAAGCCCATTAAATAAAAGTTTGGATTAAATCAATGTGGAAAATGGTTATTAATATTAGCATGGAATGTTGTCAAGCTTAATAGAATGGAATTAAAAGAAACCAACGTGGGAATGAATGAAATGCAAGTGACTGGTTTGTAAATAAGTTAGAATGGAATAAAATTTAATATAAATTGTATTGGAATCAATTTAAAATGATTATAAGCGTAAGTAATTGTTTATTCACATAAATATCGCCGAATTTGCATAGAAATAATTGTCGTTTGACGAAAATGAGATTAAATAAAATTCTATGAATTAATAGAGGTAAATAAAATTGATTTTTTGGAATCAATTGGAATAAATATGAGTTGTTTGGGTTAAAAATGAATTGAATGTAAGCAATTGAGTTGCAAACCATTTAAATTGAATGAAGTTATATACGAATTGGGTGTAAACAATTAAAATTAATGTCGAAACCCTATAAGTGGCTTATAAATATTGTTTAACCTTCATTGCTTATAAAAACTCATATGTTTGCTAGTTCAATATGTTAAATGCTGTTAAATTACATGATTTTGGCACTTACATGTTTAAATGAAGTAAGTACAGGTACCGGGAAGCCGTTTGGCTAGATTTGGACGCGCAAATTGCTAAAATAATAAGCCGCTTGCTTAAAAATGCTAAATAAAGGTACGCCTACGCAATAAATATAGGAAATATGGTCCATTTTTGTTTTTCTGACCGTGTAGGTCGATGTATATATATTTATATCTCTTGTCAAATTGCAAAAGCTCCTCCGTACAAAGGAGACTCTGCCAAAAGTTTTCGAAAATTTTGGGAGTTGGAAATTTTTGGGAATATTTTTGTTAGCGACAAAACGATTTCAAATTGGAAATTGAAATAAATTAGTGGATGACTAATTTAAAATAATGACATGAATCAGTTATGAATGGAATATAAAGTTCAATATTCAGGGTTAAAGATAAATTGAATTCATATGGAAATGGGAGAACCAATTTGAATACAAGTAGACATAAACTGAAGTGGTGAAGTGAAAGTAAATATAAGAAGCGTAAAAATACTTACATTGAACTTAAGAAGAAATGGTGAAATTCTTAAGTATTATGGGTGTCGGGAAAATATATTGAATAAGCATTTGAGTGAAGATTTAATAAAAATATGTGAAATGATAAGCGTTGATAAGTGAATAGAAATCAATTGAATGTGAATAAAAAGAGAATTGATATAGTTGATAATCAATTGAGATAAATAAGTAGGACGTACGTATATTATTTATTCGCATAGTGGTTTGATCCAAATTCGAGCACAGAATTTCGAGATAGTTATATCGATCCGAGTTAGGATTTTTCACTCGATTTTCGACGACAAACCCTGGATATGGATTTTGATTGATTATGGAATTCTCTATCACAGTTATGACTATGCAAGGAGAATGACGGTTTCTGATCAAGAAACTAGATCTGAGTCCGCACTAGGAAGTCGGGTGGACGATACTAGTTCGGAAATGAAATTGTGTGATCGAGTAAGCAATCGAATTTGATATTGCATATGGATGATATATGTACATCGTATGGGCTTAAATGGAATGAATATTGAAAATTTTGTAAACAAGTGTATAAAATGATTTTGCAATCTGTAGTTGGATATGGATAAATTGGATACTCGGGTATTAAAAAGCAAGTGGAAAAAACTTGGGATTTAATATTTCAGAAGATAAATTTGAATTGCTCGACAAAAAGGTATGTGTTTAAATTTCTATATGAAATTTGATTGGGTTTTTGATCTAGCCACTTGGATTTTTATTTTCTTTTGGAATTTTGGAGCCCGTAGAGGCATTTTGTAGTTGTACCGAGCGGCTAAAGGAGACGCTGGCAAAAAAATTTGGAAATTTAGAGAGATAGAAAATTTTGATAATTCAAAATTTGGTTTTAAAATTGAAATTTGAATGATTGAGCAAATAGTATTGTTTGAAAACTATGGGAGAGTTTGGGAAGTTAGTAAGAATGATAATGGGTCTTTTATAAAAAGATAGTTGGTAGGATGTTGAATTGTTAGTTTTAAGGAAAAGTAAACGGGTATTGGACCATTCTTCCTAACCAGAAATTTCGGGGACGAAATTCTTTTTAGGGGGGGAGGAATGTGACGACCCGGAAATTTTGAATATTTGAAATTAGAATATTTAATTGATTTTAAATATTTGATAGTTAGTTTTAATATGCATTTCAAATATCACTGTTTATTTGACAATTAAATTATTGAATTTAATAAAATTTGAAATTGGAAAATTTGTTGAATCTGGAGTTTTAAGCTTGTTAAAATAATTTGAAAGCTTGTAAGATTTATATTGATAGTGCTGAGGATAATAGAAGTTTTAAAATTGAATTTAACAGTGATTTTTTTAGTTTTGAAATTATATCGTTTAAATTGAATTTAAAAATAGCATTCCGGGGAACAGTCTCGGAATTCGATGAAACTAGTTTCATTGGATCCGTAGTAGTGTATTATTATCGAATTTCAATTTTTGTAGTGTTTGGAGTGATCGTTTGGCCATGCGGTCGATAAACGCGCTGAAAATCTATACCGGAAATTTAATATAATACCATTTCTTTTCAAGGCAATTACATGTTTCATATATTAGAACACATGTCTACCACTACCTCTGATTTCATACCAGGTGTTCTTATTCCCTCGATCAAAATCAATTTGGCTGAGAGAAATCTAAATAATAATAAAAAGAAGAAAACCTTCTTTCGTTCATCAGATAAAAATCGAACAAAAAAAGGGAAGATCAAACGAGATAATAATAATGGCCTCCTCAAATCGTATTCCCATAAGTAAAAAAATCCGTCGAATCACGGAGGCCGAGGCGAGAGGCGGTTTCCAACGAGCATGTGCGTTTGAAGTCTGCGAATCTCGTTTCTGCGAGAGGGAACGACGCGTCGTCGATCGTGATGAATGGTTATAGGGGCATCGGAGTCCGCGATCTCGATTTGGGTGGCGGTCGGCTCGACGGCAAAGCAGAGCTGGCTCACGCGAGTAGATGAGCGCGTAGGGTTGTAAGACGGGTGGCATGTCTTCGCTTGTAGCTAGGTGTTCGACTGCGTGCGGTGGTGGGTCGCGATCTTGAGGGGGGCCAGTTCGTTTGGTTGTTTAGGTATTGTTTTTGTTTTTTGTTCATTTCAGTAATCTAGGTTAGAGTGTTAATTTAAAACTATCCAGTTAAAACATTTTAATTGCAAAACTAAAAGGAAATATACGCATGGTTTGATATATAGAGGATAGTAGAAATATAATTTTTAGGTAAGTTTGTTTTTTTGAAAAATAGATGAATGAAATAAATAGTAGTAATAATTTTTAGTGTTGAAATTTTTCAAATCTCTGTATAGATTTATTAGGTTATTTTAAAATAGTGTATTAATGGAGTTAATTTATTTGATTAACTTATATAAATAGTTGGTTACTAAAAAAAAGTTAAAGGAAAATTAGTTTAAATTACATTATTTAAATTACATTATTTAAATATATTAATGGTTGTTCGTATAGTTCAAATGAAATAATTTATTTATTCATGTTATTTAAGTGATAAATTGATCATTCGATTTGTTCAAATATTAATAAATTGTATAATGTTTATACAAGGTTTTAAATCGTGGAATCAAGCCAGTTTGGAATGGATTGCAAATAACAAGATAAAAGGTGAGTTAATCTCACTCTTCTGGATTTTTATTTAAATTTAAATGGTTAAATTTAAATAATTGGTTGAATGATTGAATTTGATTTGGTGTGCTATATTATATATAGTAGTATATAGTATATATTGGGGTGATTGATTTCCCGCATTATATAGCGGATGAGACCCTATAACTATATAGTATATAGTATATATTGTAGTTATTTAACTATAATGTCGGATCGGACCGAGTGTTATAAAATACCGGAAAGGATGCTGTAGAGCTCAGGAGACGAACTGGATGGCAATACGTACTTCCGTACTTGATTATTATTCCGCTATGTATTCAGTTTTGAGGATAAGTTTATATGACTGTCCAGTTGTATATTTTTGATGTTGTTGAACTCTGATGATATATTCTGACGATGTATGTATAAAACAGACATAGTTTTCTTTGTGTAAAGATCTGTTATTATCTATTATATTTTATTCCGCTGCAATGGTAAGATTTTGGTGTTGTTTTTTTATTTTCTTCTTCTACCTCTTCTTCTTTAACCCAAATGGTTCATATTTCCATTCATCTTGAGTTGAGTGATGGAGAATAGTGTCGACTCAAGGGGTACGGGTTTGCGGGTTGTTACATCCGGCCATCAATAATCCAAGCTCTGACCTCCTGCACATCGGCGATGACCCACATTAGCCTCACGAACACCCAGAGATCAGAGTCGACGAAACTCATAATTTGGTTACGCGACCAGACTGGAACCACAATGGCCGCTAAAGAATCTATTCGCTCCGACGATCTAGATCGTCAAAAGCCACATCACCGCAACCATAGCCTCTCCGTTCATCTGCGCATTTTTTCCCCCAACTCTAGTGACACTCGATCCACCAGAGACATCGTGGCAATGAGTTATCCGACCTCGACCAAACTACGGTTTTAAACCCTAAGACCTCACCGTGTTGATGCCACCATAGTTTATAAATTCGTCGGACATTTTTATGATGATTCCAAACCTTCAAGCTAGCCATGACCTCGATCTCGAGATCCACAAACCCACCGATCACCAGAATTTCATAAAAACCAATTTTACGTTCGTCTGGAAAATGCTTGCCATTTACTAAGTTAAAAATCATGAATTTCTCATTAAAAATCATAGATTGCGAAGACGAACATGATCAAGCAATTAAAAATCAAGTCTGTATCTTGAACAACTTTGAATTGGCTGTGTTTTTCTTATTTTCCAGTAACCCTTTTCATTTTAAATATTTAAAATTATTTATAGAATAAAGATCTTTCCAAACACTACATGTTTTCTTCAGACATCAAGTTAAATAGAGGATCAAAGAATGAGTTTTTAATTTTTAAACATGTTTAAAACCTGTAATGTTAGAACAGAGAACTATGTCTGTTCTATGACATGCACAGGCATTCTTGCATATATCTGCATATATCTGTTTGCATGTAAACACTTTACAATTTTATTTCAATCATCACCACAAACAACAAGTGACATTTCAAATTTTAAAGGAATTTACTCACCTGATGTCTGAGAACAGAGGAAGCTGTCTGGGTTTAAAACTTGAAGGCTGGAAAAGGGGTTGATTGCTGAGGTTCTTTTATCTTGAGTTTGAAAATCTGATGTTGATCTTAGACTGGAATTGTTTGGATTGATGGCTTGCTTGATTGTTGAGTTGAAATCTTCACTTGTTTGACATTTGAAACTGCTTCTTGATTTACTGGATAGAGATGCTTTCCAAGTTTTGTTTCTTTGTTTTGAAATTTGTTTGATGACTTTTTTCCTCCTTTCTTTTCTGGTTTGAGAAAGTTTAGAGTATTTTTTTTCCTAAGTTTTAGAAAGTGAAGATAAAAGAAATGAGAGAGGAAAGAATTGGAAATGTATATTTGCCTTGATTTTCCTTATTTTGAAAATGAAAAGAAAAAATATATTTTTGACACTTGTTCATTTGTAAGTTAAGATTTCAACACTTTTTTAATTTATGTTTTATAAATTAAACACTTGTCTTTTAACATTTTGCATTGATTTTTACTTAGATTTCCTAATTTAATAAATACATTTTCCTAATCATTATTATATACAATTTTAAAAGAAGAAATGTTTTAAACTAATTTTACATTAAATAAATTACATATTTATTATTTTAAATGCAAATTATTTTTCTAAGACATTTATTTAAATTCTAAATTCAAATTCAAATTCAAATTTGAATTTGAATTATAATCCTTTTATATATGTATAAATCAATACTAATTCTATTTATCTTGAAAATTTTCGAATTAATTCCAAATTAAATCCCAGAAATTCAAATTAATTACTAATTTTAAATTGATAAAATTTAGGGATGTCACAACCAGCGTCAAAATTTTCAAAATTCGACACGATCGTAACAGGAGAAACCTCGCCCAAATTCGAGCTCGTATGCAAAAAGTTATACTGATTAGAACATTTGAAGAAAAAAATTAAATTAAATAAGTAATTAAAGTTTATATTCACACGTCAATAGCCGTTGTTGCCTCTTGTTCCAACCCTATATGCAATACCTCATTCGAACCAGGTTGACCGCCACCACCCCGATGTATTTTGCCATCGCTACAACTCCTTGCACCGCATTCTGACCTCGCCCATGCCTCCGCCAGCTCCGGCCGCCTCGATGCTCGAAGTTGTGCAATTACGATGCCCTCTAGTTCGCCCATGGCCGCATGCCTTCCCGGTCCAGTTACAGCGACGTCGAGCACCTTTGGGTAAGCGGCTACATCCCTGAGACCTGCTTGACGAGCTCTACCAACCCATGCTTCCCGATCGTCGATCGGACGACGATCCACCATTGGATCGTCAAAACTTCATATGGATGGCCGAAAATGTTTCAACGATTTTTGGATAAACGGTGATTCGATGACAAAACTAAATTGCACCAGTGGATTACGCTCGTCGAAAGCTTCAGAATGGTATATAATTTGCTATAGTTTGGAAGATTTTGAATTTTTGATTTGGTTTTGATTTGCCACTGCATTTAGGAATTAAGGTTTCTACCATTAGGAAAAAAGATAGAGCACATAGACAGAACTGTATGTACTAAAACAATAAGAACATCTAGGGTTTATAATGAGCTATTTATAGGTATAGCTGAAATAGAAAAGAACGGACCAGATCAATTTGGATTGGAACGATAAACGACCCAAAAAGCCCATTTCGTTCCCGAAACGGAAATGGGACATCCCATATATCAAAATAGATGTTTTTGATATTTTTAAATTCAGTTGAACATGTTTCAAATCATAATTCCACCATTTTAATAAGTCAGCTCAAAATTAGCATATTTCAAATTGATTTCAGTTCAAGGCGTTTCGAGCCTGTAAGATCAAACGACAAGTCAAATCGCTACGAAACTTGAAACCTCACAATAATTCAACGCTACGGATCCGATGAAATTGGTTTCTTCGAAATCCAAGACAGTGGCCAAAATGGCTATTTTTATATTAATTAAATAAATTATTATTAAATCAATTATATCACCTTTTCAACTCAAATTTAATAATTTACAATTTCCATCACTTTAGATTACTAAGTAATTTATAACCCTTTAAAACAAATTTCTATATCAATTTAATATTGGACATTGCATAATTTACAATGCTTAATTTCAATTTCAATAAGATTAGTAATTATAAATTAAATTTTCAATAAATCCATTTATTTGACTTTTCATCCTACTATTCATCCAGTTGTCATCTCATGGGTTTAATTAACCTTAATTTACATCTTATTATAGTCATATTTTCATTTATCAACGTGATATTTAATTACATTTAATTGCAATAAATTCATTAATTATAATTAGATTCAATCAAATCCATTTATCTTGATTTATACCTTATTATTCCATCAATCATTACTTCATGGCTATACTTAACATTTGTTTATATTTTATTACATTAATCTTGTATGATTATTATTTTAATTCACATTAACTGTAATAATTAAGTGGATTAATTGCAATTGATTTTAAATTTAATTTAACTGACTAAATAAATAGGTAACATATAATAATTGTCACCATTTACTTTTGATCACATTTATGAGTTTACTATTTTTGAATAGATATTATAATTACTAACATAACACTGATTTTATTCAATTACCATTAGTTATACACTATTTCATTAATTAATTCAATATCAACATTTGTTTTCTTATATTCAATTTATAACCAAGTATGACCTTTCAATCACTTTAGTTAATTGGAATACCATTAAACTTGTTAATAATTAACTTAAATTAAGATTGTTCCATTTCATTCTATTTATTATTTCATTAATAAATTACAATTTTTTAGTTCTATCAATATTAAATCACAAAATCTTATTAAATTAAATATTTTCAATTATCGAAAAATACGGATCGTTACACTCTCCCCCACTCAAAACTTTTTATAACGATCATAAATTTTAACGACTTTTATAACGAAATTAATTGAAATTTTGCTTGAAATTAAATAATTAAATTTAAAAATGAAAATTTGTAATTTGGAATACGTCTATTTAGACATAAACGGAAAATTTTCATTAGAAAATATGAATGTTAATTCTGTTGTGTAAATATTAATTTCAATTTAATATCAGTTAATTTAATGAAAATAAAATATTATTGAAATTTAAATATTTTAATGCATAAAAATGTAAATCATTTTCTGAGTAGGGCGTCGTAATTCATTTCGTCAAATTTGGACTGTTCTAGCTTCGTTTATTTTATTTTCGGCAAAATAACAAGCAATTTGGCAACGAATATCGACTTTTGACAGGATAGTCGTATCATTGATATCTATATATCATTATATTCATCTTGTTGTACCGATCTCCATAATATATTCGTTTATGTGTTTCAAAGTTCGATACGCGACAAAATCGACAAAGTGATACGCCGTATCGGTTCCGTATTCAGGCCTTTTGAGTTTCTACGACTCTTCGTTTATCCGCCGTATAAACCAATAGTCATCTTCTATTATTATTTTTGAAATTCAACGTACCTGCCTTTTGATAATCTCGATGTATTCAATAATTTTGCTGGTTCACTTTCATCATTCGGTTTGTTCTCTCTCTACATTTCCTCCTCTTGGGTTTCAATTGAGATAATAATACAATATAAAATGGCAGTCATAAATTTTTGTTTCTGAAAACATCATCCTCTTTCTCTTCCAACTGAAATCTTGCATCTGTCCTCATATAATAATATATGTATAATAATATGTACAGTCGAAAACATATATGATTGCATTTTTACGAACTGTGCTCGGCCTCTTCTTTTGAATTCAACCTGCTCCATTTCCTCTCTGCCTCATCTCCTTTTCCATCTACCATCTGTCAACCGAAGCCACTTCCATCGAGTCTTGCCCACCTCCCGACCACCATGGAAACAACCCTCCGACCTACAACCCACCCATCAGCCGACCCTTCCTCACCCTACAACGCAACCCCGTGCTCCGCCTCTTCCCTTCACCCATGCATAGCCTACAACCCTTCCTCCCCTCTTTTTCTACCATCTCCACCACACGTCCTCACACTCGAAGCTTGCAGCCAGCTCCTTCTACTGGCGTCCCATCTCTATAGGCCAAACTCCCTCTCCAGTCTCAGAAGGGTGATAGCAAAACCGCCAACTTGAGCTGACCTTCCCTGAGAATCCGCACGTAGATTCCCTCCTCAAACTCAAAAGCCTCCATGCCAATACCACCTGCTTGCCGCCCGCCTATGCCCAGCCACCTTGTAGTAGTTTCCATTGCAAGCTTCTTCAACCAACCTCGCTTCCCTCTCTCTGTTGTGCCGTGATGACCCTTCGCCTCACAATCATCTCATCCCGCATCGCCCACTGCTAACCTTGAACTATCCACCGAGACCGACAGCTACCCTAGACTAACTCTTTTCTTCTTTTATAAAATATAAAAATGTCGTGCACATATTGATACTTCGAATTTTTAATTTTTATTTTAAAGTTTAAGCTAGATATTGATTTTTAAATATATGCGTGTATGTAAAAAATTTATTTTACAAGTGTTTTGATATGTATGCATATTCATATTCTTGGTTGCAGTTTATACAAAAAGGCGAGTTTTGTTTTTGTTTTTGTATATATTTCCAGTTTGGTAAGCATACTTTAATTGTAATATATGCGTTAGTTTATATATAAGTTATGCAAGTTATGTATAATATGTTGTTTGTATACATAAGTGTGTATATAAGTTTATATATGGTCTATTTAATTTTATGATAAAGTAAGTTTATATTGATTTTACAATATAATATGTATATATAAGTATATATATTAGTTCATATATAAGTATACGTGAGTTTGATTCCCAAATATACATGTAGGGATTTTTATTTTAAATTTAATATGTGTTTAAATCAAATAATGATTTCAATATATATATATATAGCTTATATATATAAGTTCACTTTTATAATTGATCTCCATCAATCCAGTTCATTGTGCTTTGCTTTTGTCTCTCTGTTGACCAAAAATTTGATCGCAGTAGCTTTTGCTTTGCTCGTGTCCATATTCATGTGCATGTCCATGTCACCATCTTCGCCATTGTTGTTCTCTAGCCTTGGCAAGTGAGCAATCACCCACGATTAAAATCCTTACATTTAGTAAATTTTATTTCACTTGAAAGGACAATCGAAATGTGTTGTTAAATTTTAATTGCTAGTTATTAAATTGTTAAATATGATATGTCATTATCTGCAGTTGTTCATCTGTGATGTATGACACCAAATCCTATTGTATGTATTTTATTTTATTTGTTACTGATGATATGTGCCTTTTGTTGATATATTAAGTTATTATCATATTTGTTCTCACTCAGCAAGTTCTTGTTGGTTTGGAAATTCATTGGTTGAAATGATACATACCCGAATGATCTTGTAGAATAAGGAAAGATCGTTATGGGTTAAAATGATGAACTCAAGCGATTTTCATTTATTTTGAAATTTTGGGATTGCGGGTTGAAATGATATAAACCTGTAAATATTTAAATTGCGGATTGAAATGATAAATATCCATAATACTTGACCAAAGATAGAAAATTATATATTGACGCCATTGTTCTATTTTGAAAAATGGTTTTTAGAATTTTGGACAGAAATATATGGATTTCAATAATATAAAGATATATTATTTTATAAAATTTAGATTTTTAAAATTATATGTTTGGGAATTCTAAATTTATAAGTTAGTTCTGAAAATATAAATTTTAAGATTTTTACTTATAATTTTACTATTTTAAAATATATTTAATATAGAAAATTTAATAATAAGATTTAATTTAAATAGTATATATATAAGTTTAAATATTTATTTAAAAAATTTACAGTAATATTTTTAAACAGATTTTGTAATAACTATAATAAATTAAGGTTGGGAAGATAAATTGAAATTGATTTGAAATTGTATTTGTTTAAGAACTATACTTAAATAAAATTGACTTGAAACTTATTAAATTTGAGATTTTAAATATATGATTTTATAACTTGATTTCTGATTTTAGGTGATTAAATGAATATTTTCAAATTTAAATAAATTGAAATGGGATAGGTTTTATTTAAATTTGTAATTTGAGATTTTATTTAAATGATTATTGGATTGATTACGTGAATATTTCAAAACTGAATAATAGTAAAGTTGAATTTCAAGTATAAATGAAATTTATCAAATTGAGTTATTGTGAATGTTTGAAAATTTAAACTTTGAAATCTATCAAAATTGAAATGGTTTAATTAGTATTTGAAATCTATATTTGAAATAGATATAAATTAAAATGATTTATCAAGAATTTGAATTGAATTGTAATTGATGAACTGAGATTGATTTAAATTGAATTTTTGGAATTTAAGTTGATTTGAATCGATTTGTCAAATTGGAGGAAACTATATTTTTATATGAAGTATTTTTAATATTTATAAACTATTTTAATATATAAACTATTTTAATATATAAACAATTTTAATTTATAACTATTTTAGTATATAACTAATTTCAATATCTAAACTGTTTAAGTTAAAAGTGTTATGATTTTAAAAGTGTTACGATTTTGAAAGGGTTATGATTTTGAAAGTGTTACGACTCTGGAAATGAATATTATTTAAAGTGAATGGTGATATCGAATTGATATGGTTTTGAAATGAATATGATATTTTAATGTAAAGTATAAACTATTCAAAATGAAATGACCATGGTGTGAAATAAACGTTTGGTTGTTGAAGAGACCGGGATCAGATATTTTCATATTCTCGGCCAATATTCAAAACCACTTTAACAACCATGTATGTGGTGGAGATTCCAGAATGAAGTAGGATGGTTTGGCGAACGATTTTTGTATGAGGTATTTACGTGACCCTGACTCTCGTGAGCCAGCTTAGATGCGACTAAAACAAGAGCTATACCTTGGCCAAGTGAGGTCATTCCTCCGATCAGACATGCTTCTTCGATACCATTATATTACTTTGACATTTGATTGTGTGCACCTTTGATTATGGGAGTGTGTTTCGAACTGGACGGTAGTAGCTGCTATGCGTTACCACTAGCCCGGTTCTGCAATTTGTAAATCTATCTTGGCATTGCCTCGATTGTCGTGTTTACATGCCCTAGAGTGCCCTCTACGAGTTTGGTTTGCACCGTACCTATGGAGTTCCCTTTGAACAATCCTCACGGAGGAGCTCACAGTACTATATAGATTATGGGTATATACAAATTGTATTAAAGGGGATATGGGTAACGCCTTAATTCTATTTTAATAGTTTCCTTTACTATAGACATATTATAGTATCGTATATTACTACATAGTAGATAGTTCTACAGATCCATAGAGGTTGGAAATTCCAAACATCCTTCAAGTTACTTGCATTTCAGTTGACATTTCACTTGAGTTGAATTTATTAATATAAGAATGTTAATCCTGACTTGAGTTTTTTGTGTTTTGCTTTATGCTCGGGTCAGATTGAGCGATATAGCATATGAGACTCACCTTTGGAGATTAGAGCTTTTCTTGAAGATCTGTCTCATCTATTCAGCTTTTCAAGCTTTTTTGTTCAGACTGGTCATCTGTTTGTATTCGAGACTACATTGCGTTTGAGATATTCTGTTGTATTTTATTTCAACTTTGCTGTTTATATAGTGCTTCATGAACTACTATTTATCTATTCTGCTGCTTATTGTTATATTACTCTGTATCTGTGATTCTATGATATATTTATTTACTTTATATGTTGAGTTTTGCCAAATATAAAATTAACAATTTTTTGTTTTGAGCAATTCAAGTCCGACATGTGTGGATGTGGATGGTCCGAAATCGCGGGTCGTTACAAGTGGTATCATAGCTCTGGTTTAGGTAAAACTTTGTGTATAGAGTAAAATTTAATAACAGAACCACCTTCGTTCGAGCTTGAATTTCTTCTCTTTGATTAGGATTTCTTTTGAATTTTGAAACCTTCCCTTTTGTTCTGAAATCCATTCTTGTCTCTCCCTATTCGTGTGCTCCTTGATTCTGGAGCATGCCATAGCTCCACTTTAGTTGATCTCTATAATAAATTTGAGAACATCTTGCCACCTCAATTGGTAATTTCGTCCTTGTGTGTGTCTAGTTCCATCGGCGGTCCCGCTAGCCTAAATACAATTTGTAATGGGGTGAAACTCCTTTATAATAAGCATTGATTCACCGAAGATTTCTATATCCTCGGTTTATGAGGTTGTTTTTACTTGCAATGCCCGAACCATCTCTAGTAGATGATCAGGGTAATTCCCTTGTAATTTTGACTTCACTTCGATAATCAAAGATTATCCTGATATTGGGTGAAGTCACTTCTCCACCTCCTCGGCAAGAAATTTAATTCCGCATTGAACTTGTCTTTGGAGCTTGACTTGTCGTCCTGGTTCTCGTTGATGATATTCTCGTCTTGTCTAAATCTCGATTGACTCTGCTAAGGTCGCCACGATTAATATCCGTTTTACCATCTTTCCTCGTTTGTAATTTAGTTATTCTATCTTCCTTTCGAGCCTATCTGATGAGTTAGAATTTTCTTTGATTAGAGTCCCATTAAATTTGAATCTCTATCCTTGTTCTGCAATCCATTCTTGAATCATCCTGTGAGGGAGTGTATTTGTAATTAATATAAAAATGTTCTATATTGTGTTGTTTGAGTTTTTAAGTTGATTTGGGGTTTCGATCAACTCGTATGGCCAACGCTATCGATAGGAATTCCAAAACACTTGAACATAGCAAATTGACACAATTTTGTTTTCGAAATTGGTAAATGATATAATTTTATGTATGGTTATATTTTATATATAAGAGTATAATATTCTGAAATCTGAAAGTTAAATGAATTAGTTGTTAGAAATGATAATACTAGATTATCATTTACTGTTTGTCAATATTTCCGAAACTATTAATTATCGTTATAAGGAGATGAATTTGATAAAATGGTTTATAAATTTGATTTAAAATCTGAAAACAAATTTAAATTAAGGATTTGAGAATTTAAATTTTTGGTGTTTTTCTAAATTTGGTTTTCAAAGTTTTGGAATATATTATTTGAAAGTATTTTCACACGAATTTTTTTTTCCAAGAATTTTAAGAGAAGTAAGTCAATTCTCTCCTATTTGTTGCTGGAAAATAATTTTGGTGATGAATGCAGCATCATCGACATTCATTTTCGAGTCTCAGAGTGGAGAGACCACGTAGCAGTTTTGGTACACTTTGTTTTGGAAAAGGAATTTGATTTGAATTTCTTGAATATGATTTGATTCACAATATATATATATATATATGTGTGTGTGTGTGTGTGTGTGTATTTATTTCAAAATAGTGGGAAGTGAAACCAGAAATTTAATTCATAAATTCTGTGTTAAGTCGGGGTTTTCAAGTATTGAAATAAATCAAAAATTTTGAAATATTTGAAGTGTTTGTAATTTAAATTGGAATTTAGACAACTTAAAACAGTTGAAATGTGATAAAATTTATTTGTATAATAATCAATTGCATTCTAATACATATAACTTATCTAAAATATTCCAAAAGTTAAAATGTAATATGAATGTGTAATTGAAATTATACAAGAGAAAACTAATGTAATAAAATGTTCAAATTAAATTTGTACTTAGTGGCATGTTGTAAATTAAAGATAAATTTGTACAGTGTTCAATTACATTCGAACATTAATAAAACTTACGTGGAAAAGTTTGAACGTAACTGAATAATATACAATATAAATGAAAGTGATAATATGTCCAAAATGAAATTTTGTTAATGAAATTTAGAAATAAAAAGAGGATGATTATAATAAATGTTTATACACTGATTAAGTGGAAAAATGCTATTCAAGTAAATAAACAGGAACTTAAGAATAGTTGAAATTGGGTTATAAGTGGAATTGACTTAAGTGAAATAATTGGAGTAAATAAATAAGTTAAATATAATAAATTTTGTTTTGAAAGGAATTTTGTAAAAGATATTAATAAATTGAAACAAATTAAATTGAATCAAAATTGCTTGAACTGAAAATCAACCAAATATGAATATAAATGAATATTATTGACTAAATAAAATGGATTGAAACCAAATTAATTTAATATGAACCTATTTAAAAAAACACTGATGAAATTTATATGGTTCTGAATTTTTTGTGTATCTGATAATATGTATTTCAATCTAACTATTCTTTCTAGTTGTTTCAATTCTCTTATCTCCTCCCTTTTCGGGGACGAAATTTTTTACGTGGGGGAGAGTTTAATGACCCCTAAATTTTAACGATTGTTATAATGTAATTAATTGAAATTTTGCTTGAAATTGAATAATTAAATTTAGGAATGAAAATTTGATATTTGGAATACGTCTAATTAGACATAGCAAATGGAAAATTTTCATTAGTAAATATCATTGTTAACTCTGTTGTGTAAATTTCAATTTCAATTTAATATCAATTAATTTGATGACAATAAAATATTATTGAAATTTGAATAGTTTTATACAATAAAAATGTAAATCAATTTCTAAGTAGGGCGTTGTAATTCATTTTGCCAAATTTGGACTGCTCTAGCTCCGGTTATCTTATTTTCGGCAAAACAACAAGCAATTTGGCAACGAATATCGACTTTTGATATGGTGGCCGTATTGCAGATATTTGTATATCATTATGTTCATCTTGTTGTGTTGATCTCCGCAATATATTTATTTGTGTGTTTCGGAGTTCGGTACGCAATCAAATTGACAAAGCGATTCGCCGTATAGTTTCCGTATTTGGGCCTTTTGAGTTTCCATGACTCTTCGTTTATCTACCATATAAACCAATACCATCTGCTAGTAGTATTTTTGAAATTCAACGTACTTGCCTTTTGATAGTCTTACTGTATTCAATAATTTTGTCGGTTCACTTTCATTATTCGGTTTTTTCTCTCTCTACATTTCCTTCTCTTGGGTTCCAATTGAGATAATAATACAATATAAAATGGCAATCGTATATTTTTGTTTCTGAAACCGTTATCCTCTTTCTCTTCCAACTAAAATCTTGCATCTGTCCCCATATATTAATATATGTATAATAATATGTATAGTGGAAAACATATATGATTGCGTATTTATCGAACTGTGCTCGGGCTCTTCTTTTGAATTCAATCTGCTCCATTTCCTCTCTGCCTCGTCTCCTTTTCTATCTATCATCTATCAATCGAAGCCACTTCCATCTTGTCTTTCCCACCTCCCGACCACCACGGCAGCAACCCTCCGGCCTGCGACCTACCCATCAGCTGACCCTTCCTCACCTTACAATGCAACCCCGTGCTCCGCCTCTTCCCTTCACCCATGCACAGCGTACAACCCTTCCTCCCCTTTTTTCTAGCATCTCCACCATAATCCTCGCACCCGAAATTGCAGCCAGTTCCAACTGCCCGCCTCCCATCCCCACAGGCCAAACTCCCTCTCTAGCCTCTCAAGGGTGACAACAAAACTGCCAACTCGATCTGACCTTCCCAGAGAACCCGCATGCAGATTCCCTCCTCAAACTCGAATGGCCTCCGACCCAATACCACCCGCACGCAACCCCGCCTAAGCCCAGCCTCCTTGCAACAGTTTCATTGCAAGATTCTTCAAATAACCTTGCTTCCCTCTCTCTGTTGTGCCATAACAACCCTCCACCTCACAAACATCTCATCCCGCATTGCCCACCGCCAACCTTGAACTATCCACCAAGATCAAGCAGCTACCCTAGACTAACTCTTCTCTTCTTTTATAGAATATAAAAATGTTGTATATATATTGATACATCGAATTTTTAATTTATGATCTAAAGTTTAACCTAGATATTGATTTTTAAGTATATGTATGTATATAAGAATTTTATTTTACAAGTGTTTTGATATGTATGCATATTCAGATTCTTGGTTGCAGTTTGTACAAAAAGGTGAGTTATGTTTTTTTATATATTTCCAGTTTGATGAGCATACTTTAATTTTAATATATGCGTTAGTTTATGTATAAGTTATGTAAGTTATGTATAATCTGTTGTTGGTATACATAAGTGTATATATACGTTTATAAATGATCTATTTAATTTTATGATAAAGCATGTTTATATTGATTTTATAGTATAATTTGTACATATAAGTATATATATTAGTTCATATACAAGTATACATGAGTTTGGCTTCCAAATATACATATAGGGATTTTTATTTTAAATTTTATGTGTTTAAATTAAATAATTATTTCAATAAATATATATAGCTTATATATATATATATATATATATATATATATATATATATATATATATAAGTTCACTTTTATAATTGATCTCCATCAATCTAGTTCATTGTGCTTTGCTTTTGTCTCTATTGACCAAAAATTTGGTCGCAGCAGCTTTTTCTTTACTCGTGTCCATATCCGTGTGCATGTCCGTGTCACCTTCTTCGCCATTATTGTTCTCTAACTTCGAAAGGTGAGCAATCATTCCTGATTAACATCCTTATATTTAGTAAATTTGATTTCACTTGAAACAACAATCGAAATGCAGTTAAATTTGAATTGATAGTTATTTAATTATTAACTATGATATGTCATTATCTGCAATTGTTCACCAATGATGTATGACACCATATCCTGTTGTATATATTTAATTTAATTTGTTACCGATGATATATGCATGTTATTGATATGTTATGTTATTATCATATTTATTCTCACTCTGCAAGTTCCCTGTTAGTTTGGAAATTCTCTATGGGTTGAATTGATACATACCTGAATGATCTTGTAGAATAGGAAAAATCGTAATGGGTTGAAATGATAAACCCAAGCAATTTTCATTTATTTTGAAATTTTGGGATTGCGGTTGAAATGATATATACCCGTAAATATTTAAATTGCAGATTGAAATGATAATATCAGTATCACCATAGATAGAAAATTATATATGGACACCGTTGTTTTATTTTGAAAAATGATTTTTAGAAGTTTGGAAGGAAATATATGGATTTTAATAATGTAAAGATATTTTATTTTGCAAAGTTTAGATTTTTAAAATTATATGTTTTGGAAATTTTAAATTTATAAGTTAGTTTTAAAAATATAAATTTAAAGATTTTTACTTATAATTTTACAATTTCGAAATATACAAAAATAGATTTAATTTAAAATAACTTTAATAATAAGATTTAATTTAACAAAATATAATTTAATTAGTGTATATATATGTTTAAATATTTATTTAAAAAATTTGCATTAATATTTTTAAATAGATTTTGTAATAACTATAACAAATTATAGTTGGGTAGATAAATTGAAATTGATTTGAAATTGTGCTTGATAAAGTATTATATTTAAATAGAATTGACTTGAAACTTATTGAATGAGATTTCAGAGATATGATTTTATAACTTGATTTTTGAGTTAAGGTGATTAAATTAATATTTTCAAATTAAAATAAATTAAAATGGGATATTAGTTTTATTTAAATTTGTAATTTGAGATTTTATTTAAATGGTTATTGGATTGATTAAGTGAATATTTCAAAACTGTATAATAGTAAAGTTGAATTTGAAGTATAAATGAAATTTATCAAATTGAGTTATTGTAAATGTTTGAAAATTTAAACTTTGAAATCTATTGAAATTGAAATTGTTTAATTTGTACTTCAAATCTGTATTTGAAATAGATATAAATTAAAATGGTTTGTCGAGAATTTGAATTGTATTATAATTGATGAACTGAGATTGATTTAAATTGAATTTTTGGACCTTATGTTGATTTGAATCGATTTGTGAAATTGGAGGAAACTATTTTTTTTATATAAAGTATTTTTAATATATATATACATATATATATATATATAAGCTATTTTAATATATAAATTATTTTAACATATAAACCATTATAATTTATAACTATTTTAATATATATACTAATTTCAATATCTAAAATGTTTAAGTTAAAGTGTTATGATTTTACAAGTGATACGATTTCGAAAGGGTTATAATTTTGAAAGTGTTACGATTCTAGAAATGAATATTATTTAAGTTGAATGATGATATCGATTTGATATGGTTTTGAAATGAATATGATATTTTGATATGAAGTATGAACTAATTGAAATGAAAAGACCATGGTATGAAATAAGTGTTTGGTTGTTAAAGATACCAGTATCGGATATTGTCTTACTATCTGCCAATATCGAAAACTACTTTAATAACTGTGTACATGGTGGAGATTTCAGAATGAAGTAGGATGGTTTGGCGAATGATTTCTGTATGAGGCATTTACGTGACCTTGACTCCCGTGAGCCAGCTTAGATGTGACTAAAACAGGAGCTATACCTAGGCGAAGTGAGGTCATTTCTCCGATCGGACATGCTTCTTCAATACCATTCTATTACTTTGTGATTTGATTGGAAGCACATTTTATTATGTGAGTGTGTTCCGAGGTGGGCGGTAGTAGCTGATGTGCATTACCAACTGCCCAATTCCACAATTAGTAAATCCACCATGGCATTGCCTCGAGCGCCGTGTTCATATGCCCTAGAGCGCCTTCTACGAGTTTGGTTTGTACCGTACCTATGGAGTGCCCTCTGAGTAAACCTCATGGAGGAGCTTACCGTACTGTATAGACCACGGGAATACAAAAAATGTGTTCAGGGGTATATGGGTAACGCCTTAACGCTATTTTAATAGTTTACTTTACTATAGACATATTATAATAGCGTATATTACTACATGGTAGATAGTTCCACGATCCTTAGAGGATGGAAATTCCAGACATCCATTAAGTTACTTGTATCTCAGTTGACAATACATTACACTTGAGTTGAATTTATTAATATAAGAATGTTAATCTTGACTCAAGTGTTTTGTGTTTTGCTTTATGCTCAGGTCAGATTGAGCGACCTAGCATTTGAAACTCGCCTTTGGAGATTGGAGCTTTGCTTGAAGACGTGTCTTATCTATTCAGCTTTTCCAATTGTTTTGTTCAGACTTGTCATCTGTTTGTGTTCGAGACTAAATTGTATTTGTGATATTCTGTTGTATTTTATTTCAACTTTGTTGTTTATATAGTAGCTTCATGAACTACTATTTGTCTATTCCGCTGCTTATTGTTACATTACTCTGTATCTGTGATTCTGTGATTTATTTATTTACTATATATGCTGAGTTTTGCCAAATATAAAATTAATAATCTTTTCTTTTAAGAAATTCAGGTCCGACATATGTGGATGCGGAAGGTTCGAAATAGCGGGTCGTTACACTTTTCGTCCCCGAAAAGGAAAAGAAGAGAAAAGAAAGAATTAAAGAATCAATATCTTATTTAAAGTATCGAATTTATAAATAACTAATTTACATAATTAAATAAACTATATATCAATTTATAAACAATTGAATCCTTTTATATTTAAGTTAATAAAAGTTTGAAATACATTTCATAAAAAATTTCTAAGTCTAAAATTCGGAAAAATTTCGGCAGTGTCTCCTTTGTACGGAAAGACTCAGAAGAAGTAATAATATCAATAATAATAATAATATATATCATATATTTTAAAATAATGTATCCTAAACCACGGGAAAAACAATATAATATCACTATAAAACCGTAATCCAAAAACGTACCTTTTTGTCGGCAAACAATGCTTAAATTATGAAACCAAAAG
Organism: Allium cepa; assembly: GCA_030765085.1. NCBI lineage: Eukaryota > Viridiplantae > Streptophyta > Magnoliopsida > Asparagales > Amaryllidaceae > Allium > Allium cepa. Next base: position 261,980,351 of record CM060931.1, read on the forward strand.
CAGCAGCAATTGCTTCCATAACGTGTATTTCACTTATATAATCCAAAGAAGTTAAAAATTATAAAATGAGAAATATTTATATTGTTTCAATTCATAACAAACAATCAATCCAACATAACAATGTTCTCTTACAAACATCATACAACAAGCATTTGCAAACAGAACCACAAAATCACCACATGCAATTGAAGTAATCAATCGTCTATCCATGGCAATCAAAACAAATGGTTTTGTTCGGGTTTAGACACTTTAATTTATAGAATGACAAATAAACTACTACGTATACCACATACTCAACTGTCTTAGATAGAACTCAATAGATTACTCATATATCCTAAACAATTTAAAGTATCACCTCCCAAACATCCGTAAGCCAAAACAAACAATGATATCCAAGTATTATTTAAGCATTCTTATAAATTTTCTTTCACAACTTGTATTGTTCATAATTTTTCATTCATACCATGATTATTTTCTTTACTTTACATTTATTTCTTACAAAATTAATTTTCCATTCATTCATTCAACACTTAATTCCATTTATTTCCATTCATTACCTACAAATTCATTTTCCATTTATCCATATAACACCAATTTCTTTTTTACCTCATTACATTCATTTCATACATAAGTTAATTCCATTTAGTTGTTTATAATAATCAATGAATTCATTAATTAGTATCACACATATTTTGTTGCAGTTTAGTTCACATTGATTAATTTATATACTTGATTTCCATTAGATATTAATATTCATTAGGCATAAGTTCATATTTATGTTTCTTACTTTTTAATTTACATTCATTTCTTTACATAGTGTCATTGACTATTGAATCCATTTTCTAATCTGTGACGACTTAGAAATTTGGAACACTTGGAATTAGTATGTTTAATTGATTTTAAATATTTAAAGGTTATTTTCAACTTTAATTTCAGAATATCTCTGTTTATCTAGCAACTTAAATAATTAAATTTAATAATTGGAGATTGAATAAATTGCTGAATTGGAAATTTTGAGCTTGTTAAAATTATTTTCAAGGCTTGGAAAATTTATATTTATAATATTGAAGATAATGAAGGCCTTAAAACTGAAATTTAAAGTAATTTTTTTAGTTTTGAATTTATATTGTTTGAATCGATATTTATAAATAGCCTTCCGAGGCACAGTCTCAGATTTCAACGAAACGTGTTCTGTTAGATCCATAATAGTGTATTATTATCGGATTTCAATTTTCGTAGTGTTTGGAGTGATCGTTTGGACGTACGATAAGCAATCGCGCTGAAAATTATATCGAAATTTAAAATAAATAACTGGTCCAAAAAGCTATCTTCTCCATACGAACGAATTTGGACTCAGAACCTTTTCCATTGTGTTCAGAATAAGGGTTTAACATTATAAACGTCTAGCAGCACGCCTTGATTACAGATCGAGATTGTGAGTTATGAAAATCAAGACGATTTGAATTTAAATTCAAATATAAATAATAAATTGCATGGAATACTGTAGATTTCTTGCCACGCATCTTCTCTTACTTGAACGTGTCACTTTTTGTTACGCGTGTTCATTTTTTATGTTAACGAAAGATAAAATAAAAGAAGAAAAAAACCTTCTTTGTTCATCTTCAAACAGAATCGACTTCAACAGAAGGAAAAATAATATCAAAAATGGCCGATCCCCAATATACTTCTCTTTCGTTCTCTTCTCAATTCGAATTTGTGGCTCCCTCTCTTCATCTTCAATTTCAAAATCGAATGAAATAAAAAAGTACGGGAGTGAATCTCGTATAGGAAAAATCACTTGCTCAATCGAATGGCAGAATAAAGGTCATCATTTCATTCTCGTGGAAAGAAAAACGGGGAGGGGGTGTTCGTCGACGGCATGGCAGCACTGTGAACCGAGTTTGAGTGGCATTGGGGGAAAGCATTGAAAAATGCACGTTCTTGGGTTGGCGAGCGAAGGGAAGTGTGGTAGGCAGTGATGACAAAGGGTGACAAAGGGGGTGGTCGCTTGCGTGGGAAGGTGTGAGTCAATCGAGGCTGTGATGGTCGATCGAAGTTCGAACGGCGAAGGCAAGTCTGGGTGTTAGTTCGACAGTCAACTGGGAGGTACAGTCCTTGTTTTAACTAAGCATTTAATTTACAAATGGAATAATAGTAAAGTAAAATGATTCTGTTTAATAAAATTGTATGTATTAATTTACATGCATATTTTAAATTTTAAAACAGTAAATATATATTTTAAATTTACTAGTTGGTTTAAATCAATCTATTTAATTATTATAAGATACAAAAAAAGGAATTTTTGTTTTAAAATTAAATTAATAAATCTTTGGTTAATTAAATTTATCTAATAGGAATTTAATTGTTGGATTTATTAGAATATTAATAGATTGTATAAATGCTTGTACAAGGTAAAAAACGTGAAGAAAACAAGTCGAAATGGAAATGGGTTGCAAATGAAAGCAAATGTGAGATCTTCTCACTCAATTGAAAAAAGAATTAGAATTTCAATTATTGATTGATTGCTTGGTTGTGATAGTATATATAGCAGTATATATATATTGGAGTGACTGATTTCCCGCGCGGATGAGACCATATGCGCCGCATAACAGCGGATGATATTATCTAATCCCATATACCGCGATATTCCACCTCGAAGTGAAATTGGTATTTAGTTATTGTGCTAACATCTGTGGATGTAGAGAAACAGGTTGGAGGGATCCAACTGGATTCCTCCAATATTTGAATTTGTTTCATATGTTGTGTGTTGATTTATTAATAATATGTGAATGACTATATTTGTGATTGAAATCAATAAAGGCTATAGTTTAGCCGAATATATTTTTGATATCGTAAGATACCAGAAATATATAATTGGATTTTTGGAAATTAAAGCAGAAAATTTTAAGTAAATTCATTTTAGAGAATTGAATAAATTTAAAGGAAGTAATTTTTAAAGGGTAAAGATCGATTTTTGTAATCCTATCGAATTAATTCCAAATATGGGGAAAAAGATTTTAATAAATGGATTTTGAGTAATATTGTTTAAAAGTTGAAGAATTTATTTAAAATTTGGATTTTAAATAGTTAGGAGAGATAAAGGAATTTATTTTAAAAGGAAATAAATTTAGAAATAAATTTGGAATTTGATTTGGTGTTTGAAATAAATTTGGAAATCGATTCGGAAATTTGTTTGGGGTTTCAAATAAATTTAGAAATCAACTTGAAATTTTATATCAAGGAATATTTGGAAATATAAATTCACAAATGGAATTTATAAAAAGGATGGGAATTTGATTAAAAATAAATATTAGTTTATTTTTAAAAGTGTGGAAAGAAATTTACGAATTTGGAATGTAAATTTAAGATAAATCAAGAAGGATTTATTGATTGATTTAAATGAACCATTTTAGAATGGAAAGTGTATTTTCCCTGGAAAGCCGAGTATGTTTTAAAAGTAGCTTTTAAAATATAAATTAAAATTTCTAGAGTTGGTTTTAAAAAGAATATTGTTGGAGAAATTATTTTCGGAAATTGTTTTTAAATCTTTGAAATGAATATTATTAAGTTGATGTATAGAGGTGGTTATTTTAAAGATTGAATTGGTAATTGATTTAGAAAATGGTTATTTTAATAATTACACATTACCTATAATTTTATTTTTAAAATTATTTGGACTTGAGTTTTATATGAGATATTGATATAAAATTTCATAACCAATGTTTTAAATAAAATATTTTAAAATAGTTTTTATTTTAAATGTTTCCAAGTATATATGTTTGGATAAGTGATTTAAATTATTTTGAAGTGCACGGACTCGACAAATTTTTCAGTGGAAATAAATAATATTTAAAAATTTATTTCGCGTGAGGAAAGTGATTTGAAATTTGTTTAAAGTGTGAAAATATATCTTGCGAAGATATTTTGAAAATAAAAAATTGGGGAAAATTATTTAAAATCTGGTGATTTTTATGAATGTTGTTTGATAGTTAAATAACTGACTATCAATATTGGCCTTTAAATGGCATTTGAATTTCGATGCGACCTGGGGTCAGATTCCAAATGGTTATCCAAAAACCACATCGAATCTTTGTGATGGATCTTTTGTTTAAAAGATCAAAGTGGAAATTTGTTGTGATTTACTTGAATCTGAATGTAACATTTATTTTTGAAATAAGCGCTCATTAATTCGAATTAGCCGGGATAGGACTTTGTGTCATAATACCGATTCTGAATAATGATACGACGAAATGGGATTGCATTTGAAGACGGTGGTTGAAGACAAGGTATTTTTGAAAACGAAAAGATTATCTATCGAATGTCTCTGCACCGAGTTGCTCCGGTATAGAGATTATATCACCTTTTGTGATAGGAAGTCCGGACGTGATTAATGAATATCCGGATTTGCAAGGGGTTCTCTCCTTAACTGAAGGAAGTGCCTTCGGTTCCGTTCGAACCCGGAACGGACTTGTATGGATGTGTGTCTGACATTACACTTAGATGTAAAGCTAGTTTCCATCAAATACATTTCTATTGGTGGAAGAGAATTTATTCTCTTAGCTTAACACCCTTCTCTGAGACGTATGAGCTCAAATGTTATGTAGTTGATGGTTACCAGTGATATATTCCAAATTTGGTAATGTGGCATGCTAAGTGTTGCTGATCATTTGTTGATCGAAGAATGGATTTTGTGAAAAGCGTAGCTTTGTGGACGAGACTTCGTCGGACCTCACACCCCAGAAATGGTCGAAACAGGAAGGATGCAGCAAGGTTATGGGGGTTGCGCCCCTTAGGGCATGTACATCTCCTTCTGGATAAAAAGTGGTATCTGGTATGGAGTCCAGATATTTAACTTATGTGGATTTAAAAGTAGTTTTCTTGTATGGAGCCCAGATTATTTATTTAGTCGTTGTTGGTTGAGAGGCGCCTCGGATAAAGGTCGGTCAAGACCCGGGGGTGGCATACTCGTGATAGTTAGTTACTTAGTTACAGAGGTAACCCAACCTTGTGTTAGCAGAGACCCGATTAAGTTCTCGGGGCCTTCTTCCAGAAGTGTACCCATTCGGTGATGATGTTCCTTAGCCTGACCATTTGCTGGAAATCCAATCATTCAATATGCGCCTTGTACAGTTTTAGTTGTAGAACCTGCCATCTAATATGGTAGCTATAGTACGCATACTATAATGGTACGTATGCTGGCTAAGATTAATATTATACTTTCGAAATGTTTTCCACACTATGCACTAATGATAATATTAAAAATATTTTGTGTATCAAGCATGTTTGACTATCATAAGGAGAAATCTCCTCCAATTGTGCGCTTGCATTATGTGTGTGTAGGGAGGCCTTATGGTAGATTCATTTTCCAAAAGCATAGAGGATTTCTTTTCCTTTTTATTTATGCAAATAACTGTTTTAAGATCTCACACCAGTCCAATGACTGACCTAGAGTTTATTGTTTCCTTTCTAAACTCTGGGTGCCCATAATTTTCCACACGGGCAGCCTAGAGTCAAGTTATAAGTTGTTTTGGAGCGAAGTCAGAAAATATGTTGTGGAGATCGGGAGAAAGCTGGATGTCGAGACGTATCACTAGCATATGTTATTTCTTTTCTGCTGTTGTGTTGTATATGACACCAATTATGTATTGTGTAAATTGATATAGTTCTTTTGTTTAAAGATTATTCATTTATCTATTATATATTTTTGCGCTGCGAATGTGAGATTCTGTAATATTTATGTTCTTCTTCTATCTACTTCTTCTTTAACCCTAACGATTTGGTTTTTCAGCATTCGATTTTTCGGCATTTAATACAGTGGATGTATTGATGTCGACTTTCGAAAGTCGAAAAATTGGATCGTTACAGGTTGGTACCAGAGCAATTGGTTAAGCGACAACCTTGGCTCTGGTGGGGAATACTCATTGGAGGTAGAGTCAGTAGTACTCTAGAATGAGTTTGAGTGTAATAATAGATATGAGCGCATATTTGTTAGTGAATATAATTTTTTTATATTGTGTTGACTTATCGGTTGATTGTACATAGATTATGGTCGGTGCAGTTTGGCCAACTGTATCGATAGGGGTTTCTAAACTCTTAAACAAGATAAACTGACACAGTATTGTTTTAAAATAGGGTAAATGAAATGATTTTACCCAAATTATTTTTGCATATGGAAAAGAATAATTTTCTGTAAATTATTATAGTTATATATGGTTGCTTGGTTGTTAGGAAGTAATAATATTAATTTATTATCATTCAAGTGTGAAATTGAATAAGAAATTGAAATATAAAGTTGAAGGATTTGAAAATTGAAATTCTAGTGAAAAGTTTAAATTCTATTGAGTCTGAAAATGATTTTCAAAATATTTGCAAAAATGTTTTTGAAGGGATGAAAGCACTAAACACTTTTTGGTCGCTGGAAAATAATTTCGATGATGACTGCAGCATCATCAATGTTCATTTTCGAGTTTCCAGGAGAGGAATTGCTGCCAAGTTGTTTTAAAATTTAAATTGTTTGTAAAAACTAGGTTTGGTTTTGGAAATTCAAAAGATAATTTGAATTGATTTCAAAAATGATTTTGAAATGTTGGAAAGACTCTGGAATCCTATTTAAAATATTTATGGAATTAAATTGAGTTTGATAACTTATAAAAAGTTTGAAATTTGTTGGAATAAGATTCAACTAGAAAGAAGTTAAATTAAAACAGGTGTGAAATGTAAATAAGTTGGGAAACTTATATAGAAATTTAAAAATTTGAATTTAATTGGAAGATAATTGAATTAGTTGAAATTCAAGCTAGATATTGGAAATTGAATTTGATTTGTGATAAATAAAGTGAAGTGGAAATTTTGTTAAGTTGGACCAAATGAAGCAAAGTATTAAAATGAAAGGTAAATTGAATTCATATGGAATTGGAGCTCCAGTTTAAATTAATAAATAGACATAAATCAAAGTGGTGAATTGAAAATTAAGAAATATATAGAATATTTATATTAAACTTAAGAAGAAATGGTGAAATTCTTAAGTAAATTTGGTAAATATACCAAGTTAATGATTAAGTGAAGGTTAAACTAAAAATTGTGAAATGGTAATTGTAAATAAGGCTATTCTCGACTGGTAATGAAAATCAGTGTGAATAAAAGAAGAGAAAATTGATGTAGCTAATAATCGATTGGAATAAATACATAGGATATACGTATATTATTTTATTCACATAATGATTTGATTCAGAATTCGGGCACAGAATTTCGAGATAATTATATCGATCCAAGTTGGAATTTTTCACTCGATTTTCGACGGCGAACCCTGGATATGAATTTTTGGTTGATTCTAGAAATTCTATATCATAATTTGAAGCTACGCAAGGAGAATGACGGTTTATGATCAAGAAACCAGATCTGAGTCCGCACTAGGAAGTCAGGTGGATGATACTAGTTCAGAAGTGAAATTATGTGACCGAGTTAGCTCTCAAATTTGATATTGCATACGGATGATATGAGTACATCGTATAGGCTTAAATGAAATAACTGTAGAAACTTTGGTAAAGAAATGTGCAAAATGATTTTTGAATGCTGTAATTGGACATTATTGCTAGTAGGATATACAGGTATTATAAAGGAAAAGGGAATTGGATTTTTGATTTCGAAGATAATTTAAATTGCTCGACAAAAAGGTATGTATTTGAATTTCAGTAAGAAATTTGATGATTTTCTTGTCCAGCCACTTGGCTTTTGTTTTCTTTTGAAATCTGCGGGTCCGTTGTGGCAATTTGTAGTTGTACCGAGCTAGACACGCAAATGAGACGCTGGTAAAAATATTCGAAAATTTAGGGAGTTAGAAAAAATTTTGAGAAAATTTTGATAGTTTAAAATTTGAGTTTAAAGTTAAATTTGAATTGTTAAGAAAACAAGTTTGTTTGGAAACTATGAAAAATCTTGGAAAGTTAGTTGAAGTGGTAATAGGTCCTTAATAAAAAGATTTGTTTTGGCAAGTTAATAAAACTATTTGGACTGGGAAAATTATAAACGGGTCAAGGATCATTCTTTTTAACTACTAATTTTAGGATGAAATTCTTTTAAGGAGGAAAGAATGCGATGACCCAGAAATTTTGAACATTTGAAATTAGTATGTTTAATAGATTTTAAATATTTAAAGGTTATTTTCAACTTGAATTTCAAAATATCACTGTTTATCTAGCAATTTAAATAATTGAATTCAACAATTGGAGATTGAATAAATTATTGAACCAAAAATTTTGAGTTTGTTAAAATGACTTTCAAGGCTTGGAAAATTTATATTTATAATACTGAAGATATTAATAGCTTTAAAATTGAAACTTGAAGTAATTTGTTCAGTTTTGAATTTATATTGTTTAAATCGATATTTAAAAATAGCCTTCCAAGGCACAGTCTCGGATTTCAATGAAACCAGTTTCATTGGATCCATAATAGTGTATTATTATCGGATTTCAATTTTCGTATTGTTTGGATTGATCGTTTGGCCGTACGACAAGCAAACGCACTGAAAATTATATCTAAAATTAAAATAAATAACTAGTCCAAAAAGCTATCTTCTCCATAAGACTGAATTTGGACTCGGATCATTTTCCATTGCGTTCGCAACAGGGGTTTAACATTATAAACGCCTAGTGGCATACCTCGATTGGAGATTGAGATTGTGAGTTGCGAAAATCAAGACGATTTGAATTTAAATTCAAATGTAAATAATAAGTTGCATGGAATACTGTAGCTTTCTTGCCACACATCTTCTCTAACTTGAACGTGTCACTTATTATTACACGTGTTCATTTTTTTTATGTTAACGAAAGATAAAATAAAAAAAGAAAAAAACCTTCTTTGTTCATCTTCAAACAGAATCGACTTCAACAGAAAAAAAACATCAAAAATGACTGAATCCCAATATACTCCTCTTCCTTTCTCTTCTCAATTCAAATTCGCGGCTCCCTCTCTTCATCTTCAATTTCAAAATTGAACCAAATAAAAAAATTACAGGAGTGAATCTCGTATGGGAAAAATCACTCGCTCAATCGAATGGAAGAACAACGGTCATCATTTTGTTCTCTTGGAGAAATAGGAGGCGTTCGTCGAAGGCATGGCAGCGTTGTGCGTGGACCAAGTTCGAGTGGCATTGGGGGAAAGCATCGCAAAGCGGCGTGGTTGGGTTGGCGAGCGAAGCAAAGTGCAGGAGGAAGTGGTGACAAAGGGTGGCAAAGGGGGTGGTCGCTTGCATGGGAGGTATGAGTCAATCGGGGCTGCGATGGTCGATCAAAGTTCGAACGGAAAAGGCAAGTCTGGGTGTTAGTTTGACAGTCAACTGGGAGGTATAGTCCTTGTTTTAACTAAGCATTTAATTTAGAAATGGATTAATAGTAAAGTAAACTGATTCTGTTTAATAAAATTGTATGCATGAATTCACATGCATGCTTTAAATTTTAAAACAGTAAATTTACATTTTAAATTTACTAGTTGATTTAAATTAATCCATTTAATTATTCTAAGATACTAAAAAGGGAATTTTTGGTTTAAAATTAAATTAATAAAATCATTGGTTAATTAAATTTATCCAATAGGAATTTAGTTGTTCAATTTATTCGAATATTAATAGATTGTATAAATTTTTATATAAGGTTAAAAACGTGAAGAAAACAAGTCGAAATGGAAACGGATTGCAAACGAAAGCAAATGAGAGATCTTCTCACTCAATTGAAAAAAAAATTAGAATTTCAATTATTTATTGATTGTTTGGTTGTATATATGTGTGTGTATATATATATTGGAGTGATTTATTTCCCGCATTATATAGCGGATGAGACATTATGCGCCACATAATAGCGGATGATATTATATAATCCCATATAACGTGATATTCCACCTCGAAGTGGAATTGGTATTTAATTGTTGTGCTAACATCTATGGATGCAGGAAAATAGGTTGGAGGGATCCAACTGGATTTCTCCAATATTTGAATTTGTTTCATATGTTGTGTGCTGATTTACCGTGAATGACTGTATTTGTGATTGAAATCATTGAAGGCTATAGTTTAGCCGAATATGTTTTTGGTATCGTAAGATACCAGAAATATATAATTGGATTTTTAGAAATAAAAGTAGAAAATTTTAAGTAAATTCATTTTAGAGAGTTGAATAAATTTAAAGGAAGTAATTTTAAAAGGGTAAAGACCAATTTTTGTAATCCTATCGAATTAATTCCAAATAAGGGGAAAAAGATTTTAATAAATGGATTTTGAGTAATATTGTTTAAAAGTTGAAGAATTTATTTAAAATTTGGATTTTAAATAATGTGAGAGATAAAGGAATTTATTTTAAAAGGAAATAAATTTAGAAATCAATTTGGAATTTGATTTGGGGTTTGAAATAAATTTGGAAATCGATTTGGGAATTTGATTTGGGTTTGAAATAAATTTGGAAATCAATTTGAAAATTGTATATCAAGGGATATTTGGAAATATAAATTCACAAATGGAATTTATAAAAAGGATAGGAATTTCATTAAAAATAAATATTGGTTTATTTTTAAAAGTGTGGAAAGAAATTTGCGAATTTGGAATGAAAATTTGAGATAAATCAAGATGGATTTATGGATTGATTTAAATGAACCATTTTAAAATGGAAAGTGTATTTTCCTTGGAAAGCCGAGTATGTAACGACCCGTATTTTACGTGTCGATAAATCGTAGAATTTACAGGTCGTTAGTGTTGTTTATGTTGTCTCTAGCCTAAGTCGTGTGGAAGTTAGCTCGTGTGAGTATTGATTCGTGACCGACCCATAGGCTTAGCCGAGTTAAGGGTTAGCAACTTGGTGGTGTCAAGTGATAGGTCGTGCACGAGTTACGACTTAAGTGTGTTGACCAAGTTAGGAGATTGACTGACCTATAGGTAGTAGCGAGTTAGGGAGTCTTGAGTCGTGACCGACTCATAGGTAACCGACTCATAGGGGACCGACTCAAGGAGCCTGGATGGCTCATAGTATTGACCGACCTAGGAGATAGCGGGGTAGTAAGTTGAGACGTATGGTCGAAGTCATAGGTCGTAAGGTGTTTTGAGTCGTGTATGCTATGAGTCGTAAGTCGTTAGGTAGCTGGGGCGATGAGTCGCATACTAGTTAGGTCGTTGAACGACTCATGGTAAGTCGCTGAGTCGTATGAACGACTTAGGGATAGGTTGCGGCTGTTGAGTCGGTAGAGGCTTAGGTCGGCTAGGGGTTAGGTCGGCCATAAGAGTGAGTTGTTGGGTCGGAGTCTCTGTTGAGTCGTGAGTCGGCATTATAGCTGAGTCGTGTGTGTATAGTTGAGTCGTCATACGACTTAGGACTTGGGAGTGTTAGCGGCTGTGTGTTAAGTCATTGGTCATAGGCCGGTTAGAGCTTAGGTCGGCCATAAGAGTGAATGGTTGAGTCGGCAGGAAGGGTTAAGTCGTTAGGCCGTATTGGTTGGATTGTTGAGTCGGCTATGGGTAGGTCGTACACGGGTTAAGGATGTTAGGTCGTTAGGGGTGTTGAGTCGTGTCTGGGGTGAGTCGCGTATAGGTTAGACGTGAGGCCCTGTGTTTTGTTGAGTCGGCATGATGATGAGTCGGGGACGACTCAAGGGGTGGGTCGGCAACGACCTAAGGGGCGACGACTCATAGTGGTTTCAGCCTATAAATAGAGGGGTTTGGCTCACTTTTTGGCACCGGTTTTTGAAGCGACGAAGTGCTGCCATTTTGAGAGCTCGACTACACCATTTCTTCGTCTTCTTTTCTTCATTTCAATCTAGTTCTAACATCCATCCAAGATCGAAGATTGAGATCGAAGATCCTAGAGCCAAAGTTGAAGATCTTCATCCGTCCGAGCTAGATTTCATCGATTGAAGCGAGACTTTGCCGGATCAAGCCTTGATCTTCGCTGTCCAGATCTGTAGTTGATTATTGGTGAAGTGTTTGGGTGTTTTGGTGAGTGGTAGTTATCTCTCACGCGGACCCAAAGGAGTATATTGGATTGGTGGTTTGTTGGAGTGTTGTAGATAGTGATTTTGTGCATTTTCCTTAGATCCAAGTGTAGATTCATTGTTTGTGAAGATGTTTACTTATGCATGTTCATTTATCAATTATTAGAGACAAAACCCATGTTTTATATTTGATAGATCTATGCTAAAAACCTATGATTCATGCATGTTAGACTTATGCTCATTTATTTACGAAATTGCCATTATAGTTGATATTGCTCATTAGATCTTGTTTAAATGATTGATTGTTTGATTGTATGATTGATTTGATTGTTTCCAAGTTAGCTAGTAGTTGATTTGGAACAAGATGATTGAAGATGATTCGAAAGCTAAGTGGAAAGGCTCTTGAATGGTGAAAGCTGCTTATGGCATATGAAGCGGATGTTGAAGCTCATATGTATGGATTGGATGATGTTGAGATGGGACTTTGCCATGATGCGAGGAGGCAAACCATGATGTTGAGTTGGGACGGGTTATGATGACGTTCCAAGCACGGTCTACGACGACGTGCAAAGTTATGTTGATAACTCGGTAATGCGATCCGGGTAGGTGATAATGGTTAGCTTGAGAGGCGCTTGAGCTAGTATGGAAATAGTCGTCGAGGAGGATGACTAGGAGGCTAAGATCTTATCGTTGTTGAAGGTTCTAGCATGCTCAAAGCAAGAGTACGTTGGAACGGGCTGCGACGACGTTCCAAGCACGGGCTGCGACGACGTGCTAGTACTCTGGGTAGTTGCGAAAATTCCCAGGCACGGGCTGCGAGGACGTGCGGAGTTATGTCTAGAACCGGGGTTACCATTAGCCCTTGACAGGTGGTCATTCAATTAACGGTGAAATCATGGCAATGATAACAGTGATAGCCAGAGTCATGGATGTTTGGTTGTATTATCATTCGGTCTCAAGAGCGGTATTTTCTGGGTGCTTATCTGATCTTGGTTTAGGCCTTGGGGGTTTGTATTTGGAAAACATCGCCCTTGACTCGAGTGATTATTGCTTTACCTTAATTATCTGTTATGTTATGCTTGCTTCTCCTTAGTGTGTGTCTGGGGGCTATCACTGTAGAAAGAGGTGGAGTGGGATGGTTTGGTTCCTATTCCTTTTATCCCTTTTGCTCTTTTGGTATGTTTGGTAGTTAATTTACTGCTCACTAAGACTTTGTCTGACTCAAGGTTTTATGTCTCCTCTTATTACCTTGGGCTGTTCATCCATGTTGGGATGGGCAGACTAGGTAGCAGGTGACAGGTGCTGTTCTTGGAGATCTACGATGATGATGACGAAGACGAGCAGGAGGCTTTGCATATTAGTTTTCTTACTATTTGTACTGGGTGTTCCGCTGCTTGTATATATTCTGAGTGCTATGTAGTGAGGCTTTGATGTATGGATTTGCCTGGATGATTGTATCAAACTACTGTGATGCTTATATGATGATTTCCTGTTATGAAGCTTCACTATATATATATATATATATATTTCTCTATTGTATTTTATCCATGCGCTGTGAGTTATGCGATAGAGTTTCTGTTTTATTTTACCCTGACTACTGTCCATGGCTACCTGGCACGCCCTTCAGCGCTCATTTCTCTTGTTTTGGTGCGGGAGTCATGGGCGGTCGTCACATTTGGTATCAGAGCTTTGGTTAATCGATTTTAGCCAACGCTCGCTGACACAACTACGTAAGAGAGACGTAATTGTATTTTGATGGATGATTACTATATATAATATAGTAGTTTAGAAGGATTTGAACTCCTTATGCAGTTGTTACTTAAGGTGTTCTAATCATTCTTATTACAGATATTAAGGATGAGTCGAAGAGGGAGACCAGCTGCAAGGGAAAGCCGTGCTACTGAAGGAGCTGTTGATTATGGAACTATGTTCGAAGTGATGATGACTTCGATCATGAGAAGGATACCAGCTTCAGGATCATCAGTGGATGTGGGAGTTCAAGTCCAAGCTCCAAGACCGGTGGATTTTGCTAAGCTTTGCAAGGATTATACTTCTCTTGAAGGAAAAGCTTTCTTGGGGACGGAGTCGACTATTGAGGTGCAGAGATGGATTGATGCATGTCGAAGGATCTTTGGTGATTTAGGGATTGAGGATGCAACTAAGAGGAAGCTTGCATCGAGACAGCTTCAAGGGAGAGCTGCGGATTGGTGGAATTCTATCACCATAGATACACCAGAAGAAGAGATTACTTGGGAGCAATTCCAAGTTAGATTTGAAGCTAAGTTCATCTCTACGGCTCAGAAGTCTGTCTTGTTTAAGAGGTTTGTGGAGCTCAAGCAAGGTGGAAGGCCTGTTCTTGAGTATATTTCTGAGTTCGAAGCTTTGTCCAAGTATGCCAGATCGTATATTGATTCTCCCTATCAGAAGAACGAGAAGTTTGTGACCGGTTTGGATGCTTATCTTGGGAGGCAGTTGGTGGATCACTTGGATGATCCGTTTGAGAAGCTTGTGGAGAAAGCTCTCAGGCATGAGAGTTTGTTTCCTAAGGAAAGTTCTGTTGTTGCTGTAACCAGGGAAGGATCTAAACCACAGCGGAGTGAAAATAGGAAGAGGAAGCAGCAGCAACAGAAGGGTAGGGATGGCCAGAAGAAGCCGAAGGGCGAGGTGATTTGCTATAATTGTCAGCAGAAGGGCCATCTCTCCAAGGATTGTAGGAATCCAAGGGCACCGGCGAAATGCCACAACTGTGATAAGCCAGGGCATTTCAGGAAGGACTGTCCAGAACCGAGGAAGGACAGGCAGATTGTGCAAGCTTATGCTTTGGGAGCTGTGCCGTCGTCTTCAAAAGCTCCTACTGCTGAAGAGAAGGGGAAGGGTGTGGTGGTTCAAGGTACTCTTTCTATTTGTGGTGTTCCAGTTAGAGTGTTGTTTGATACTGGAGCATCGCATTCTTTTGTTTGTGATGATTTGGTGGGCCGGTTAGGTTTGGAACCGGATATTGTTGATAGGCCATTGGTTGTGACTAATCCAGTTGGGGGTTCGTCATGTTTGTGTATGATATGCCGTGGTCTAGTTGTGTCGAGTCATGATTGCTCGTTTGTTTGTGATTGCTTTGTTCTGAACTTTGCGGGGTTCGGAATTATTTTGGGTATGGACTGGCTTAGGAAATATGCGGCAAGGATTGATTGTGAGAGGCTTGAGGTGACAGTCGGGAATGTGGAAGGGCGAAAGGTTGTGATACGATGTAAGCATGAGGAAGACGTCTTCATGAGCTTCATGTATTCGCTGGTTGTTCCACGGGATGGACTGTCATCGGTGCCTATTGTGAATGGATTTGAGGATGTCTTTGACGAAGTCAAAGGGTTGCCGCCGCATAGGGAGATCGAGTTTCGTATCGATCTAGTTGAGGGAGCCAGACCTGTTGTGATGCCTCTTAGGCGGATGGCGCCTAGAGAGCAGTTAGAGTTGAAGGTGCAGGTTGATGACCTTTTGCAGAAAGGATTTATTCGGCGTAGTGTGTCCGAATGGGGTGCACCAGTTGTGTTCGCAACCAAAGCGGATGGATCGTTGAGGTTGTGTGTTGATTACCGTGAGCTGAACAAGGTGACTAAGAAGAACAAGTATCCATTGCCGAGAATAGATGACTTGTTTGATCAGCTTCACGAGGCCAAGGTGTTTTCTCAGATGGATTTGGCAACGGGATTTCACCAGTTGAGAGTGGCTAAGGATAGTGTGCCGAAGACTGCTTTCAGGACACCGTCCGGGTTTTATGAGTGGCTGGTAATGCCGTTTGGGTTGACTAACGCACCAGCATATTTTGTGGATCTTATGAATAGAGTGTTCAGAGATCAGTTGAATAAGTTCGTGCTTGTGTTCGTGGATGATATTCTGATTTATTCCAGAACTGAAGAAGAGCACAAGACGCACTTGAGGATTGTTTTGGAAATTTTGCGGAAACATCAGCTGAAGGCTAAGTTTTCGAAGTGTCACTTCTGCAAGAGTGAAGTGAGGTTCT
Source organism: Allium cepa (assembly GCA_030765085.1). Lineage (NCBI taxonomy): Eukaryota > Viridiplantae > Streptophyta > Magnoliopsida > Asparagales > Amaryllidaceae > Allium > Allium cepa. Next base: position 261,996,330 of record CM060931.1, read on the forward strand.
TAGGTCATGTTATCTCTGGAAATGGAATAGCAGTTGACCCCGCTAAGGTGGCAGCAATCCAGGATTGGGTTAGACCTAAGAATGCATCTGATGTAAGAAGTTTTCTTGGATTAGCAGGATATTATCGTCGGTTTATTAAAGACTTTTCCAAGATAGCTGCACCGTTGACAGGATTGACGAAAAAGAACCAAGTGTTCAGATGGGATGATAAGTGTGAGCAAGCTTTCGTAATCCTGAAAGAACGGCTGACAAGTGCTCCTGTTTTAACTATTCCAAGTGGGAATGATGAGATGGTGGTTTACACCGACGCATGTGGCACTGGACTTGGAGCAGTGCTGATGCAGAAGGATAAGGTTGTTGCATATGCTAGTCGACAACTGAAGCCGCATGAAAGGAATTATCCAACTCATGATTTGGAGTTAGCGGCGATTGTGTTTGCTTTGAAAATGTGGAGACATTATCTGTTGGGAGTTAGATTTGAGTTATTTACAGATCATAAGTCGTTAAAGTATCTGTTCTCCCAAAAGGATTTGAATCTTCGACAGCAACGGTGGCTAGAGTTTCTGGCATCTTATGATTTTGGTATAGCCTATACTCCAGGAAAAGGTAACGCAGTGGCTGATGCATTAAGTCGAAGACATGCAGGTTTGGGAGCCATGTTTTTAGAATGGAAGAGTCTCGAGTATTTGGCTGGATTTGACTTCAGGCCTAGATGTGAATTGGAACCTGAGATGTTGGCAAACTTATCGATAAGACCTACTCTTGTGGAAAGGATTGGCGAGACCCAAAAGAGAGATGATAAGCTTGTCAAGATTATCCGTGATTTGGAATCTGGATTGGAACCAGAGAAGGATAAAGGATTCGAGGTCGATCGAGAGGGTTGGCTTCGGAAGCAAGGACGATTGGTTGTTCCCGATGTAGATGGATTGAGAGATGAAGTTCTGAGGGAAAGTCATCACTCGAAGTTGACAATTCATCCAGGTGGAAATAAGATGTATCGGGATATGAAGAGAGCTTACTACTGGGAAGGTATGAAGAAGGATGTTGGAAATTTTATTTCCAAGTGTATGAACTGCCAGTTGGTGAAAGCTGAGCAGAAGAAGCCTAGTGGATTACTTCAGCCATTGGAGGTTCCTACATGGAAGTGGGAGCAAGTGTCGATGGATTTTATCGATGGTCTACCTAGGACAAGAGCAGGAAATGAAGGGATTTGGGTCATAGTAGATCATTTGACCAAGAGTGCAAGGTTCATTCCTGTTCGATCAACTAGGACTGCATCGAAGTTCGCTGAGTTGTATGTTAAGTGGATAGTTCGATTCCATGGTATTCCGAAGAGTATAGTGAGCGATCGAGACCCTTTGTTCACTAGTGGATTTTGGAAGAGCTTCCAGGAAGTTTTGGGAACCAAGTTATGTTTGAGTACAGCTTATCACCCTCAAACAGATGGTCAGACTGAGAGAGTCAACCGAGTTTTGGAAGATCTCTTGAGAGCATGTGTCTTGGACTTCGGAGGATCATGGGAAGATCATCTTCATTTGGTGGAATTTGCATATAATAACAGTTATCAGTCGAGTATTGGAATGGCACCATATGAGGCATTATATGGAAGACCGTGTAACTCTCCGACATGTTGGTTGGAAACTGGAGAAAAGATGATACTTGGGCCAGAGATGATTCGACAGACTTCGGATTGTATAGAGATCATTCGGCAACGAATGAAAGCAGCCCAAGATCGTCAGAAGAGTTATGCCGATAATCGTCGAAAGGATTTGGAATTCGACGTAGGTGATATGGTTTTTGTGAAGATTTCTCCTTTGAAGAGTGTTATTAGATTCGGGAAGAAAGGGAAATTGACTCCGAGATTTGTTGGACCATTCCCGATTATCGAGCGAATTGGAAAGCTCGCTTATAGACTAGAGTTACCGGAAAAGATGGCGGTTGTGCACAATGTTTTTCATGTATCTTATCTACGGAAGTATGTGCACGACCCAACTACGGTGGTTTCTGCTGATAGCTGTGAAGGTTTAGAGGTTGATCCAGTGGTTAGAAGACCTCGTAAGCCGCTTCGTGTTGTTGAGACCGACACGAAACAGCTTAGGAGGAAGACGATTACGTTGCTCAAGGTACAATGGAGTGATGATGTCAACGACTGTACGTGGGAGGAGGAAGAGAGGATGAAGGCAGCTCATCCCGGACTCTTCGAGGTATGGCCCTAAAGTGTCGTGACATCTCATGAATTTGTAGCTTGTTCTAAGTCTTAGAATTCTGCATGCTAGGCTCGAATTGGATGCATGGTTTGTTGATTGCTATGGATGGTAGGCATGCGGAAAATCTTTGATTGCTGTTGTTTGCTTGGAATTTCGGGGGCGAAATTCCTAAGGGGGAGAGAATGTAACGACCCGTATTTTACGTGTCGATAAATCATAGAATTTACAGGTCGTTAGTGTTGTTTATGTTGTCTCTAGCCTAAGTCGTGTGGAAGTTAGCTCGTGTGAGTATTGATTCGTGACCGACCCATAGGCTTAGCCGAGTTAAGGGTTAGCAACTTGGTGGTGTCAAGTGATAGGTCGTGCACGAGTTACGACTTAAGTGTGTTGACCAAGTTAGGAGATTGACTGACCTATAGGTAGTAGCGAGTTAGGGAGTCTTGAGTCGTGACCGACTCATAGGTGACCGACTCATAGGGGACCGACTCAAGGAGCCTGGATGGCTCATAGTATTGACCGACCTAGGAGATAGCGGGGTAGTAAGTTGAGACGTATGGTCGAAGTCATAGGTCGTAAGGTGTTTTGAGTCGTGTATGCTATGAGTCGTAAGTCGTTAGGTAGCTGGGGCGATGAGTCGCATACTAGTTAGGTCGTTGAACGACTCATGGTAAGTCGCTGAGTCGTATGAACGACTTAGGGATAGGTTGCGGCTGTTGAGTCGGTAGAGGCTTAGGTCGGCTAGGGGTTAGGTCGGCCATAAGAGTGAGTTGTTGGGTCGGAGTCTCTGTTGAGTCGTGAGTCGGCATTATAGCTGAGTCGTGTGTGTATAGTTGAGTCGTCATACGACTTAGGACTTGGGAGTGTTAGCGGCTGTGTGTTAAGTCATTGGTCATAGGCCGGTTAGAGCTTAGGTCGGCCATAAGAGTGAATGGTTGAGTCGGCAGGAAGGGTTAAGTCGTTAGGCCGTATTGGTTGGATTGTTGAGTCGGCTATGGGTAGGTCGTACACGGGTTAAGGATGTTAGGTCGTTAGGGGTGTTGAGTCGTGTCTGGGGTGAGTCGCGTATAGGTTAGACGTGAGGCCCTGTGTTTTGTTGAGTCGGCATGATGATGAGTCGGGGACGACTCAAGGGGTGGGTCGGCAACGACCTAAGGGGCGACGACTCATAGTGGTTTCAGCCTATAAATAGAGGGGTTTGGCTCACTTTTTGGCACCGGTTTTTGAAGCGACGAAGTGCTGCCATTTTGAGAGCTCGACTACAACATTTCTTCGTCTTCTTTTCTTCATTTCAATCTAGTTCTAACATCCATCCGAGATCGAAGATTGAGATCGAAGATCCTAGAGCCAAAGTTGAAGATCTTCATCCGTCCGAGCTAGATTTCATCGATTGAAGCGAGACTTTGCCGGATCAAGCCTTGATCTTCGCTGTCCAGATCTGTAGTTGATTATTGGTGAAGTGTTTGGGTGTTTTGGTGAGTGGTAGTTATCTCTCACGCGGACCCAAAGGAGTATATTGGATTGGTGGTTTGTTGGAGTGTTGTAGATAGTGATTTTGTGCATTTTCCTTAGATCCAAGTGTAGATTCATTGTTTGTGAAGATGTTTACTTATGCATGTTCATTTATCAATTATTAGAGACAAAACTCATGTTTTATATTTGATAGATCTATGCTAAAAACCTATGATTCATGCATGTTAGACTTATGCTCATTTATTTACGAAATTGCCATTATAGTTGATATTGCTCATTAGATCTTGTTTAAATGATTGATTGTTTGATTGTATGATTGATTTGATTGTTTCCAAGTTAGCTAGTAGTTGATTTGGAACAAGATGATTGAAGATGATTCGAAAGCTAAGTGGAAAGGCTCTTGAATGGTGAAAGCTGCTTATGGCATATGAAGCGGATGTTGAAGCTCATATGTATGGATTGGATGATGTTGAGATGGGACTTTGCCATGATGCGAGGAGGCAAACCATGATGTTGAGTTGGGACGGGTTATGATGACGTTCCAAGCACGGGCTACGACGACGTGCAAAGTTATGTTGATAACTCGGTAATGCGATCCGGGTAGGTGATAATGGTTAGCTTGAGAGGCGCTTGAGCTAGTATGGAAATAGTCGTCGAGGAGGATGACTAGGAGGCTAAGATCTTATCGTTGTTGAAGGTTCTAGCATGCTCAAAGCAAGAGTATGTTGGAACGGGCTGTGACGACGTTCCAAGCACGGGCTGCGACGACGTGCTAGTACTCTGGGTAGTTGCGAAAATTCCCAGGCACGGGCTGCGACGACGTGCGGAGTTATGTCTAGAACCGGGGTTACCATTAGCCCTTGACAGGTGGTCATTCAATTAACGGTGAAATCATGGCAATGATAACAGTGATAGCCAGAGTCATGGATGTTTGGTTGTATTATCATTCGGTCTCAAGAGCGGTATTTTCTGGGTGCTTATCTGATCTTGGTTTAGGCCTTGGGGGTTTGTATTTGGAAAACATCGCCCTTGACTCGAGTGATTATTGCTTTACCTTAATTATCTGTTATGTTATGCTTGCTTCTCCTTAGTGTGTGTCTGGGGTCTATCACTGTAGAAAGAGGTGGAGTGGGATGGTTTGGTTCCTATTCCTTTTATCCCTTTTGCTCTTTTGGTATGTTTGGTAGTTAATTTACTGCTCACTAAGACTTTGTCTGACTCAAGGTTTTATGTCTCCTCTTATTACCTTGGGCTGTTCATCCATGTTGGGATGGGCAGACTAGGTAGCAGGTGACAGGTGCTGTTCTTGGAGATCTACGATGATGATGACGAAGACGAGCAGGAGGCTTTGCATATTAGTTTTCTTACTATTTGTACTGGGTGTTCCGCTGCTTGTATATATTCTGAGTGCTATGTAGTGAGGCTTTGATGTATGGATTTGCCTGGATGATTGTATCAAACTACTGTGATGCTTATATGATGATTTCCTGTTATGAAGCTTCACTATATATATATATATATTTCTCTATTGTATTTTATCCATGCGCTGTGAGTTATGCGATAGAGTTTCTGTTTTATTTTACCCTGACTACTGTCCATGGCTACCTGGCACGCCCTTCAGCGCTCTTTTCTCTTGTTTTGGTGCGGGAGTCATGGGCGGTCGTCACAGAGTATGTTTCAAAGTTGCTTTTAAAATATAAATTAAAAGTTCTAGAATTGGTTTTAAAAAGAATATTGTTGGAGAAATTCTGTTTGGAAATTCTTTTTAAATCTTTGAAGTGAATATTATTAAGTTGATTATAGAAGTGGTTATTTTAAAGATTGAATTGGTATTTGATTTAAAAAATGGTTATTTTAATAATTACACTTTATCTAATAATTTTATTTTCAAAATTATTTGGACTTGAGTTTTATATGAGATATTGATATAAAATTTCATAACTAATGTTTTAAATGTAATGTTTTAAAATAGATTTTATTTTAAACGTTTCCAAGTATATATTTTTGGATAAGTGATTTAAACTATTTTTAAGTATTCAGACTCGGCAAATTTTTCAGTGGAAATAAACAATACTTGAAAATTTATTCCGCATGAGGAAAGTGATTTGAAATTTGTTTTCAAAGGGTTGAAGTGCGAAAATATATCTTATGAAGATATTTTGAAATAAATAATTGGTGGAAAATTATTTAAAATCTGGTGATTGTTGTGAATGTTGTTTGATAGTTAAATAACCGACTATCAATATTGGCCTTCAATTGGCATTTGAATTTCGATGCGACTGGGGGTCGGATTTCAAACGATTATCCAAAAATCACATCGAATCTTTGTGATGGATCTTTTGTTTAAGAGATCAAAGTGAAAATTTATTATGATTTACTTGAATCTGAATGTAACACTTATTTTTAAAATAAGCGCTCATTAATTCGGATTAGCCGAAAGTGGACTTTGTGTCATAAAATCCATTTCGAATAATGATACGACGAAATGGGATTGCATTTGAAGATGGTGGTTGAAGACCAGGTATTTTCGAAAACAAAAGGATTACCTATCGAATGTCTCTGCACCGAGTTGCTCCAGTATAGAGATTATATCACCCTTTCTGATGGGGAGTTCGGACGTGATTAGTGAATATTCGGATTTGCAAGGGCTTCTCTCCTTAATTGGAGGTAGTCCTTCAGTTTTGTTCGAACCTAGAACAGACTTGTATGGATGTGTGTCTGACATTACAATTTGAGATGTAAAGTTGATTTCTATCAAATAAATTTCTGTTGGTGGCGGAGAATTTATTCTCTTAGCTTAACACCCTTGTTTGAGACGTACGAGCTCAGAGGTTATGTAGTTGATGGTTACTAGTGATATATTTCCAATTTGGTAATGTGGCATGCTAAGTGTTGTTGACCATTTTTTGATCGAATCATGACTTTTGTAAAAAGCGTAGCTTTGTGGACGAGACTTCGTCGGATCTCACATCCCAGAAATGGTCGTAAAAGGAAGGATACAGCAAGGTTATAGGGGTCGCGCCACTCAGGGTATGTACATCTCCTTCTGCATAAAAAGTGGTATCTGGTATGGGTCCAAATATTTAACTTGTGTGGATTTAGAAGTGTTTTCTGGTATGGAGTCCAAATTATTTACTTAGTGGTTGTTGGTTGAGAGGCGTCTCAGATAAAGGTCACTCTAGACCGAGGGGTGGCATACTCATGATAGTTAGTTACCTAGTTATAGAGTCAACCCGACCTTGTGTTGGCAGAGAGCTGGTTAAGTTCTCGTGGCATCCCTCAAGAGGCGTACCCATTCGGTGAGAAGGTTCCTTAGCCTGTCCATTTGTTGGAAATCCAATCATTCAATACGCGCCTTGTACGGTTTTAGTTGTAGAACCTACCATCTAATATGGTAGCTATAGTAGGCATACTATATTGGTACGTATGCTGGATAAGCTTAATATTATACTTTCAAAATGTTTTACACACAATGCACTAATGATAATATTAAAAAGATTTTGCGTATCAAGCATATTTGACTATCATAAGGAGAAATCTCCTCCAATTGTGCGCTTGCATTGTGTGTGTGCTGGGAGGCCTTATGGTAGTTTCATTTTACAAAAGCGTAGCGGAATTCTTTTCCTTTTTCTTTATACAAATAACTGTTTTAAGATCTCGCACCAGTCCCATTAATGACCTGGAGTTTATTGTTCCCTTTCTAAATTCTGGGTGCCTATAATTTTCCACACGGGTAGCCCAGAGTTAGATTATCAGTTGTTCTGGAGCGAAGTCAGAAAAGTATCCTGTGGAGATCAGAAGCAAGCTGGATGTCGAGACGTATCACTAATATATGTTATTTCTTTTTTGCTGTTGTGTTGTATATGACTCTAATGATGTATTGTGTAAACTAATATAGTTCTTTTATTTAAAGATTATTCATTTGTCTATTATATATTGTTCCACTGCGAATGTGAGATTATGTTATGTTTCTGTTTCTTCTTCTATCCTTTCTTCTTTAACCCTAAAGATTTGGTTTTTCGGCATTCGATTGTTCGACATTTAATATAGTGGATGTATTGATGTTGACTTTCGGAAGTCGAAAAATTGGGTCGTTACAAAATCATTTCAACTTTCCGAAAGTTATAACGATTTAATTTAATATAGTATTCATTTTATTATTTACTTTAATTATCAATAGCTTCAAACATTAACTTAAGTTCACAATCCTTTACTTACAGTACTCATTTTTCTATTACATTTAATTATTAGCATTTCAATTATAACTTAAGTTTATAACAACTATAATATCAAAGTTCTTATTTATAAAAGTAATTCAATTGAATATTTTCATTACTTAAGTTTTACACGTATAATATCCTATTACATATCCTATTCAACATTACAACTTTTAATATTTTGGTATGCTATATACATGTTTTAAGAATGTAATTGAATGTTACACAAGTTTATCTTATTTATTTTTATTAGCATAAATGTTCAATAATCACATCTTCTGGATTTCCATATTCTTTTGATTTACAAGTTACAAGTTTCAAATTTCTTTAATATTTCATTTAAAACTTAGCAATTAATTTCTTATTTTCATCTAGAATTTTCAATTATTAAATAGTTAAAATTTTATTTTATTACAATAATTGAAATATCAAATTTATAGAAATTTAATGACTAAATGTCGGGTTCCATTTCAAATCATTTAAAAATACACATACACACTCATAACTTTTATATCCAATCATATTGAAATTTGAAATTAGTATTTGTTTATCAAAATAAATGTGTAGTAAAACTACTATAGTAGCCTTCCCACCTTGAATCTCGAGAATGAATGTCGATGATGCGTGCACTCGTCACTGAAATTATTTTCCAACTATAGAGAGGGGAGTATAGAACTTATTTCCTTTAAAAAAAATTCTTTTAAAACATTTCTTTAAAATCACATTGAATTATTTATATTAGAAAATACTTCCAACAATACAAATATTATATTTCAAAATCTTTCGAAAGAAAATTTCAAAAATCCCATACCTTATGTTCTCAAATTCCACTTTATATTCGTTTTATTCGTAAATCTTTTTTTTTCAATCAATATTTATAAAATTTCACTACCCAACAAACAATTCTATAACAACCAAATATATCAATTATAAAATTTATTATTTTGTATACAAAATATATAATAGGAAAAATTATTTCATTTACCTATACTTCAAAACAATATTGTGCCGGTCTGTTCTACTAAGTGTTTAAAAATTCCAATCGATGTCATAGCGTCCTATGCATCGACCAGAATTTATAAATACAAAATGGAACACAATATAAAAACCTTTTATAACACTAACAAATATGCTCTCTCACATATATACACTCAGCGACTCATTCTGGGATATTACTACATAATTTATAAAGAGTCGGACCCTACAAAGCTAAGGTTATCACTAAACCGAAGCTCTGATAGCAAATGTAACGACCTGCCACTTTGGACAGTTTAAATCCATGATAAACCTAACACGTCTGACTGAAACCATACAAAATGGAAGATTGTTATTGGGGTAAGTAAGAAAAAGCAGAGAAAGGAAAAAAACAAATATAGAATCTCGCAGCGGAATGAAAAATATATAATAATAAATAACAGTTCATGATGCTATTTATAAATAAATTTGATTATACTTATACAACACATAATCAGAGTTACAAACAACAAGAAATAATAAATACATGCACTAGAGCAACATGATGTAGTGGAATAAATATATTAAATAATAATAGTACAAAATCTTCGTCTTCATCCTTCATAAGCCGTCTTCGATAAACTGAAAAGCTAGGACTAACTCGAGCGAATTGAAAAGACAAAACACTAGGGTCAGAACTTGTGACGACCGCCCATGACTCCCGCACGGAAACAAGAGAATGGTGCGCTGAAAGTGTGCCAGGCAGCCATGAGTGACCGTCAAGGGTAAAATAAACATCGCAGACTCTATCGTAAAACTCACAGCGCATGGATAAAATACAATAGAGAAATATAATATAGTGAAGCTCCCATAGAACAGAATATCATCATCTAATCATAATGGCTTTATACATGGTCTGAATCATGAATACAAGAAGCCTCACTACATAGCACTCAGAGTAATCAACAATCAGCAGAATATCCAGTACATAGAATATGAAAATAATATGTAAAGCCTCATGCTCGTCTTCGTCATCATCAGCGTGAGCCACTAAGAGCAGCACCTGCCACCTGTCACCTAGTCTGCCCATCCCAAACATGGATGAACAGCCCAAGGTAATAAGAGGAGACATAAAACCTTGAGTCAGACAACAGCCTTAGTGAGCAGTAAATCAACTATCAAACATACCAAAGGAACATAAAGGATAAAAGGAATAGGAACCCAAATCATCCCACTCCACCTCTTTCTACAGTGATAGCTCCCAGACACACACTAAGGAGAAGCAAGCATAGCAAAGCAAATAATTAAAGTAAAGCAATAATCACTCGAGTCAAGGTCGATGTTTTCCAAATACAAACCCCCAAGGCCTAAACCAAGATCAGATAAGCACCCAGAAAACACCGCTCTTGAGACCGAATGATGATACAACCAAACATCCATGACTCTGGCTATCACTGTTATCATTGCCTTGATTTTATCGTTAATTGAATGACCAACTCATCTTTCAACCATCCGTCAAGGGCTAATGGCAACCCCGGTTCTAGACATAACCCCGCACGTCACCGTGACCCGTGCCTAGGTATAACGAATCTACCCAGAGTACTAGCACGTCATCATGACCCGCGCCTAGGTATAACGGATCTACCCAACGTACTCTTGCTTTGAGCTTGCTAGAACCTTCAATAACGATAAGATCTCAGCCTTCTAGTCATCCTCCTCGACGACTATTCCCATTATAGCTCAAGCACCTCTCGAGCCCACCATTATCCACCAACTCGAACCGCATCATCGAGTAATCAACATGCTTGGGATGATCCCGTCTGGATTAAACCAAGGCTTCCATATCATGCTTTGCTCCAACGCATCTTAGCAAAGTCCATCTCATCATCATACTTCGCCTCAACATATCATGGCAAAGTCCATTTCGTCATCATACTTCGCTTCCTCTAACTATAGCAAAGTCCTCGAACCCATCCATATGAGCTTCATCATCCGCTTCATATGCCACAGCAGCTTTCACCATTCAAGAGCCTTTCCACTTAGCTTTTGAATCATCTTCAACCATCTTGTCCCAAATCAACTACAAGCTAACTCGAGACAATCAAATCAATCATACATCCAAACAATCAAGCATTCAAACAAGATCTAATCAAGCAATATCAACTACAATGACAATTTCGTAAATAAATGAGCATAAGTCTAACATATATGAAATCATGGATTTTAGCATAGATCTATCAAATATAAAACATGGGTTTTGTCTCTATAACTTGTTAATTGAACTTGCATAGGTAAACATCTTCAAAAGTAATGAATCTAGTCTTGGAACTAAGAAAAATGCATGAAATCTCTAACTTTAATACTCAAACAAGCCACCAATCCAGTATACTCCTTTGGGTCCGCGTGAGAGATAACTACCACTCACCGAATCTCCAAAACAACCCAAAAGCAATACGCTTCAGATCTGGACAGCAAAGATTCAAGCTTGATTTTTCGAAATCCCGCTTGAAACGATGAAATCTCACTTTGTTGGATGAAGATCTTCAACTTTGGCTCTTGGATCTTCGATCTTGATCTTCGATCTTGGATGGATGTTAGCACAAGATTAGAGTAGAGAAAAGAAGTGAAGAAATGTTGTAGTCGAGCTCTCAAAATGGCAGCACTTCGTCACTTCAAAAACCAGTGCCAAAAAGTGAGCCAAACCCCTCTATTTATAGGCTGAATTCCCCTTAGGTCGCCCAGATCTTAACTCGTAGGCTCGCTATTAGGTCGTTGCCGACCTAAAAAGTCTCGACCTAACTATACTACGACCTAAGACCCACAGTATGCACGCGACCTAAAAACATAAGCGCGCGACCTAACAATCTATGCAACCTACCTTAGGTCGTCTAACGACCTAACTGCACCACATAACTACCCAGCGACCTAACTATTGCCGACCTACCATTCCCAACGACCAACGACTCATCGAACCCAACGACCTACGACCTAACTGGGACGAGGCTTAACACACTACCTAAAAACTCAACGACTTACTTAGGTCGCTCACGACCTAACTGGGTTACGACCTATCAAATCAACTCGACCTAACACACCCCCTATCTTAGGTCGCTTACGACCTATCTATACACAGCAACACTTAGGTCGTTAATCCTCCTAGGTCGGTCAAATACTTATGTAGGTTAAATTCCTTAGGTCGTTAACTACCTCTAACCCATTAACTCGTCTAACTGCTAGGTCGTTAACCCTAAGTCGCTCATATCTATAGGTCGCTCCACTCGACCTAACTCCCTCACGACCTAAACTGCTCTAAGCCTTAACTCGCTAACTCTTAGGTCGGTCATTCCTATAGGTCGTAACTCATTAACTACCGACCTAACTTAAGTCGCCCCTACACGAGTTAGCTTCCCCACACGATCTAACTACCATACGACTTAGGCTATAGATGACATAAACAACACTAATGACCTGTAAATTCTACGATTTATCGACACGTAAAATACGGGTCGTTACATTCTCTCCCCCTTAGGAATTTCGCCCCCGAAATTCCAAACAAACAAGAGCAACCAAAACTGTTCTGCATGCCTACCATCCATAGCAATCAACAAACCATGCATCCAATTACTATCCTAGCGTGCAGAATTCTAAGATTAGAACAAGTTACAAATTCATGAGATGCCACGACACCTTAGGGCCATACCTCGAAGAGTTCAGGATGAGCTGCCTTCATCCTCTCTTCCTCCTCCCATGTACAGTCGTTAACATCATCACTCCATTGTATCTTGAGCAACGTAATCGTCTTCCTCCTAAGCTGTTTCGTATCGGTTTCAACAATACGAAGCGGCTTACGAGGTCTTCTAACAACTGGATCAACCTCCAAATCTTCACAGCTATCAGCAGAAACCACTGTGCTCGAGTCGTGCACATACTTCCGTAGATACGATACATGAAAAACATTGTGCACACCCGCCATCTTTTCTGGTAACTCCAATCTATAAGCGAGCTTTCCAATTCGCTCGATAATCGGGAATGGTCCAACAAATCTCGGAGTCAACTTTCCTTTCTTCCCGAGTCGAATAACATTCTTCAGTGGAGAAATCTTCACAAAAACCATATCTCCTATGTCGAACTCCAAATCCTTTCGACGTTTATCTGCATAACTTTTCTGCCGATCCTGGGCTGCCTTCATTCGTTGCCGAATGATCTCTATGAAATCCGTAGTCTGACGAATCATCTCTGGCCCAAGCATCAGTTTTTCTCCAGCTTCCAACCAACATGTCGGAGAGTTACACGGTCTTCCATACAAGGCTTCATATGGTGCCATACCAATACTTGACTGGTAGCTGTTGTTATACGCAAACTCCACTAAATGAAGATGATCTTCCCATGATCCTCCGAAATCCAAGACACATGCTCTCAAGAGATCTTCCAAAACTCGGTTGACTCTCTCAGTCTGACCATCTGTTTGGGGATGATAAGCTGTACTCAAACACAACTCGGTTCCCAAAACTTCCTGAAAGCTCTTCCAAAATCCACTAGTGAACAATGGATCTCGATCGCTCACTATACTCTTCGGAATACCATGGAATCGAACTATCCACTTAACATACAACTCAGCCAACTTCGATGCCGTCCTAGTTGATCGAACAGGAATGAATCTTGCACTTTTGGTCAAACGATCTACAATGACCCAAATCCCTTCATTTCCCGCTGTCGTCCTAGGTAGACCATCGATAAAATCCATCGATATCTGCTCCCACTTCCATGTAGGAACTTCCAATGGCTGAAGCAATCCACTTGGCTTCTTCTGTTCAGCTTTTACCAACTGACAGTTCATACATTTGGAAATAAAATTTCCAATATCCTTCTTCATACCTTCCCAGTAATAGGTTCTCTTCATATCCCGATACACCTTATTTCCACCTGGGTGAATTGTCAACTTCGAGTGATGACTTTCCCTCAGAACTTCATCTCTCAATTCATCGATATCGGGAACAACCAGTCGTCCTTGCTTTCGAAGCCAACCCTCTCGATCAACCTCGAATCCTTCATTCTTCTCTGGCTCCAATCCAGATTCCAAATCATGGATAATCTTGACAATCTTATCGTCTTGCTTTTGACTCCCGCCAATCCTTTCCACAAGAGTAGGTCTTATCGATAAGTTTGCCAACATCTCAGGTTCCAATTCACATCTGGGCCTGAAATCAAATCTAGCTAAAAACTCGAGACTCTTCCATTCCGAAAACATGGCTCCCAATCCTGCATGTCTTCGACTTAACGCATCAGCTACTGCGTTACCTTTTACCGGAGTATAGGCTATACCAAAATCATATGATGCTAAAAACTCTAGCCATCGTTGCTGCCGAAGATTCAAATCCTTTTGAGAGAAAAGATACTTCAAAGACTTGTGATCCGTAAACAACTCGAATCGAACTCCCAATAAATAATGTCTCCACATCTTCAGAGCAAAAACAATCGCCGCTAACTCCAAATCATGAGTCGGGTAATTCCTTTCATGCGGCTTCAGTTGTCGACTCGCATACGCAACAACTCTATCCTTCTGCATCAGCACTGCTCCAAGTCCAGTACCGCATGCATCGGTGTAAACCACCATCTCATCATTCCCACATGGAATAGTCAAAACAGGAGCACTCGTCAATCACTCTTTCAGGATTCTAAAAGCTTGCTCACACTTAGCATCCCAACTGAACACTTGGTTCTTCTTCGTCGATCCTGTTAACGGTGCAGCTATCTTGGAAAAGTCTTTGATAAACCGACGATAATATCCTGCTAATCCAAGAAAACTTCTCACATCAGATGCATTCTTAGGTCTAATCCAATCCTGGATCGCTGCCACCTTAGCGGGATCAACCGCTATCCCATTTCCAGAAATGACATGGCCTAAGAACCTCACTTCACCCTTCCAGAAGTGACACTTCGAAAACTTAGCCTTCAGCTGATGTTTCCGCAAGATTTCCAAAACAATCCTCAAGTGCGTCTTGTGCTCTTCCTCAGTTCTGGAATAAATCAGAATATCATCCACGAACACAAGTACGAACTTGTTCAACTGATCTCTGAACACTCTATTCATAAGATCCACAAAATACGCTGGTGCATTCGTCAATCCAAACGGCATTACCAGCCATTAATAAAAACCGGATGGTGTCCTGAAAGCAGTCTTCGGCACACTATCCTTTGCCACTCTTAACTGGTGAAATACCGTTGCCAAATCCATCTGAGAAAACACCTTCGCCTCGTGAAGCTGATCAAACAAGTCATCTATTCTCGGCAATGGATACTTGTTCTTCTTAGTCACCTTATTCAGCTCACGATAATCAACACACAACCTCAACGATCCATCCGCTTTGGTTGCGAACACAACTGGTGCACCCCATTCGGACACACTACGCCGAATGAATCCTTTCCGTAAAAGGTCGTCAACCTGCACCCTCAACTCTTGCTGTTCTCTAGGCGCCATCCGCCTATGAGGAATCACAACAGGTCTGGCTCCCTCAACTAGATCGATACGAAACTCGATCTCCCTATGCGGCGGTAACCCTTTGACCTCGTCAAAGACATCCTCGAATCCATTCACGATCGGCATCGATGACAGTCCATCCCGTGGAACAACCAGCGAATACATGAAGCTCATGAAGACGCCTTCTTCATGCTTACATCGTATCAGAACCTTTCGCCCCTCCACATTCTCGACTGTCACATCCAATCTCTCACAATCAACCTTTGCCGCATACTTCCTAAGCCAGTCCATACCCAAAATAATTCCGAACCCCGCAAAGTTCAGAACAAAGCAATCACAAACAAAAGAGCAATCATGACTCGATATAACTAGACCACGGCATAGCATACACAAACAAGACGAACCCCCAACTGGATTAGTCACTACCAATGGTCTATCAACAATATCCGGTTCCAAACCCAACCGGTCTACCAACTCATTACAAACAAAAGAATGAGACGCTCCAGTATCAAATAACACGCTAACTGGAACACCACAAATGGAAAGAGTACCTTGAACCACCACACTCTTCCCCTTCTCTTCAGCAGTAGGAGCTTTCGAAGATGACGGGACAGCCCCCAAAGCATAAGCTTGCACAACCTGCCTGTCCTTTATCGGTTCCGGACAGTTCTTCTTAATGTGCCCCAGCTTATCACAGTTGTAGCACTTCAACAACACCTTCGGATTCTTGCAATCCTTGGAGAGATGGCCCTTCTGCCGACAATTATAGCAGGTCTTTTCCCCCTTCAGCTTCTTCTGACCATCCTTACCCTTCTGCTGTTGCTGCTTCCTCTTCTTGTTTCCACCCTGCTGTGGTTTAGATTCCTCCTTGGTCACAGCAACAACAGATACTTCCTTAGGAAACAAACTCTCGTGCCTGAGAGCTTTCTCCACTGGCTTCTCAAATGGATCGTCCAGATGATCCACCAACTGTCTTCCAAGATAACTGTCCAAGCCTGTCACAAACTTCTCATTCTTCTGAAAAGAAGATTCAATATAAGACCGAGCATACTTGGACAAAGCTTCAAACTCAGAAACATACACAAGAACTGATCTTCCACCTTGCTTGAGCTCCACAAACTTCTTAAACAAGACAGACTTCTGAGCCGTAGAAATGAACTTAGCTTCAAATCTAGCTTGGAATTGCACCCAAGTAATTTCTTCCTCTGGAGTATCAATGGTGATAGAGTTCCACCAATCAGAAGCCCTTCCTTGAAGCTGCCTTGATGCAAGCTTCCTTTTAGTTGCATCATCAATTCCCAAGTCACCAAAGATCCTTCTACAAGCATCTATCCATCTCTGGACTTCAATAGTAGATTCTGTCCCCAAGAAAACCTTTCCTCCAAGAGTAGTATAATCCTTGCACAACTTAGCAAAATCCACTGGCTTTGGAGCTTGAACTTGAATTCCAACATCTACCGCTGACCCTGGAGTTGGTATCCTTCTCACGATCGAAGTCATCATTGCTTCGAACATAGCTCCATAATCAGCAACTCCATCAGCAGCACGACCTTCCCTTGCAGCTGGTCTCCCTCTTCGATTCATCCTTAGTATCTACAAAAAGGACTGATTAGAACACCTTGAGGAACAACTACATAAGGAGTTCAAATCCATCTAAACTACTATATTATATATAGTAATCATCCATCAAAATACAATTACGTCTCTCTTACGTAGTTACGTCAGATGATTTCAGATGATTAAATCAATTTCAGATGATTAAACAAATTTTAGATGTTGAAATTTGTCTTGAAGCTTGCTTGATCCTCGTCGATTCCAGGAAAAATTAAAAAAAATTATCTAATGCAAGAACTGTTGGGTCGAGACGAATTTAGGGTTAAAGCCTGTGTTTTTGAGGGTCAAAGTCACGAGTGAACCGCAACGCAGCCACAGCAATTCAGGCGATCGCACCTATGGTAATTGGTTTGTGGGGGATCAGAGCGTCTACAGCCAGAGCGGCGTGAAGTCTGGTGGCATGTAGTGGCGAGGCGAGTTGATTTTTGTGACCGAGGGTGGTTCCAGGTTTGAGCTTGAAAGCTTAATTTTGTTTTCGAGTTGTTGTCGAGGTTCTAGGTGGCTGGAGTGTTGAGAGTGGTGATTGTCAACATGCCGGCGATGCCGCTGATGGCCAAGGCCGCCGCGATGGTTGTGCAGGTGCACGTGGGTATCAGTGTGCATCGGAAGTGAAGTTGTGAGCCGAAGATGGTACTCGAGTTTGGAAATGGGATTGCTTCGAGTTTTGGGTGGTGTTCGAAGCGAGTTACCTGATAATATTTTTGCTTAGTTAAACTTTAAAACTAATAAAATAAAATAAAAAAATAAAAAATAAAAAGAGGGGAGAATAAGAAGAACGTACAGGGAGGCTCGAAGAAACGCATGGGGATTTGGTTGTTTTGCTCGAAGCGGGAAGGGGCGCGACTCGAAGCAAATTTTAAGGGCCTCGGGTATAAGTTGTTTCCAGGTTTAAACAAAACCTGTTCGGCTTGTTTGGAATTTTTATTAATTTTCAAATGATAAACAAAGTTTTAAAAATAATAATAAATTCAAGTTTATTTAAAACTTAGTTTGTAAATAATCAAGGTTTAATTTTTTTTAAATTGTTCTATTTGTTAAAAGTTTTGACTTTGAATTGTTTTTAATAATTTAAAAGGTGATTAAGCACTTAAGTGAACCAAAAAGAATTTGTATTTAAAATGAGGATGTGAATTTGTAAAGGAAAGATTTAAACAAAGAATTTTTTTAACCTGGACTGAAAATCGAAGTTGAATCCCAGATTTGGAATTAAATTAGGTTTTATAAATTTAAATGTTTAAATAAGTTTAACGTTAAAGCATACGTTAAATATGTAAATTTAAAAGAGAACTTGATTAAAACTCTTTCGAATTTCCTTTATAATAAAGTATTGGTTAACATGTGAATTTAAAATGAATAATTTATTTGTTAAATTAATTAGTGATTTAGGTTAATTAAGAAATGACTTATGTATTTAAGTTATAAATTAATAATTTAGATTAATTTATAATTGGAGATCAAGTAAGAAGTAGATTAAGAAAAGTTACTAATTAATGAAGATAATTAATTAAGAATTATTAATTAATTAATATATGTGATTAATTTTGGATAATTAATTAGATTCATTAAATAATCTATTATAAATTGTTAAATGTAATTATTTGATAAAAGTAATTAAGAAATTAATTTCTTATTGTAATTAATTTTGATTAAATGATTTATTTAAGTTAATTAATTTAGTTAATTAATTTAAGAAATCATTTGAAGATTTGATATGTGTAATCACTTAGTGTATTCAATGGAGCATAATTACTTGAGGAGGTAATTAATGTTAATTACTGAATGTAATTAGTGAAAATAATGTGTTAATAAAGTAATTGGGATAATTACTTTTGTAATTAATCAAGGGATTAATTAAATGGAGATAATTAATTATGGGATAATTAATTTGGTAATAAGTAATTAAGGGAAGTTAATTACTGGTTGATATTAATCAAGGTGATTAATAATTGTGTTTAATTAAGGATTAATCACTTAATTTAATTAAATTAAACAAAGTAATTTAATTTAAATATGAATTAGAGATCATTAATTAATGTAATTAATGATGAAATTAAGAATAGTCTAATTAAGAAATAATAAATAATGTGGTGATTAATTAAGGATAATGTAATTAATTGTATTTAATTATAAATAAAGTAATAAAATGTTAATTACTATAAATGATTTAGGATAATTAATTTGGGAAATTAATTAAAGACTAATTACTTACTGTGATTAGAAGGTGAATAATCGAAGAAGTTAATCAAGATAAATATCTAGAGATTAATTAATTAATTTGATTTAAAATTAATTAATAGTTGTATAAGCAAGATTTATAGATAAAGTAATTAATTTAATTTACTTCAAATTAATCAGGGATAGACGTAGTTAATTTAATTCATTTTAAATTAATTATAGATTGTGATGTATAAATCATTGCTTATGGATGGATGATATTAACATTTCATTGATTGATTCTCATCTCAGATATGATATGAGTAATATCTATGTGATATGGATGCTTGGTTTAAGTATGATAATATTTAATTATCTGTTTTGATGATAATATGAGCTATCTATTTATGATGATGAGATTATCTATTGTGATATTATGAATTATCCATCTGTGTGTATATTGATGATATTGAATTAAACTGTTAAGACTAAATAGACAACTTGGCCTTAAAAAGACACGTTTTGGAATTCGATGAGACCGGGATCGGTTTTCCACATTAGGAACATCCGAAAACCACATCGATTCCAAATTAACGATAGGTCGTGAATCTGAAGTGAAGATGAAGGTTCAGAATGCAAGGGTTATCGTCGTTAACTCTGAGGGTGATTCCAAAATGAGTGTAACGAGATAATGCCTTCGGTTTCGTTCGAACCCAGAACGAACTTGTATGGATTGAATGCTTTCAACACATCGTCAGGTGGGCGATGAGCATTCTAAGAAATGTATTCTATAAAGGTAATCGTAGCCTCAAGCCTCATCAACTGGGAATGGCTAAAACAGGGGAGGTGCAGCAAGGTTAGGTGGGTCATGCCCAAGCAGGACAAGGATATTCCCCTGTCTAGATGTCCCTTTATTTCGGCTTAGTGGGCAGTAGCGACGGCTATCTGCGGGGTTATCTTGTTCGGGACTGTTCAGTAAGGAATGGTTCCGGCCTTGTGTTGCAGGGGGTCGGGAGTGATCCTCGGTACGTTGATCTAGGCCACGTACTGTGACGGGCGGTACCCCAGTAGCCCTGCCATTGTATGGAATCCGCAATCCAATAAGTGCCAACGGTTTTGATTGTATTACCCACTTTTGTGGCTAGTAGCTGGAATTTAATCATGTAACAATTTCGGCTATTTTCTATTTACTTGAAAACCCTAGACCTATTATAATATCATAGAATTTCCTATCAAATGTTTTGGTTAGCGTAAGGTAAAAACTTTTCCATGTTTATGTGTGGGGAGTCTTACGTGATACCTTTATTTTCAAAAGATTTTCAAAGTTAAGCAACTTTAACCTGTTACTCATACCAGACCCATGTCTGACCCAGAGTTTATTTTTGTTTTTCATAAACTCTCGGGTACCCAAAATTTTTACGGGTAGCCAAGGGATTCAGGTTAGCTTTGACGAATTCTGGAGGAGCAATGGAGCAGGAGGCTTCAGCGTAGTAGATATACATATAGTTCCGCTGTGTTGATATCTCTGTGTTGACTTGTGTATTGAGTTGTATAACTAGACATGTGTTTATAACTGTCTAGTATGTGATGTATTATCTATATAACTATGATTGATGTTGTATACTATGTAAATACTTATGTGATTATTATAATTTATTCGTTCCGCTGTGAGATTCTGATGTTGTTGTTCTTTCTTCTCTATGTTTTCTATTTTCTCACCCCTTTCTTTTCTTCAAGACGAAACGGTTTTCTGGGCTTAGAAAGCCGGGTCGTCACAGTTGGTATCAGAGCGCTAGGTTGAGTGAATACCTAGGCTCTTGAGTGATTTCTTTCCTGAGAGAGCGTATTTGTTATTTTGATATATATATATATATCTATATATTTATTTATTCCTACCTATTTGTTAGGTTACCTGTTCAGGTTTTCCAATGAGTAATAAAGGTAGATAGGGTGGTGGTGGTGTAACACGACTACCAATGGTTGGAGTTTGAATGTTTGAGGTAGAAGTGTATCTGTCGAGACTGTAGACCTAATACCGTCTCGAGTAAGCTTTGAGTGGTATAAGAATTTCATTGATCTCTGAAGGATCTATTAAGATTCGGAGTTCATTTTTGAAGTGTAAGTTGGTTGAGCTAGAGTTTGGATCTATCGGTTGGACAGAAGCAAGCCATGATATCTTGATACATCAAAGTGTAGTAGCTGTGTGATGAGACACAGTGACCATGGATGTCTCCGAAGATGTTTTCTTTGGAACAAGTCAAGGAAGTGTGTCTGCTCGGTGTTGCGGCTGTGTTTAGCTGGATGTTTCTGTTTGGTTGGAGTCCGAGTTTTTCGAAGAGCTTTGGATTAGGAAGTCTTCTGGCTTAGCAGTTTTTCTTGAGGTAACTTCAGAAGCATCATAGTAGTTCCATTTCTTCGATGGGTTGGCCACATAAGAGTAAACTGTTCTGATTGGTAAAGAGAGAGAAGTATCTTTGGAATTAGGCTGGATCAATCGCAATAGTGACTGGCGATAGTTTGAGTGTTCTCTTGTGTTTCAGAGACATTTTCTGGATGTCTTCAGGAAGTCAAAGTTTGGTCGGCATCTGAAGATTGAGTTTGGTATCGACTGGATTCCAGAAGTGATACCGATGGTTCAGCTTAGTAATAGGATGGTTTTTGGAGGAGAGGATTTGGTGAAGTAGCTCAGATTTTGGAGGAACTTCTTAGTTTTATTTTTGGAATGTGTTGACCAGTCTGTGCTTGAGTTCATAGTCAGCATTTTCATCTGCCCTGTCAGAGTTGCGCAGTGGAAGCATGGGGGTAGCTATTTTAGTTTGGAAGCAATTGGATGTTGCAGTGTTTGGATTGGAGAGTTCTACAGGAAATTTTTTCAGGATATGAGGCCAGATTGGAATGCACCTGTTTAATCTTTTCGGGATGAGAGAAGTGAGTTATGTCTTCTGATTTGAAATAGAGTTTGTGTTCCGAGTTTTGGTTGATCTTGAAAAATTATTTGTTAGATTATTTTGGACCAGTCTATTTCTAGGACATCAGCAAGAGTTGAGCTGATCAGTAAGGATGAGGGAAGCCCAGGATCGTCCGAAAGGTTTTATGGATAAGAGACGGATGAATTTGGATTCCGAAGTCGGAGATTTGATTTTGGATAAGTGTGTGGTCTTCAGGATTGGATTGTCAGTTTGGCTAACTGGAATTCGTTGTGATTCACGTATCTCTGAGGGAGTACGTGTAAGATTTATTTCTGATTGTTGAACCACCAGTTCGGGAAGTTTTGATTGTTGATTCAGGCTTGACTGTAGTCTGAGATCCTGACTTGTTTGTAGATCTAGATGAGTAGAAGTTCTGTAGCTTAGTAGTATTGTTTGTTTGGATTCTATAGAGCGAGTAACCCGGTATCTATACTTGGGAAAAACTCGAGAAAATTCTATCCGGAATCTTGTCTGGATAGTTAGATTTGTAGATTGGATGAATTGGTTGCTATGATTGCTAACATATGATTGATATATGCTTGTGTCTAAAATTTAAATCTTTAACTAGATTATTAAATTACCTTTGTTTTAAATTTCGGGGACGAAATTCTTTTAAGGGGGGAGGAATGTGATATCCCGGAATTTTTGGCAATATCAATTTAATAATCTACATTAAAAATTAAATTGTGATAATATTTGTTAATAATAATTTGAATTGATTTAATAATCTACTTTTAAATAAATAATTAACTGATAATTTATCTTTTAAAGGCCAATTAAATTGTTTTCTATTTATAATATATATATATATATCTGTATATATTGTAAATAGATAACCTTTGTTTTAAGTTTAATAAAATAAAGACATGATTTCTAATTCTAATATTTTTGGTAAATTAGGAATTTGATTTTATTTAATATTGAATAAATAATCATATGACTTTAAAATACTCAAGATAAAAAAAAGATTTAATTTAATTGTTTAAAATGGATTATAGCTTAAGTTTAAATTTGAACAAAAATTGTTTTGTTTTATAGCTTGACAAAATAAGTGACTTATATTTTAGAGAACAGTTCTTTTATAAATTATTTTAATTCAATAATAAGTTATATTTAAACTATATCAATATTGTAATATCTTAGAACATGGGTTTTTAATATAAATAGAAGTTGTTATTTTAATATATGTATATTTTTGAAAGAAGCTATGATTTGTAAATTTAGAATAAAGTCTTTCAAAAATGTTAAAATAAAATAATACTTTATAAATCTTAACATAAGTATTTAATTATTTAAGTTTAAAATAAAAGTAACCTATAAGTAAAATAAATATATAAGTTAAATTTATAACAGGACTGAAGATAACTTCATATCAAGAAAAAAAAGAAAAAACAAACAAACAAAATATCTAAATGCAAATGGGTCTGTAGCTTGTAGATTGAGAATCCAACAAGCATAAACATAAAGTATAAAACAATAGATATGCAGGCAAGAAAATACAATACAAATATCAAGTTACAAGACAAAGTAAATATATGTGCTGGTAAAAGAAATAAAATAAACAAAATGCAAGTAGCTTATAGACTAAGATTCAAACAAGTATGAAAACAAAATAATAAAAGTAACCAGACAAAATAATGATTTTGCTGTCTGTAAGTAAAGAATGCAAAACAAAGTAAAATAATAAAACAAAATAAAGCTAAGTAAATATATCCTTGTGTATGTTCACATATGAGATAGTTTGTAAAACAATCTAAAGCAAAGCATAGTAGAATTAAGATGCAGGTAAGAGAAATGTAAAATATCTAATATATAAATCATGGTATGTAGGAGTATAAGTACTCAAACATTAAATGCTAGCACAACTTAAATCAGTTCAAATTGCTTAAAAAATCAACTCAGCCTTCTAATTAATAGATCCTGCCTGATAAAAACAAAGATATACAGTGTACCTGCATACACTTAACCCAGTTATCACCTTCCCCCCTGAAACTTCTTTATATACATCTTATTTTTTTAGTTCGTTCATAAAAGATATAAAACCTGAAACAAAGAAGTAACAACAGACACTTCCATTTATACAAACTTAAGTAATGTTTGCAATTCAACAAAGACAAGAAGATTTGAGGATCATAAGCAAGGCCATTCTCAGTTTTAAAATTTCAAAGCTTTTAAAAATATAAGGGTTCTGTTTATTTCAGAAATACAGGTGAGTAACTTAAATTTTAAAATACTTAAGTATATATAAGTTGCTTAATTATGATCTGATATGTGCATATATCTTAATGAATTTCTGTGTTTATGTGTTCTGCATGTATGTGTGTTTGACATCCTGTAGCCACCTCTGTTTTAAATGGGAGCAACATCAAAATTTAATGGTTTAAGTATATTTTTATTCTGTTGCAATTTTTTTTTCTGAAATTCAGTTGCATTGCTCTGTGTTAAGTGTGAGTAACCTTCACTTTTAAAAACTTTAGTATCTCAGCCATTTACAAGTGTTTATTTGGAAAATATGTTGCTTGCAATCTCCTGGTATATATATGTTAATATGTAAATATATGTATGCCTGTAATTTTTGAAATGCCTCTGTTTATGTGCTTCCCAAACCCAGATTTATTAAAAAAAAGAAATCTTTATCTCTTGATCTACTCATTGATAGAACATAGAATATAAATAAAAGATGTTTGTTTGATGATGAGCTAAGATTTAAAAAATAATTTAAGTCAAATCAACTTGTTTATAACCCTAGGAAGAAAGAAACCGAGCAAAGCTTTAAATTAGTCAAAAATTTCAATTTCTTAATTCTCAAATTCAAGTTTATAAACTGAATTCTTACACTAAAATATGATTTTTAAGACAAAAATTTTAATTTTTAGATCAATGAATTAAGAGCAGTCCCTTGTTGAACGAAAAAGTTGTTTTAATCAATTTTAGATGATTAAACAAATTTTAGATGTTGAAATTTGTCTTGAAGCTTGCTCGATCCTCGTTGATTCCAGGAAAAAAAAAATTATCTAATGCAAGAATTGTTGGGTCGAGACGAATTTAGGGTTAAAGCCTGTGTTTTTGAGGGTCAAAGTCATGAGTGAATCGCAACGCAGCCACGGCAATTCAGGCGATCGCACCTATGGTAATTGGTTTGTGGGGGATTGGAGCGTCTACAGCCAGAGCGGCGTGAAGTCTGGTGGCATGTAGTGGCGAGGCGAGTTGATTTTTGTGACCGAGGGTGGTTCCAGGTTTGAGCTAGAAAGCTTAATTTTGTTTTCGAGTTGTTGTCGAGGTTCTGGGTGGCTGGAGTGTTGAGAGTGGTGATTGTCGACATGCCGGCGATGCCGTTGATGGCCAAAGCCGCCGCGATGGTTGTGCAGGTGCACGTGGGTATCAGTGTGCATCGGAAGTGAAGTTGTGAGCCGAAGATGGTACTCGAGTTTGGAAATGGGATTGCATCGAGTTTTGGGTGGTGTTCGAAGCGAGTTACCTGATAATATTTTTGCTTAGTTAAACTTTAAAACTAATAAAAAAAAAGAGGGGAGAAGAAGAAGAACGTACAGGGAGGCTCGAAGAAACGCACGGGGATTTGGTTGTTTTGCTCGAAGCGGGAAGTAGCGCGACTCGAAGCAAATTTTAAGGGCCTCGGGTATAAGTTGTTTCCAGGTTTAAACAAAACCTGTTCGGCTTGTTTGGAATTTTAATTAATTTTCAAATGATAAACAAAGTTTTAAAAATAATAATAAATTCAGGTTTGTTTAAAACTTAGTTTGTAAATAATCAAGGTTTAAAATTTTTTAAATTGTTTTATTTGTTAAAAGTTTTGACTTTGAATTGTTTTTAATAATTTAAAAGGTGATTAAGCACTTAAGTGAAACAAAAAGAATTTGTATTTAAAATGAGGATGTGAATTTGTAAAGGAAAGATTTAAACAAAGAAATTTTTTTTTAACCTGGACTGAAAGTCGAAGTTGAATCCCATATTTGGAATTAAATCAAGTTTTATAAATTTAAATGTTTAAATAAGTTTAACGTTAAAGCATACGTTAAATATGTAAATTTAAAAGAGAACTTGATTAAAACTCTTTCAAATTTCCTTTATAATAAAGTATTGGTTAACATGTGAATTTAAAATGAATAATTTATTTGTTAAATTAATTAGTGATTTAGGTTAATTAAGAAATGACTTATGTATTTAAGTTATAAATTAATAATTTAGATTAATTTATAATTGGAGATCAAGTAAGAAGTAGATTAAGAAAAGTTATTAATTAATGAAGATAATTAATTAAGAATTATTAATTAATTAATATATGTGATTAATTTTGGATAATTAATTAGATTCATTAAATAATCTATTATAAGTTGTTAAATGTAATTATTTGATAAAAGTAATTAAGAAATTAATTACTTATTGTAATTAATTTTGATTAAATGATTTATTTAAGTTAATTAATTTAGTTAATTAATTTAAGAAATCATTTGAAGATTTGATATGTGTAATCACTTAGTGTATTCAATGGAGCATAATTACTTGAGGAGGTAATTAATGTTAATTACTGAATTTAATTAGTGAAAATAATGTGTTAATAAAGTAATTGGGATAATTACTTTTGTAATTAATCAAGGGATTAATTAAATGGAGATAATTAATTATGGGATAATTAATTTGGTAATAAGTAATTAAGGGAAGTTAATTACTGGTTGATATTAATCAAGGTGATTAATAATTGTGTTTAATTAAGGATTAATCACTTAATGTAATTAAATTAAACAAAGTAATTTAATTTAAATATGAATTAGAGATCATTAATTAATGTAATTAATGATGAAATTAAGAATAGTTTAATTAAGAAATAATAAATAATGTGGTGATTAATTAAGGATAATGTAATTAATTGTATTTAATTATAAATAAAGTAATAAAATGTTAATTACTAAAATGATTTAGGATAATTAATTTGGGAAATTAATTAAAGACTAATTACTTACTGTGATTAGAAGGTGATTAATCGAAGAAGTTAATCAAGATAAATATCTAGAGATTAATTAATTAATTTGATTTAAAATTAATTAATAGTTGTAAAAGCAAGATTTATAGATAAAGTAATTAATTTAATTTACTTTAAATTAATCAGGGATAGACGTAGTTAATTAATTCATTTTAAATTAATTATAGATTGTGATGTATAAATCATGGCTTATGGATGGATGATATTAACATTTCATTGATTGATTCTCATCTAAGATATGATATGAGTAATATCTATGTGATATGGATGCTTGGTTTAAGTATGATAATATTTAATTATCTGTTTTGATGATAATATGAGCTATCTGTTTATGATGATGAGATTATCTATTGTGATATTATGAATTATCCATCTGTGTGTATATTGATGATATTGAATTAAACTGTTAAGACTAAATAGATAACTTGGCCTTAAAAAGATACGTTTTGGAATTCGATGAGACCGGGATCGGTTTTCCACATTAGGAACATCCGAAAACCACATCGATTCCAATTTAACGATAGGTCGTGAATCTGAAGTGAAGATGAAGGTTCAGAATGCAAGGGTTATCATCGTTAACTCTGAGGGTGATTCCAAAATGAGTGTAACGAGATAATGCCTTCGGTTTCGTTCGAACCCGAAACGAACTTGTATGGATTGAATGCTTTCAACACATCGTCAGGTGGGCGATGAGCATTCTAAGAAATGTATTCTATAAAGGTAATCGCAGCCTCAAGCCTTATCAACCGGGAACGGCTAAAACAGGGGAGGTGCAGCAAGGTTAGGTGGGTCATGCCCAAGCAGGACAAGGATATTCCCCTGTCTAGATGTCCCTTTATTTTGGCTTAGTGGGCAGTAGACGGCTATCTGCGAGGTTATCTTGTTCGGGACTGTTCAGTAAGGAATGGTTCCGGCCTTGTGTTGCAGGGGGTCGGGAGTGATCCTCGGTACGTTGATCTAGGCCACGTACTGTGACGGGCGGTACCCCAGTAGCCCTGCCATTGTATGGAATCCACAATCCAATAAGTGCCAACGGTTTTGATTGTATTACCCACTTTTGTGGCTAGTAGCTGGAATTTAATCATGTAACAATTTCGGCTATTTTCTATGTACTTGAAAACCCTAGACCTATTATAATATCACAGAATTTCCTATCAAATGTTTTGGTTAGCGTAAGGTAAAAACTTTTCCATGTTTATGTGTGGGGAGTCTTACGTGATACCTTTGTTTTCAAAAGATTTTCAAAGTTAAGCAACTTTAACCTGTTACTCATACCAGACCCATGTCTGACCCGGAGTTTATTTTTGTTTTTCATAAACTCTCGGGTACCCAAAATTTTTATGGGTAGCCAAGGGATTCAGGTTAGCTTTGACGAATTCTGGAGGAGCAATGGAGCAGGAGGCTTCAGCGTAGTAGATATACATATAGTTCCGCTGTGTTGATATCTCTGTGTTGACTTATGTATTGAGTTGTATAACTAGACAGGTGTTTATAACTGTCTAGTATGTGATGTATTATCTATATAACTATGATTGATGTTGTATACTATGTAAATACTTATGTGATTATTATAATTTATTCGTTCCGCTGTGAGATTCTGATGTTGTTGTTCTTTCTTCTATTTTCTCACTCCTTTCTTTTCTTCAAGACGAAACGGTTTTCTGGGCTTAGAAAGCCGGGTCGTCACACTAGTAGTTGTGAATGGGTCAAAACACTCACCTTTGATTTTAAATCGAATTAAAATCCAATTTAGTTCCAAAATTCAAATAGTCTCAGAATTTGTTCAAAATAGAATTAAAATGTCTGGAATTTCAATACGATAGTAACAGAAGAAACTGCGTCCAAATCCGAGCTCGTATGCAAAAGTTATGTTGATTAGAACATCTGGAAAAAATAACAATTGAATAAGTAAATTAAAGTTTATATGCACACATCACCAGCCGCTGTTCCCTCTCATTCTAACCCTGCATGCGATACCTCGTTCGAACCAGGTTGGCCGCCGCCACCTCGATGAATTTTGCCCTCGCTACACCCCTTTGCGCCGCGATCTAGCCTCGCCCACGCCACCACCATCTCCGGCCACCCCCATGCCCTAAGTTGCGCAAATTCCGAGGCCCTCTAGTTCGCCCATGGCCGCATGCCTTCCCAGGCCAACTATGGCGAGGTCGAGCACCTTTTGGATGAGCGGCTACATCCCTGAGACCTACTTGACGAGTTCTACCAAACCATGCCTCCCGATTGCCGATCGGACGACGATCCACCGTTGGATCGTCAAAACTTCATATGCACGGCCGAAAAGTTTTCAGCGTTTTCTGGATAAACGGTGATTCGACGACAAAAAAAAATTGCACCAGTGGATTACGGTTGTCGAGAGCATTGAAATGGTATATAGTTTGCTAAAGATCGGGGGAGTTTGAATTTTCGATTTAGTTTTGATTTGCCATTGCATATATAGGAATTAGGGTTTCTACCATTGGGAAGGAAGATAGAGCTTGGGAAGGAAGATAGAGCACACAGACAGAATTGTACATACTGAAAATAAGGAATAAGAAATAGCTGAAATAACGAGCTATTTATTGGTAGTTGAAATAGAAAAGAATGGAGCAGATTGATTTGGATTGGAACGGTAAACGACCCGAAAAGCCTGTTTTGTTCCCGAAACGGAAATGGGTCATCCCATATATTAAAATAAATGTTTTCGACAATTTTAAATTCAATGGAACAGGTTTCGAGTCCTAATTCCATTGTATGAAGAAGTTAGCTCAAAATCAGTTTATTTCAAATTGATTTCAATTAAATAGATTTCTAGGCGTTTCGAGCCCGTACGATCAAACGACAAGTCCAATCGCTACAAAATTTGAAAACTCACAATAATCCACCGTTACGGATCCGATGAAACTGGTTTCGTCGAAATTCAAGACAGTGGCCAAAATGGCTATTCTTATGTTAATTAAATAAATTATTGTTAAATCAATTAAATCACCTTTTCAACTCAAATTTAATAATTTACAATTTCCTTCACTTCAGATTACTAAGTAATTTATAATCCTTTAAAACAAATTTCTATATCAATCTAACATTGAACATTGCACAATTTACAGTATTTGATTTCAATTTCAATAAATTTAGTAATTGTAAATTAAATTTCACATAAGTCCATTTATTTGAATTTTCATCATATTATTTAACCAATTGTCATCTCATGGGTTTAATTAACCTTAATTTACATCTTATTACACTCATATGTTCATTTATCATTTTATATTAAAATGATATTTTGTTACATTTAATTACAATGAATTCATTAATTATAATTTAGATTCAATAAAATCAATTTGTCTTGATTTATACCTTATTATTCCATAAATTATTACTTTATGGCTATAATTAGCATTTATTTATATTTTATTACATCAATCTTCTATGGTTATTATTTTGATTCTCATTAACTGCAATAACTAAGTTGATTAACATATAATATTTGTCACCATTTACTTTTAATCACATTTATGAGTTTATTATTTTTAAAAAATATATTATAATTACTTACATAACTCTGATTTTATTCAATTACAATTAATTATATACTATTTCATTAATTAATTCAATATTTACATTTGTTTTCTTATATTCAATTTATAACTAAGTATAACCTTTTAGTCACTTTGGTTAATTGGAATACCATTAAACTTGTTAATAATTAACTTAAGTTAACATTGTTACATTTTATTCTGTTTATTATTTCATTAATAAATTATAATTTTTTAATTTCTCCCAATATTAAATCATAAAATCTTACTACATTAACTATTTTTAATTATCGAAAATTACAAGTCGTTACAACGAATTTAACGAACACAATTTCTTTAGGCTTTTTGAAAAAGAGTTATTAAATTCTAAAGGGGAAATTTGATTCACTATTTTAATTTTGAAATCAATCATTTTGAAAAATTTGTTGATGTGGAGCTTAACATTAAATTTGGTGAAAATAAACGTGAACCTCAACCAATAGTTTTATCAACCCTGAAAATCATCAAAAATAGAACAACTCGCATGATTTTTAATAAAATGGCATTCGTTTTTCCAAGTCAACATTCAAATTTAAAATATTTTACGCTTTGGTTTTCTCTCGTATACCTAACGAGACTAATGAATCGATCTTTAGAAGACCGTTTCGTTTACTTTTGGACGATATACTTTCTAATCCTGTGTAAATACCATTAATTTTCATGTAAATATAGGTCATCTTTTTACTTGTTTTATTTTTCTCCTTCCACTTGGGTTGACCATGGGGACACAGTCAAAATCAAGTGTGGGGGGAGGTTCATCTTTTTTATTGATTTTTCATGAGTAATTTTTCATTTTTATTCCAAAACTAAACAAGATTCAAAAAATTTCAAAAACAAAAAAATTTAAGCGTTTTGATTTATTTTTAAAGAAACACTATAGGATAAATATATGGTTTTGGTTTATTAAATTGAAATTTTTGAAAATTTATTTGTCTTAACAAAAATAAAAATGATGGTTGATTACAAATAACAATGGTTTAACTAGTATATAGGAAGATTCATGGAGATAATTATGAAATACATCCTAATTGAAAATCTTTATTTTAAAAAGTGGTTGATTTAAGGAAAAGATATAACATTTTTTTGTCTTCTAAGTTTAACAGTGCTAAGATGATAGCGCTAAACTCTCTCTTCTAAAAAAATTCTTGTATATAAGTTTATATTTTTTAAGAAACACCTAGAGTCATGTGTTCATACTTGTGTGTTCACTCGCCATGCTCTGTAGCCTTCTCATGTAAGACCGAAAGGTAGTGCACGATTGTTATATCTGGCCTCAGTTTATTCGAGTTAGGTGTGTATATAAAAATTCTTTTACTAATAATGCCTACAATCAATAAGTGTTCACACTTGTAGGTTCACTCGCCACGCTATGTATCCCCCTCACATAAGTCCGCAAGGCAGTGTATGGGTAACATATCTTGCCTTAGTTTATCTGAGTTTGGCATATGTAAATAATTTTAATATCAAAAGAAAATTGAATAAGAGAGAGTAAGAAATTGAAATCCTTACACTATTTTTACTTATTTGATTTGACTTGTTATTGAAAAGAAATGACCACTTTGAAAAACTTTGATAATCAACTAAGGATTCATTTCATAATTACACTGTTTTATCAACCAAAACAACGAGTTAAACTATAGTCTATTTGCTATGATAACTTGATTTTTGTTGGAAATTTTGACGGGTAAATGACTTAAATTTTTAAGATAATGACCAAAACCTATATTCAATTTATTTATGTCGATTTAAAAGTAAACTCTTCATTTGTATATATTTTCAAAAACTTGCATTCAACTCTTTGTAAATAAATCTTGCATTTTATAAATATTCTCATGTTGCATTTGGATTTTGTAGGTATTATCTGCTAAAAACCCTCACGAGACAACACTCGTCCTACTGGGGACACCCAAAGGTTTAACAGTTTGTTGCATACACTCAATGCAATCGTGCATCCTACGAAAATAGATTTATCTTAGTTTTTCTTTATTCAAGGGCGAATAAAAAGATAAGTATGAGGGTATTTGATGTGCACGTAAACAAATTTTACCACCATATTTAATCTATTTAAATTAAATAAATGATCATATTGGGTATTTTCACATGTTTAAACCAAAATTCAAATTATTTCAAAACGTTATATATTCATCTTCATATAGGGGTAAAATGGTTATTTTTGTGAATATATTAATTTGAGAAAATTTAATTGGTCCATATTATTTTGTAGGAGAATTGGATGGAAATTACAAGTGGTTTCATGAAGATGTGCATGCATAAATGGAAACAAAGCAAATGAAGATGAAAATAATTCAAACTCATGAACATGGAGGACCTTACCTAACCACTTACCATGATTTTACATTAGTAGCTAATGCCCATGCTAAAAGGCCATTAAAGCTTCATGCACATTTAAGTGGAGAATTAACATATGCTAATGATTATTTGGTGGGCACACTACCTCAAGGGCAATTTGGGCATTCCACAAAAATATGAATTAGGGTTTCTTGCATGTATAAATACCCCTTATGTTTTACGTAACCTCTTCTTATTTAGTCTCTCTTAGGCACTTTTCACTTTAGTTTTACCTTAGAAATAAAACGAGAGATCTCCTTCTTTTCATAGCTACTTACCCATTTCTTTTATGTACTTTTCTTTTATGCAAGTTAATACATGTTCTTTTCCTTTTCTTGTTTATTTCCGTTCATGTTAGTAGTGTAGATTTATTTATTTATGCAAGTAGATTAGTGTTCCTTTTCTGTTCTCTTTTTCTTCTTTTTTATTCTATGTTGCAAGCTTCATTTGTTGATTTGATAACAAATATGAGAGCCTAATCTCTTTAATTTGGGGGCAATTAAGCTCTCTTGAATTATGTAGATGCAACATAATTTTTCATTCATTTCTTTTTTGTGCTTAATAGAGAGTTAGATGTTTGTTTGATTTTGTGTTTAGTATTGAGTTTGATAGCTTATGTTGTTCAAAATAAATAGGCTATGCTTAGTCATATGAATCACTAATTACCTCTTCATCTACATATGATCATGGTAATGGAAGTAGATTTAGAATCAAAATTTGAAGGTTTATGTTTCTAATTCAATAGTTCATAAGCCATGCCTAAAATAGATTCTACTTTTAATATCATGTCATTTTCATTAAAGTTAATAAGTGGGTTAACGGGTGCATTAAAGTTGGATGGTTTGAGTGTGTAAATTAATAATACAATTAGGCCATGCTTATGATAAATTCATAACTAAACTCACAAATGACCAGAAAGAGATCATAATTTTATATGTTGATTTATGTGATCATGAGAGGGGATTTGCCGCTAAATTTCTCTTTAATCTCATATTTTTATTCTCCTTAGTTTTAGTTTGTTTTTACTTCCTTTTAGTTAGTTAACAATCCCTCGACTTTGTTTTAATTTTTTGAGTGGAACGGATGTGTAGCGAAGAACTACATAGCCGATTAGAGTTATTTATTAATATAGTAATATTATGATCAACAAGCCTGATCATTGGCTGAAAAAAGGTTTGTAACAGCAGTCATCAGTAGCAGATAGCCAGATAAAGAAACATAGAACCAGCCCTAACTATTTTATACATAAGTCTAATGCAGATGGGGAATAAAAGAAGGAGTACGTTCAATTAACACAAATAATTCCAGTAAACCGATCATTGAAGAGATGAGGGAAAAACATCAACCCTGGGAATGCGGTCCCGTCGGCACTGCAGCTGAAGAAGAACTACCCACCGACTCTGTTGGAGGAGAACTGGGAGCCCGGAGGCGGAGCCTGATTGAAGCAGAAAAGCTGGAGCCTGACCAAACAGCCAAGATGTTAATTATTCTATTGCAAATATGCGCTCTCGAACCCTCAGGTTTGTTAAAAACACGGGCGTTTCTCTCTTTCCATATCACCCAACAAAAGATGGCTAGAAACGAGTCAAGTTTATGGTTTGGAGCATTCTACTGCCAAAATTCAAAGAAATTCGAAACAGATGGAATGGAACCAAAAATATTAGCGCACGTTGATGCCCAAATGTAAATAGCAAAGTCACAGTCACAAAAAGGTGATTAATGGATTCAGTTTCAAGATTGCAGAGGGGACAAGATAGATCAGATAAGATGTTAAGTCGGGCAAGACGGTCTTTGGTGTTGACATGGCCATAGATCAGGCACCATTGAAAAAAAAGGATTCGAGGAGGAAGGTGGCATTTCCAGAGACGCGCGGAGGAGAATATTCTGCCAGGGTGGTTCAGGAATGAGTAGCATAGGGACACAGAGAAGTGTTTGGAGGGGGATAAAGACCATACATAAAGATCATAGGAGGTAGGAGACAAGTTAATGGAAAGAAGAAGATTGGCGGCGGCAAGGAATTCTCTGAGCAGGTTATCGCAAAAGAGAGAAGCTGGACAGAGCGATAGAGGACCAATGGAGACTGCGTCAGCAACCGAGAGAAATTTCTGAGAGACTGAGGAGAAGAGGGAGGGGAATCTGCGATTTAAAGGGGGTTGGTGTAACCAGGAATCAAACCAGAAGAGGCAATTGGAGCCATTGCCTAGGATCACTTGAAATAAAGGCTTAATATGGTTGATGGAGGATAAGACTCCCGACCAGAATGGGGAGGGTTTATTGAGGGGAGCGAGGTGGCGGACGTAGGATGGATTATCTTGGTAAGACTGAGAGAATCCAGTCTTTCCAGATGAAGTGTCTAGGTGTCAGAGTACGCCAAATCCATTTGGCCAAAAGAGCAAGGTTGAATGTTCGAAGGTTGACAATACCGAGGCCACCATGGTCTTTGTG
The DNA here is from genome assembly GCA_030765085.1 of Allium cepa. Lineage (NCBI taxonomy): Eukaryota > Viridiplantae > Streptophyta > Magnoliopsida > Asparagales > Amaryllidaceae > Allium > Allium cepa. Next base: position 262,031,755 of record CM060931.1, read on the forward strand.
AAGGCAAGCTATCTTCCAGCTGACAAGATGTTTGGCTTTTCCCCCATTCCAGAGAAAAGTTCTTCTAATGGAGTCAATTTTCTTAGATACCTAGGTAGGTAGTTTATAGAATGAGAGCCAGTAGAGGGGAATGGAGGAGAGTACTGATTTGATTAGAACCAATCGGCCCGCAGTCGAGAGGGCGTTAGCTTTCCAGCCTGAGAGTCTGGATTCAATTTTGGTGATAAGGGGGATCTAATCAGCACGATGGAGTTTAGTTGGCCGTAAAGGGATGCCAAGGTAGGAGATCGGGAAGTGAGCGATGTTACAGTTGAGGATAGAAGCGATAGGAGGACCAAGGTGATCTGTGTTACCAAGCATAATGATAGAACTTTTGTGAAAGTTGATGGAAAGACCAGAAATGAGTTCAAAGACGTATAGAAGGACCTTAAGACAATGGATGTGGTCAGGCGAGGGGAGACGAAGAGAATAGTGTCGTCCGCAAATTGGAGATTAGATACAGATAAGTTGGAGTTTGGGGGACCAATACCGGCGAGACAGTTGTTCAAGACTGCTAGTTTAGACATGCGATTAAAGACGTCGGCCACCAGTACAAAAAGGAGCGGTGAAAGGGGGTCTCCCTGTCTTAGACCACGGGAAGATTTGATAAGACCCCCCGATGAACCATTAATTTGAATAGAGGAGAGACTGGAAGTTAGGATGCATTTTATCCATTCACACCATTTCGCAGGGAAGCCTCTGTGTGGTAGAAGTTCCAAGATGAAGTTCCAATTGACAGAGTCAAAAGCCTTCGAGAAATCTAATTTGAGGAGGACACTTGGCAGGTTGTTTGTGTGGCAAAAAGAGATGACTTCCTGTGTTGCTGCCACACAATCAAGGATATTGCGATCCTGGATAAAGGCAGATTGTTCCCTACCAATCAACTGTTTCATATGGGGTTGGAGACGGTTGGCAAGGACTTTAGTGATGAGTTTCAAAGAGGTGTTAAGGAGGCTGATGGGGCGGAAGGCATCAAGAGAGTTAGCACCCTCAGATTTTGGGATGAGGACGATATTGGCATAGTTGAGTCGGGAAATGATCATAGGGTTGGACTGGAATTCAGAGAACAGGTCTAAGATATCATTTCTGATAACGTTCCAGAAATGTTTAAAGAAAAAAGGCCCAAAGCCATCCGGACCTGGTGATTTGTTGTCGTCCATATCTTTAAGGGCAGCCAGGATTTCCTCTTTGGAGAATGGGGCATCAATTGGGATGGGTGGTGGATTGGGGTAGAGGAGATTCCAGTCTATGGGGGGGAGGGAGGAGGAGGGTTAGCCTAGGACGGAGCGGTAAAAGTTGGTGAAGAGATTTAAAATTTCAGCCTGATCGGTGACTGGCACTTCATTGTGAATAATTTCGAGGATGAACAAGGATCTGCGACGACCGTTAGTAAATCTATGGAAGTAGGCCGTGTTTTTATCTCCCTCAGCTAACCACTTAGCCTTAGAGCGTTGTTTCCAACCAATCTCCTCTTGTTTCATCAGCCTTTCCAGCTCTATTTCCAAACTTCTAAGATTGTGTGTCTCAGAATCGTCAAGTGGGCGAGACTCTTCATGGATGTTCAGTTTAAGGATTTCGTCTTGAGTGGAGGAGATACGATTCCTGAGTGAACCCCAGATAGATTTGGCCCAAGGTTTTAGAAGTCTTCTCAGCGATCTTAGTTTGCCTACTATCCGGGCAGAGGCAGAGTTGGAACTAATGGGCTGGGTCCATGCCATTCTGATAAAATCTTCGAAGGATGGTTCAAGGAGCCAGAGTGTGTCAAATCTGAAGGGTCGATTGAGATTGATGAGGGAGCCCGAATCGAGTACTAGAGGACAATGATCAGAGAGGACAGATGCAAGCCCAAGGCAAGTAGATAGGGGGTGGATATCATCCCATGCAGAATTGAAAAGAAAGCGGTCAAGTTTAGCCATGGCGGGAGCTTGGCGTCTATTGGACCATGTGAAGAGGCGGTTGTTGATAGGGGGTTCGATCAATGCGCAGGAGCCGATGAAAGCGTTGAAAGCATCTGAGTCAGGTGAGGAATTTCCTGAGTTTCTTTCTTCGGAGTATCTGGTTGTGTTGAAATCGCCCCCAAGCACCCAAGGGCCATATATGTGTGTTGCAAATTTCATGCATTTTTTCCAGAGATCCGCCCGTTCTTGAACAGTTTGGGGACCATAGATGTTTGAAAAGAAAATGATGGTGTTGTCTGCAGGTGTCTAAGAGCTACCTGAAGGACAGATGGCTGATGAATGATTTGGATAAGAGACCATATTGATTCATTCCACATGGTAATTAGACCCCCCTGGAGCCAATATCGTTTGTGTGGGTCCACCCCGATAGTCGTGTACCACCAATTTGACGAAAAGTGTGGGAGATGGATCAGACAGTTTAGATTCTTGGAGCAGAAGGATGTCTGTATGAAGGTGAGACAAGGACAGGAGAACAGAGTGTCTTTTTGAGGGGTTCCCTAGCCCACGAATATTCCAGGAGACAATTTCCATTGGGAAAAGGAAAGACGCTCTTGTTCTAGGGTTTGCATGACAGAATAATGTTCCTCAAGTATAGAAACTCCCATGCAACGTGCTAATTTCTTATTTAATCTAGAGTTAGCTGAAGAAAAAACTACAGTTTCGTAATAGCTACCTGTAGTACCAGGCAAGGACGATGCTCTAGCGGTCCTCGAACTTCGTTGAACTACCGCTGGGGGAAGGCCATGCAAACTGTGTTGGACAGCGGTTGAAGGAGGGATGGGAGATGGAGGAAGATCCGGTGCTGGGTTTGGGTCCGAGGGCGGGACTTGAAGGAAGTAGGGCACAGAAAGGTCAAAATCAAGGAGGGGGTCCCATCTTGGTGGAGCTGGCTCATTATTATGGATCATCATGTGGTTAACATCCTCATTAAAATTCAAGGGAGGGGACGGTATGGCTGGCTCGTAGTTAATGGCTTCAAAACGATCATCAGAGTCTAGCTCTTCGGAAGGAATGTCGACCAGATCATCAAAGCACTTAAGCTCTCTTTCGATGTCAATGCCAAGTGGGTAGGTCTCTGGTCTATAGCGGGGGTGCGAGTGGTCCCAACGTGAAACCGTGATGAGGTAATCAGCGTTGTTGAGGTGAACCAGATAAGAATAGGAAGCGGGTATTCCCACCAGGAATTGCATCTTAATATGAATTTGACGTCGATCAAACTCTGACCATTCGCATCTGTCAAAATCAGTGAGTCGCCCTACAGGATGTAGAGCGGACTGGACAGCATCCCGATTGTTTCTAAGAAGTTCCGAAAAGCCCTTGATGATTGCCCAGCTAGGCGGTTCATGCTCAATGGATGACGGCGGTTCATAGTCTGGCCATGCCTCAAGGTAAATCGAGCCACCTGCTTTGGTGAGAATCTTGGAATTAAGCACATTGTTTTTCATCTGAATAGAGGGGCAGCAAATCAGAAATTGGTTGTTATCAAGCAGCAAATTTCCCATTCTCCGTGATTGAAGGTTGAGGTCAGGACGGTGTTGAGGCTCTCCATACTCCAAATACCGTCAATGATGGTTGAAGTGATGTAGAGCGAGAAGTCGGCCATGGGGAAATTGAGAGAAGATGGATAAGGATGAGAGGGAGAAGAAAAAGTTTTGTATTGAAGAGGAGAGAGGGAACCGAGTTGATTGGATGTTTTAGAGATCGAGAAGTTTAGTGTAGGTCCAGCTGTGAGTCGATTTGACTTCTGGACGCGTGGATGCTTGGTAGTGGGAACGTCAGAAGTATGTTTCGGTTTGTGTGCAGTGAGATGATTATTCAGAGAAACCGAAGGGTTTTTCGAGGGTCCCAATGCATTAGGCTTAGATGGACAGAGAGCATAATAATGGCTAAAAAAGCCACAATAATAGCAGATCCTGGGGTCCCTACAATCGGATGCCACGTGGCCTAAAACTGCACATTTGAAACATCTTTTTTTTATTTCAAAAATTTGAAAGTTTGGCGGTACGAATCGAAAAAAGGGAACGGGTGCCGACGGTTTAATTTGGGGGGGGGGGTCGGGAGGAGCAACTGTTGGTTGGATAAAGGAGTGTGACGGGGTGCCGCAGCAACCTGAGCATACGTTTTCCGGTTGGAGAGGTTGACCGACGGGGTGGGTTTAAAAGCATATGTAGGGAGAGTAGTTTCAACTATTCGAGACGATTCTACTAGAGATTGGTCTTTGGAGTATGAAGGTGGCCCTGGAAGTGGATGGAGGGATCAGGCAAGTACTTAGGAGGGACGAAAGAAATTCCAGAGAACGAAAGAGAGGGTGAGAACGAAGGAGGAGGCTGTGAGGAGGAAAGGGACGCCATTAAAGTAAAAAGCTGTTAGTTCATAAAAGATACTTTGTTTTAATTTGGTTGAATAGAATTTCAAAATCTAAACAATTCCCTATGGATCGACCCGTACTCGCATACGTGCTACAATCGTACATCGTGCACTTGTGGTATAAATTTTAGTATATTTTTCTCTATGTTTTTCTAACTTGATATAATTCCATTGATAAACAGATAGGCCGGTCATCTGTTGCAGGGGATCCCGACGAGGTCCTTGGTACATTGTTCTAAAGGTGTACTGTAATGGGCGATACCCAATAGCCCAATCATTCTTATGGAATCCATTCTCCAATAAGCGCTGTACGGTATTGATTGTGTCCAATTATGCTGAAACATGCGAAGTAAGCATTCCAGCTATTTTCTATTTACTTGATTTACACACTATTATAATATTAGATGGATTTGATAAAAATGTTTTGGTTGCCGTAAGATAAAAACTCATCATATCTATGTGTAACTTGGCCTTAAGAAATACCTTTTTTCTCTCAAGGTTTTTGAAAAATAATAGTAATAATTCAAATTGAGTGTGATTTCTCATGCTGATTTTTTAGACTGACTCGGTTATTATCTTAGTATAATGCTCGGATCAGACCGAGTATTATAGATTCAGGGTAGTATGCTATGGAGCTTACGAGACGAGCTGGAGGAGTTCAAACGTATATCAAGTACTTGGTTATTTCTGCTATGTGATTTATGTATATCAGGGCAGGTTATTATAACTCTCTAGATTGATGTATTGATTGTTGTACTCTGATGGTTGTAAGTAATAAACAGTTACAGATTCTTTTGTATAAAATATGTTAGTATATATATTATATTTTGTTTCGCTGCGATTGTGAGATTCTGTGTTGTTGTTTCTATTTTCTTCTATCTTTTCCTTCTTCACCCTGAAGATTCGTATTTTCCGTTCAATTTCAGTCGAGCTGATGTGAATTATGGTCAATTCAAGGTGTACGGATTTACGGGCCTTCACACATGTGTAAAATTAATCTAGAAGGGTGATTACATTTGCTGATAGGAGCGACTAACTTAGCCCTACCGCTTCTATCCTGTTTCTATCATTTTCGAATGATGAGGCCTAAGGTAAATGGTTACCTTCCACATAACACATCTTTTTTCTTCTTTGAATGCCATATTACCATTCCATAATCATATGACTGATTTCTACAAACATATAACCTCTGAGCTCGTATGTCCCAGAGAAAGGTGTTAAGCTAAAAAAAGTTGCCTCTGCCATCTTGTTGATATACGTTTTATAGAGATCGCTCAATGCAATTTAGAATGCAATGTCAGACATTCGTCCATACAAGTTGTCCAAAAACAGGACAAACCAAAGATACTCTCCTACTTCATTAGTAGAGAGAAGTCCTTTCATCAAAGATTTTGACAATAGAGCACTTCTGCCACCATATAATATGGTATATTTCACCTCGAGGGACTAGTAGCCAACAACCATACATCATGAAGATCTCCATCTTCAAATTCATTTATTTTCAAACATGTTTTACTTCGAATGTAGATTGGTTCAAAGTTGTTTTCGAATAGGAATCACCCAAATTCGACCATGGTTCCTTCTAAGCCAATGATCGCTTTAAAAGATGTTAAGTTCATATATAGATATCAATCATCAATCAATTACTTCATATTTTATTCAAATCAAATATCTTTCTTAGTTATATACTTTTTAATTTATTCCATTTTCTTTTCAAGAGTATATGAAATCATTAAGCCTCATTTATTAAATCATTTAATTTATTAAGCCTCTTTAGATCTTGAGATAATTCCATCATTTTCTCTTTTACCAAGGAAAACCTTTCCAAGTCATTTATTAAATCTATCAAGCCCATTTCTCCGTACCCTTTGAATCGACAATAAACCGCATATGTCCTACTCAAATTGTACAAAAAGACGGAATACGAAGGGTAATAAAAAAAGAGAGAATAGAATCTCACACGAATGGAATAATATATAATATTGAACAAAATATTTTTACAGCGGAAAACTTTTAAGTACATATATCAGAGTCCAACCTAAATTCAGCTTGGATAGTTATAAATACCTGTCATTACAATTGCTGACAAACATCAAATAAAAACAAACAAACCAAAGCGGATAATAGAATATGTCCATACATAGATGAACATCTCTAGCTCTCCTTTGGAAACTCAAACTGCCATCGACTAAACCTGAAACTACTCGGATCTGACTCGAGTATTGAAATACCTGGATCAAGATTGATAAACCAGCGTGAGAAAAACTAAATAATAAATGACAGTGTCATATATCAGCCTTTAAATAAAATCCTTTGAAAAGAAAGAGTTTCTCATAAGACCACGGCCACACATAAACACATAGGAGTTTTTACCTTATGGTAACTTAAAACACTTTTATATGTCAAAACATTTGATATTATTTCTAATGACATTCCTTGAAAATATTTGCAAATAAACTTATTAATGTTAGCCGAATTACCATTATTAAATCCCAGCATACTAGGTTCTACAAACAAAACCGTAGGACTTTATTGGAGAATGGATTTCCATTCAAATGACCAGGTGAAGGGATTAACTTCCGATGGGTACACCTCTAGATGGATGTCTCGAGGAACCATCACAATGCTTCTTTATCAACACAAGACTGGCCTACCTCTGTAACTAGAAAGTACTAAATATTTCATCCCCCGATCATTACCGACCTCTAACCGAGTGTGCTTTAGCATACAAAACACATTAATTTACATCTCGAATGCTATAGCGGAAAGAAATATATCTAGAAGGGGACGATCATACCCTAATTGGGAATGACCCACTTAGCCTTACTGCATCTAACCTTGTTTCGGTCATTTCCAGTTGATGAGCCTACGATTACCTTTTCACATAGCACATTTTCGTCACTTTGAATTCCATATGCCATTCCTTTGATCATTATTTGACTCCCACAAGCATACAACCTTTGAGCCCGTATGTCTCAGAGAAGGGTGTTAAGCTAAAAGAAGTTTTCTTCTCCGCCACCAAGCAGATCTACATTTGTAAAAGTCAAACGTAGTGTCTCAAAAATGCAAATTCAGACATTTGTCCATATGAGTTCGTTCCGGGACTGAACGAAACCAAAGGCACTTTCCTCGGCAATTGCTAGGTGAGAAGCCCTTGTTGTTTGAGGTTTTTCATAACAAAGAGACCACTGCTATGATATAGTGAATCAGGAGTTTATTCCTAATTAATCAACAAGTAGTCCCACGTTATTATTCGTCTCAATATCTCCGTCTTCAAACATCTTCATTTTTCGAACATGTAGACTGGTTCAAAGTGGTTTTTGGATAGGAATCACTCAAATCCGATGCCGGTTCCTTCGAAGCTAACCAGCGCTTTAAAAGACGTTAAGTTCATATGTGGATATCAATCATCAATCAATTACTTCATCTTTTATTTAAATCTAATATCTTTCTTAGATACACTCTCTTTAATTTATTCCATTTTCTTTTTCAGAGTATATGGAATCATTAAGCCTCATTTATCCAATCATTTGGTTTATTTAAAAATTTCTTAAATCCTGGAATAATTCCAAATCATTTTCGTTTTTACTTAGGAAAACCATTCTAAATAATTTTCTAATCTTAATCAAAGATTTATTATATTCAAGTTATAACTTTTAACTTAGGAAAAATATTCCCAAATCATTTATTAAACCTTAATCAAAGATTTCTTTCATAACTTTAAATAATATTTTTACAAATCGTAGATTTTCATAACAAAGCACTACCACCACCTTAGATATGGTAAATTTCACCTCCAAGGACTAGTGGCAAGCAATCCTACATCATGAAGATCTTTGTCCTCAATGATCTTTGTCTTCAGTATGTTTTATTTCGAAAATTAGTTTGAAGAAGTTTTTGGATAGGAATCATCCAAATCCAATCCCTGTTCTTCGGATAGGAATCATCCAAATCCGATACCGGTTCCTTCATAATAATCATCGATAAAAAGATATTAAGTGTTAATTATTCAAAGAATTTGTTTCTTTTCTTTTATCTTGGAATAACTTAAATATGATCTTTAGAGCATTCGAGTTATCCTTTCGATCTATTCCACCCCTCGCTTAAAAAGAGAAAACATAAGCCATGTAAGTTCATGGCACTAGTTGCTCCATCCCTAAACTTTGTTAAACGTCTTGTTTTATCTTCCCGTATCTCATAGGTAGGACAAATGCACTAGTCGTTTCCATATACTCAGTTTTTTATTACATTCAGTATTCTTTACTTTTTTTACTTAAGTACTACAAACAATTTTTCCTAACCATTTATTCAAATACTTATTAAAACTTCTAAACCATCTTTACATTAGTTAACTATTCCTTTAAAATAATTCAAAAAATATTTAGGAAAGTATTATTAAGTTTAAACTCATATTCAAAAGGTTATAGAACTCGCAGCATAAAAGTGCTACGGAAAGTGCTATATAAGCTTATTTGATTTAAACAACTTTAAAAATTTGAAATTCATATTTTCCATTTAAAATCTCTTTTAAATCATTTTAATAGATTTATAAAATTTATTTCATATTTTTAAAACATTTAAAAAAATCATTTATAAAGAAATCCCTTTTTGGATTCCGAAGTGCAAAACCGCGATGCTTTAGAAAGTTGTTTTAGACATAATTCAAAATTTACTTGATGAAATTTTGATTTTCTTTCTTCGTTGAAAAACTATTATCATTGTAGACAAAAGAATTTTTATTTTGAATAAATCCAACTTATAAACCATTCTATACGGTAATTTGAAGTTGCGGGTCGAAATTTACGAACTAGCGCTACGCGACGAGCCCGATTTTGACCAATTTGGTGAATTGCTTCGGAACTTGTCCAAAACACTTCAAATTTGTTTTAAACCATATTTTAGCTATTTTAACTTATTTAAAACAATATTTCACCATTTCAAACTCATTTTTCATTTCATTTTATATTATAATATTATATTATTATAATATCGTTTTCAATCTTTTTAGATATTATGTATCACTAAGAGGCTAAATAACTTTCGTACACATATTTCTATGGACTTAATTCTCATTTAATTAACTATGGTTACTAACCATTTCTCTTATCATTTATCTAATCAAGTTATCATCCATATCATAAAAATATAATCAACCATAATATCAACCACGTTATCATCCAATATCAACCAATTTTCAACATATTAATTTCTAATTTAACATGTGTATTACCAACTTAAGTTTTATTAAAATAAAACTAAGAGTTAAGTATTCACCGTCAATCAAATTGTTAACTTCCTACCAACATTCATTCAATCCAACACTTCACTAAATCATCTTAACTCCACCAAATCATCACCTAAACAACTCCATCTCACTTCCTAGTGCTCGGCCATCACTTCACTTCCACTTGATCTCGACTACAAGTCTTTCCTTTTTCTTTGCTCTTGACCAAACATTCTAACAACATCAATAAGCTCGGCCTCCCCTTGATCATCCCTTTCCTCTATTATTTCTTCACTTATTAGGTGCTAAACAATGTTTTGATGATATTCTAAGGTCTTTGGCAAAGTTTAGTGGTATTTTGACTTTGTTTGATATAGTTTTGAAAAAGTTAAGAAAAAGAGAAGACAAGAAGCCATCAGAGAGTGGAAGAAAAGCTTGAAAAAGAAAGAAGAAGAAGTGGAAAAAAACGAAAAAGTGGATGCTTATTTATAGAAAAAGTTTTGGATTAAAATAATATTTTGTAAAAAGACCAATATACCCTTTACTTATTTTTTAAGCAACTTTACTTTTTCAACACTTAACATCACATTTCAAATCATTACTTTATGTCATTTGCACTTAAGTATTAGGTAAGTAATATGATAATTATGTTTGGTTTGGTTTGATTTGATGTTTACTTTTTGCTTTGAAATGACATGTTTGTCTTTTTATGCTTACTTTTTTTAATTATATTCTAGAATTTTCTAAATATGTTTAGTAAAAGTAAACTTGATTAGTGAATTAATTAATATTTATAGTATTTGTATGTCTATATAAGAAAAGAAGGCACGAGAACGTTGCGACAACTTTTAATCGACAAAACATTAATTTTCGACAAAATGTTTTACATCCAAATTTTTTCATTTTAGTTAAACTATTTATTTATGTAAATCAAATTTACAAATAAATTTTGATATTGCTATTTAAAAATGTAAACACTCATAAATGGATTAAAATAATTTATTTAATCACTAAAACTCACTATTGTAAAATCAGCATTTTGTCATTTTTGTCAATATAGGCAAATGTTACTATTTTTGTGTATACTTCTCTTTCAATCACATCTAATATTATTTGAATCATGTAAACTTACCTATTTTATATCTAAAATCACTTTAAATAGTGTATTTTAAAGTGGTCAACTTATGGATCGTTATATTCTCCCCTACTTAAAAGAATTTCGTCCTCGGAATTACCCAAAGCAAAAGTTTGCCCAAAAGATTTTTCTCCAAGCTTAATTCTATAAAATATACACATATCATTTATATGAAATATCTTATTCGGTTTTCTATTCGAACGCATAAATTTATTTTCTAAACTAGTATCGATCCCCCGATCCTCTAGCGCGGACTCTGATCAGGCTTCTAGATCAGAACCTTTTCTTTCCTTTCATAGTTCTCAACTATGATAGAAAATTAAAGTACCTAACCAAAAACCCTCATCAATGTTCATCTTCAAGAATCGAGTAATAAATCCTTTTTCAGACCAGTGTAAACAACTCTAAGTTCCAAAATCGAATTTAGAACAATATTTGTGTGACAAAATGATTTACGTATAAATTACATATTTATTCCTATTGGTTTTTTCTCAGTTATACCAAATTCTCTTTATTCACATTCTTTATTTTTCACATTTATTTTTTTAGTATATTTTCTTTAATACTAAGATTATTTATGCATCATTTCATAGAACTATTTGTAACAACCCGCATATTTTACGATTGTATATTTAAATATAACATCATTAGTCGGATCAAAGTTCGAAATGCTACTTTTTGTAAACTGTCGAACTAGGACACAAGACCACTTCCATTGAGTCCAAAATAGTGTTTGCGACCTTTTTGAGTATAAACATCGATATGTTTGGGGTTGAGTTGAATTTTGCTATTTTTCTATTGGGCTTTGGGTTTGGATTTCAGCCCATTAACCCAACATAATACCCTAACTCCACCCCCTCTCCTCTTCATTCATTTTTATTTCCTAACACTCTCAAGCTAAAGTAAAAATGGGGGAAAGAAAGGGGAATCAAAATTGTTAAGCCTAGATTACTAGGAAATTCAAGATTTAAGCTCCAAAATCAAAGAGAAGCTTAGGTAAGCATCATCTTCATCTTCTCCATCTCAATCTCTCTTTAATTCTCAGAAATTCCGAATCCCTAACTTAGGAAAAACTTCACCTTTGATAATAGATTGAAGATTATAGAGGTGTATTGGAGAAGATTGGTCTTGCTTTGTTTTAAAGCCTCACATTCGTTGCCTTTAAGTTTTAAAGTTGAGTTCTTGAACTCACATCCATGTCTATAGATTTCGATATTTTTAAGTATGAATTCCTAACATCAATTTCATGTTCAACTGCTTTTGATTTGAATTGATTTTGTGAATTTTTCAATTTTGGTATTTTGAAGTTAAAGTCTTTAAAGATCCTATCTTTGATTTTTGAACATGTTTTTGGTGGTGTATCGAAGAGCTTACAGGGCTAATTTGTCGATTGGCACAAATCCCTAGCATCCGCCGCTTGTTCGATCGCTTCCGGTTTGGATTTTTTGCACTCTTTGGGTTGGGCTGATTTTTGCCTAGTAGGAAAATCCAGACGTCTGAAACAAAATCCAAACGTCTGGATCACAATTTAGGCGTCTGGTTGAAAAATCCAAATGTCTGGAAAGGGTCCTTGGAAAAGAAAAAAGGATAGAGCTAAATCCAGACGTTTGGAACAAAATACAGACGTCTGGTTGAAAAATCCAGACGTCTGAAATGGTTCTGGTATTAAAAAGAAATAGGAGAAAAAGCATATATTTTTCTAGAACTGTAACAACCCGCATATTTATCGATTTTATATTTAAATATTTTATTTAAATATTTTATCGTTAGTCGGATTTTAGTCCGAAAAGCTACTTTTTGCATACGGTCGAATTAGGACTCGGGACCCCTCCCATTGAGTTTAAAATGCCGTTTGCGACCTTTTTGAGTATAAGCTTCGATATGTTTGGAGAAAGTTGATTTTTGCTACTTTTTACTTTGGGTTTGGTTTTTGGGCTCAGCCCTATGTTAACTTATACTCCAAAACTGAACCACTCTCCCCATTCTCCCTCACTTCTTTCTCTTTTCAGTTTTCTTAGCTTTAATAGTGGGAGAGATTGGAAATTAAAAACTCCAAAACCCCAGTTTCTCTTGCAAATCAAATTCCAAGCTCCAAACTCAAGAAGAACCCATTGGTAAGCTTCTCTTCTTCTTCTCCAACTTATTCTCTTACCAATTTCAGAAATTCCTAAACCTAATTTTGGGAATGTTCTTGTTTTTGAGCTTAGATTCAAGCTCATTTGGGTTGTGTTGAAGAGAGGTTGATTCTCCATTTGCTTTCAAGCTTCTTCTCGTTTGATTTTGTGAAAAGGTGAGATTTTTAATCTCACATCTAAGTCTATGAATTATCTTCGAATGTTAGGTATGAATTCCTAACACTTATTCGTGTGCATTTGCTTTTGGATTGGATTGAATTGGTGTATATTCCAATTTTTAGTGTTTTGAGTTCAATTCGTTAAAAATCCTAACTTTGATGTTTGAACATGTTTTTGGTGATGCATCGAGGAGCATATAGGGCCGGGTAGTCGATTGACATAATCCCTTAGCGCCGTTGCTCGAGAAAATGCAATTTGGTCAAGATTGAACCTCATTTGTTATAGGCAGGGAAGAGGCTGGAAACAGGTTCGGCCGACCGACCCCTCTGGTCCGGTCGACCGACCTGCTTCCTAGTGCATAAGCACTTTCTGTTTTAAGGTTCGGTCGACCGAGTACAGGGTTCGGTCGACCGACCTGCTGTCCCGAGAGGTTTCCAACCTTTGGTTCGGTCGACCGACTCAGGGAGTCCGGCCGACCGACCTGATGATTTTTGCCTGCTTTGCCTTGTTGCTTGAATTTCTAACTTAAATCGATTCGTGTTGTTTCCTATTTATTGTTATCAATTATTATGACTTTGATGACTCCTTTTTAGGGATTTTCTTGAGTATCCATTTTGATGGATTCTTTATCGGTTTCGTTGGATTCTTATTCACATCTTCGTATGTGAATTTTAGTGATTGATTGTTTCTACAATCTTCTTTGTGTTTTGTCACTTTAAAAATATAAAGGTTTTCTATACTAGTAGTAAATATCAAAATTCTTTCCTCAAACGAATTCAATACTATTTTAATACCAAATTTGTTTATAAAACCGTTTTCCAATCTATTAGTATATACAAACCTTTACCTCACTCGTATGAGAAATCTAATTAAACGACTTAGTAAAACAAGTGGTATGAAACGCTTGCGTTCACTTTGTTGGTTAATTCTTGGACTTGTTCGATTGAAACTCTTGTGACAATTTTCTAGTGGAGATCTACAATTTGTTCGTAAATATTTAAGTTAAGCTAGTGGTTATGGGACATGATGCTAAGCTCATATATTTACTAGCTTACTGTAATCGACACTTCTCGATGATCATGACGATCATTTTTGTGATTTAGACTAGCAGTTGTGCGATGTCTCTTTGTCTGCTTTGTGGAGTTTCGACTCAAATTTGGTGGGGTAGCAACCCACGGTCTTCGGACCATTCGTGTGTCAGGTCTTCGGACCATTCGTGTGTCAAATTAATGGCTAGCTACCATGAGATAGCTTCTCGTTCTTGTGTTACAGCTGTTGGTGAGTTTTCATGCTCCCGTTCATGTGATAGGCCTCCCCCCTTATTTTTTGTGATTTCTGGATTTCGTGTGTCGAATTCTGGAATTTTCTTCTTCACCTATTTTTGTGATTTCTATTGATATGATTTATCAATTCTTATGCATAGGTGAATTTGTGTGTCATTGACTGGATCTCTTGTGTTGATTTCTGGAATTTATGTTTCACCAACTTTGTGATTTCTATTGATATGATTTATCAATTCTTGTGCATAGGTGAATTCGTGTGTCATTAACTTGTTGTGAATACGAGTTTTGGGTATGATACCCTTTTTGGATCTTTGAGAAGATTCTTTGATATTGTTTAATCGTTTGTTGATTATCATTTACATACTTATAGTAGTATGCCGTTATGGATATTATACGTCTATGCCATATCTTATATGTCATTTATTGTGGCTTGGTGAATGAAATTAGGAGTATGACATTCCTTTTTATCTTGAGTAGATTATCGTGATATTGATTAATCTCTTGTTGATTTTCAATTACTTATATATATCACAGCTTGGCATTGTGATTATTATGTGTTTAGTCATATCTCCTATTCTATATCGTTTCATCTGATATTTATGGTTAGACTGATCCGTTTATTATTTTCTTATTAAATAATACTCGGGTCAGAACGAGATGTTACAGGTGCTTCTGCTTGACTTCTCATCCGGGATTAACTCCTCGACTTTTGGGTTAACTACTTAGTTTAGTAGTTATTTTGTTGTATACATTTGAGATATAGACTCCTTAATGTATACTTATTCTTTTGTGTAGTTCGTGTAACTATTCTTTTGTGATATTGTGGATCTTTTTAGACCACTAGTCTGATGAACACTTTCATGTGTTAAATTCATATCTATTTCCGCCTTTGTGATATGAATTGTCTGTGACTGATTTGTGTTATGCTTATTTCTATATTTGTTTTCCGAAGGATTTATATAGCCACCGTGTAGTAGCTTTGAGTTTGTGTCGGTATGTCGGATTTCCTCTTGAAATAGAATGCATGTTATATTATCTGACATATCGGTGCTCGCGCAAAGAAATTACACGGATGGTCGCTCCTCAACAGCCTTATTCTCCGTGCTAGTCGACAGCATTCCCCGTAATGTTCTTGGCTAGCGTGGGTATAGAGGTGGGGCGTCACAGCTTGGCATCGGAGCCAAACTTCGGAACAATATGGAATATTATAACAAGGATCATCGTTCTAAGTTCTTCTTAGGAGTCGTGCTTTAGGATTTTATTCGGGTCTACGTACCGTTCTATCCTATTTTCTTTTATGATTCCTTGTTTTGTCTATCAAGATTGCTTGATATTCAATTTGGTGATTAACCTTTTTCTTCCTCTTCTTTCTTTCTAAAGGAAGAGAAACGTCTAGACCTGGCCGCGCCCGAGCCATGCCATCTAGCACTCCGCCCCAGGATGGAGTTTTTATGACTGCTCAACAGCTTCTTGATTTAGTGACGAATGCTCAAGCAGCTGGAGCTAACCCGGAACCTACTCATCCAAAGTCGGGATTTGCACGCTTGTGCAGCGATTACACTAATTTGGGTGGGGAGCCATTCAAAGGTTCCGAAACTGTTATTGAAGTACAGGCTTGGCTAAGGTCATGCGATCGAATCTTTTCTCGCATGAATCTTATTGACCTTCACCGAGTTCAGGTGGCCTCTAGTATGCTCCGTGAAAGAGCATTGGACTGGTACGAGCTTCTTATTTCTGAGATTAATGAAGCGGATCTCACATGGGAGAAATTCTGAGAACGCTTCGAGTTGAAATTTGTACCAGAAGCTTAGAAAGTGACATTGGCTCGACGATTTATAGACCTTGTTCAAGGTGAGTCCTCCGTGACTAATTACGTCGCCTCCTTCGTGTCGCTTTCCAAATATGGGGTTGAATACATCAACACCCCTCTGAAGAAGAATCAGAGATTCGTCTATGGCTTAAACAAAAATCTCAAGAAGCCATTACTTCTAAAATTAGAAGTTTCTTTTGATCAGCTCGTTGATATCGCTCTTCGTCTTGAAGAGGCAGATAGGGAGAATGATGTTGAAGTGGTGGGTTCCAAACCAAACTTCATCAACAAGAAGAGGCCAAGCAAATTCAAAGGTCCTTATTCCAATAAGAAAGGGAGGCAAGCAACTCCTACTGAAAAGACCTTTTCCTCTACTCAAGGGAAATGCTATAATTGTGGTTCGAAAGACCATTTTGCGAACAAGTGTTCAAAGCCTCGTACTTGTCGCTATTGCAAGAGCCCGGACCATTTTATGCATGTGTGTCCCAAACTTCAAAATAGGAGGGAGGGAAAGCTTAATGTTGCTCAAGCCCCTGGCAACACATCTCGTGGTCAAGGTATGCCTCATTCTATCCTTGATGGAATTATTTTATTTCATGATCATCCTATTCGAGTTCTTTTTGATACGGGTGCGTCCCATTCTTTTATATCAAAAGAACTTGTTGATACTTTCTCCTTGGATGTTTTGTGTTTAATGACTTCTTTGAGAATTGCGAATCCGGTTGGTGGATCTGCAACAATCAGTTTATTGTGTAAAGATGTCGAGATTATTTTGTGTGATTTTTCTTTCCTAGCCGATTTGCATGTCATGCGTTATTTAGGCTTTGGAATGATTTTGGGAATGGATTGGCTTAACCGTTATGAAGCCCATATCCTATGTCCTGAGCGGACTATTCATCTTCGGCATCCTCAATCTGTTAAGCAGATTTCTATTAATCTTCAAGATTCAGTTTCCAGCTTGGTCGCATCTTTATATTCTTTAAATCCTCGTGATGACGATGATGATGATGAGGGTGATATTATTTCTCTTATTCACGTCGTTCGTGAATTTTTCGACATATTCGAACCCGTTTTAGGATTACCACCTAAGCGAGCCATTGAGTTCAGAATTAATCTCATTCCTGGAGCTAAACCTATCACTCGTCCTCCTTATCGTATGTCCAATAAAGAAAATGAGGATATGCGTAAACAATTATCCGAATTGGAGACGAAGCAATTTATTCGCTCTAGTTCCTCGCCTTGGGGAGCTTCGGCTATTTTCGTGAAGAAATCCGATGGTACACTTAGGCTTTGCGTTGACTACCGCAAGCTTAATGATCTTACTATCAAAAATAAATATCCTTTACCTCGGATTGATGATTTATTTGACCAACTTAGTGGGGCTAGAGACTTTTCACAATTGGACTTGGCTACCGGTTTTCATCAGCTTCGTATTGCAGAGGATAGCATTCCTTTGACATCGTTCCGTACTCATTATGGATCTTATGAATGGCTTGTGATGCCATTTGGGTTAACGAATGCCCCGG
Organism: Allium cepa; assembly: GCA_030765085.1. Classification (NCBI taxonomy): domain Eukaryota; kingdom Viridiplantae; phylum Streptophyta; class Magnoliopsida; order Asparagales; family Amaryllidaceae; genus Allium; species Allium cepa. The sequence goes on from CM060931.1 coordinate 262,049,391, forward strand.
CTTATTTCGTTGACTTAATGAATCGAGTTTTTAAATACTTCCTCGATCGATTTGTTCTCATCTTTATTGATGATATTCTTGTGTATTCTGACACCGAGGAGGAGCATGAAAAACATCTTCGGATTGTGTTGGAAACTCTTAGGAGTAATCAATTAAAGGCAAAATTTTCTAAGTGCCACTTTTGGCAATCTCGTGTGAAGTTTCTTGGTCATATTATTTCCGAATCCGGAATTTCCGTGGATCCTTCAAAAATTGAAGCGATTCAAGATTGGAAGAGACCGGAGAGTGTGACAGAGATTCGTAGTTTTCTCGGCTTGGCGGGCTATTACCGTCGTTTTATCAAAGACTTTTCTAAGATTGTCGTGCCTCTCACTAGCTTAACGAAGAAAGGTGTTAAATACATTTGGTCGGACAAATGTGAAGCTTCTTTTCAGAAATTAAAAGAACTTCTTTCTGATGCTCCTATTCTTGTTATTCCCGATGAGAATCAAGATTTCGTTGTTTATACCGATGCTAGTCGCATTGGTTTGGATGCCGTTCTTAGGCAAAAAGAACGTGTTATTGCTTATGCTTCTAGGCAATTAAAGCCTGCTGAGACTAGATATGCCACTCATGATTTAGAGCTGGCGGCTATTGTTTTTGCTCTTCGGATTTGGCGTCATTATCTTTTAGGAGAGAAATTTGTTCTGTATACCGATCATAAGTCCTTGAAGTATTTATTCTCTCAAAAGGAACTTAATTTGCGTCAACAGCGTTGGCTCGAATTTCTTGCACCATATGATCTTGATATTCTTTATACTCCCGGTAAGGGTAATCGTGTCGCCGATGCTCTTAGCCGTAAACAACAAGCTGTTGTTTCTATGATGATATCCGAATGGAACGATCTCGAGATCTTATCCACTTGTGAGACTCGAGAGCGTGTTCCCGATTTATGTTCATCCTTTGTTTTATGTAGCCTTGAGGCTCATCCATCTCTTTTAGACCACATTCTTGAAGCTCAAAGGCTAGATCCTGAATTGGCTCTTCTTGGCCAAAGTATTAAGGATAAAATTGATATCGAAGGTTTGAAAGACTTCGATATCGATTCTCGTGACGGCATTCGGAAATTTGGTAGAATTATCGTGCCAAATATTAGGGATCTTCGTAAAAATATTTTAGAAGATTCTCATCACTCTAAATTTACCATTCATCCCGGTAGTAGTAAAATGTACGTGGATATGAAGCGGCTTTATTATTGGGAGGGAATGAAACTTGACATCGCTAACTTCGTTAAACGTTGCATGACTTGCCAACTCGTTAAGGCCGAACATCAAAGGCCCGGTGGGTTATTGCAACCTTTAGAAATTCCAATTTGGAAGTGGGACCAAATTTCCATGGATTTTATAGATGGCCTTCCCCATTCTCGTTCGGGTCATGATAGCTTATGGGTGATCGTTGATAGACTTACTAAATCCGCCCATTTTATTCCCGTTCGATCTAATCGAACCGTTCCTCTTTTGGCCAAAATATTTATCAAAGAAATTGTTAAATTACATGGATTTCCTACTTCTATTGTTAGTGATCATGATCCATTGTTTACTAGTGGATTTTGGAAGAGTCTTCAAAAAGCTTTAGGAACAAAGCTTAATTTTAGCACCGCTTATCACCCCCAGTCCGATGGACAAACCGAGCGTGTTAATCAAACTCTTGAAGATCTTCTTCGTACTTGTGTTCTTGATTTTGGTGGAAGTTGGGAAGATCACATTTCACTTGTTGAATTTTCCTACAATAATAGCTTCCAATCTAGTATTGGTATGGCACCTTTTGAGGCACTCTACGGAAGGCCATGCCGATCTCCTTCTTGTTGGCTTGAGACCGGTGAGAAGCTGGTTTTAGGTCCAGATTTTATTCGTGATTCCACAGAGAAAATTGAACTTATTCGACATAGAATGAAAGAAGCTCAGAGTAGACAAAAATCCTATGCCGATAACCGGAGAAGGAAATTAGAATTTTCTGTGGGAGATCTTGTGTTCATTCGTGTTTCACCTATGAAAGGTGTTGTACGTTTCAGTCGATCGGGAAAACTAGCGCCTCGATATATTGGGCCATTTCCTATCACCGAACGTATTGGTTCCATGGCTTATCGCCTTTTATTACCGGCTCAGTTTTCTGCTATGCATGACGTGTTTCACGTTTCTCAACTTCGGAAATGTCTTCGAGATTCCGATTCTGTTCTTGAACCCGGAGTTGTGGAAGAGATTGAAGTTTCGCCTAATTTAACTTATGAGCAACATCCTATTCGTATCATTGCTTCGGAAGTCAAACGACTTCGAAATAAAGATGTTCCGCTTGTTAAAGTTCAATGGTCTTCAAATCCTAAGGATTGTTTTTGGGAATCTAGAGAGTACATCGAGCGTACACATCCGGACTTACTTTCTCGTGCTCTTTGAGGTGAACTTCTTATTTCAAACTTCTTTTGTGTTGAATATGCTTTTATGGTTGTTACTATATATATATCTTCTTCTTAAATATTGCGAGGACGCAATTTCTTTAAGGAGGGGAGTCTGTAACAACCCGCATATTTATCGATTTTATATTTAAATATTTTATTTAAATATTTTATCGTTAGTCGGATTTTTTTCCGAAAAGCTACTTTTTGCATACGGTCGAATTAGGACTCGGGACCACTCCCATTGAGTTTAAAATGCCGTTTGCGACCTTTTTGAGTATAAGCTTCGATATGTTTGGAGAAAGTTGATTTTTGCTACTTTTTACTTTGGGTTTAGTTTTTGGGCTCAGCCCTATGTTAACTTATACTCCAAAACTGAACCACTCTCCCCATTCTCCCTCACTTCTTTCTCTTTTCAGTTTTCTTAGCTTTAATGGTGGGAGAGATTGGAAATTAAAAACTCCAAAACCCTAGTTTCTCTTGCAAATCAAATTCCATGCTCCAAACTCAAGAAGAACCCATTGGTAAGCTTCTCTTCTTCTTCTCCAACTTATTCTCTTACCAATTTCAGAAATTCCTAAACCTAATTTTGGGAATGTTCTTGTTTTTGAGCTTAGATTCAAGCTCATTTGGGTTGTGTTGAAGAGAGGTTGATTCTCCATTTGCTTTCAAGCTTCTTCTCGTTTGATTTTGTGAAATGGTGAGATTTTTAATCTCACATCTATGTCTATGAATTATCTTCGAATGTTAGGTATGAATTCCTAACACTTATTCGTGTGCATTTGCTTTTGGATTGGATTGAATTGGTGTATATTCCAATTTTTAGTGTTTTGAGTTCAATTCGTTAAAAATCCTAACTTTGATGTTTGAACATGTTTTTGGTGATGCATCGAGGAGCATATAGGGCCGGGTAGTCGATTGGCATAATCCCTTAGCGCCGTTGCTCGAGAAAATGCAATTTGGTCAAGATTGAACCTCATTTGTTATAGGCAGGGAAGAGGCTGGAAACAGGTTCGGCCGACCGACCCCTCTGGTCCGGTCGACCGACCTGCTTCCAAGTGCATAAGCACTTTCTGTTTTAAGGTTCGGTCGACCGAGTACAGGGTTCGGTCGACCGACCTGCTGTCCCGAGAGGTTTCCAACCTTTGGTTCGGTCGACCGACTCAGGGAGTCCGGCCGACCGACCTGATGATTTTTGCTTGCTTTGCCTTGTTGCTTGAATTTCTAACTTAAATCGATTCGTGTTGTTTCCTATTTATTGTTATCAATTATTATGACTTTGATGACTCCTTTTTAGGAATTTTCTTGAGTATCCATTTTGATGGATTCTTTATCGGTTTCGTTGGATTCTTATTCACATCTTCGTATGTGAATTTTAGTGATTGATTGTTTCTACAATCTTCTTTGTGTTTTGTCACTTTAAAAATATAAAGGTTTTCTATACTAGTAGTAAATATCAAAATTCTTTCCTCAAACGAATTCAATACTATTTTAATACCAAATTTGTTTATAAAACCGTTTTCCAATCTATTAGTATATACAAACCTTTACCTCACTCGTATGAGAAATCTAATTAAACGACTTAGTAAAACAAGTGGTATGAAACGCTTGCGTTCACTTTGTTGGTTAATTCTTGGACTTGTTCGATTGAAACTCTTGTGACAATTTTCTAGTGGAGATCTACAATTTGTTCGTAAATATTTAAGTTAAGCTAGTGGTTATGGGACATGATGCTAAGCTCATATATTTACTAGCTTACTGTAATCGACACTTCTCGATGATCATGACGATCATTTTTGTGATTTAGACTAGCAGTTGTGCGATGTCTCTTTGTCTGCTTTGTGGAGTTTCGACTCAAATTTGGTGGGGTAGCAACCCACGGTCTTCGGACCATTCGTGTGTCAGGTCTTCGGACCATTCGTGTGTCAAATTAATGGCTAGCTACCATGAGATAGCTTCTCGTTCTTATGTTACAGCTGTTGGTGAGTTTTCATGCTCCCGTTCATGTGATAGGCCTCCCCCCTTATTTTTTGTGATTTTTGGATTTCGTGTGTCGAATTCTGGAATTTTCTTCTTCACCTATTTTTGTGATTTCTATTGATATAATTTATCAATTCTTATGCATAGGTGAATTTGTGTGTCATTGACTGGATCTCTTGTGTTGATTTCTGGAATTTATGTTTCACCAACTTTGTGATTTCTATTGATATGATTTATCAATTCTTGTGCATAGGTGAATTCGTGTGTCATTAACTTGTTGTGAATACGAGTTTTGGGTATGATACCCTTTTTGGATCTTTGAGAAGATTCTTTGATATTGATTAATCGTTTGTTGATTATCATTTACATACTTATAGTAGTATGCCGTTATGGATATTATACGTCTATGCCATATCTTATATGTCATTTATTGTGGCTTGGTGAATGAAATTAGGAGTATGACATTCCTTTTTATCTTGAGTAGATTATCGTGATATTGATTAATCTCTTGTTGATTTTCAATTACTTATATATATCACAGCTTGGCATTGTGATTATTATGTGTTTAGTCATATCTCCTATTCTATATCGTTTCATCTGATATTTATGGTTAGACTGATCCGTTTATTATTTTCTTATTAAATAATACTCGGGTCAGACCGAGATGTTACAGGTGCTTCTGCTTGACTTCTCATCCGGGATTAACTCCTTGACTTTTGGGTTAACTACTTAGATTAGTAGTTATTTTGTTGTATACATTTGAGATATAGACTCCTTAATGTATACTTATTCTTTTGTGTAGTTCGTGTAACTATTCTTTTGTGATATTGTGGATCTTTTTAGACCACTAGTCTGATGAACACTTTCATGTGTTAAATTCATATCTATTTCCGCCTTTGTGATATGAATTGTCTGTGACTGATTTGTGTTATGCTTATTTCTATATTTGTTTTCCGAAGGATTTATATAGCCACCGTGTAGTAGCTTTGAGTTTGTGTCGGTATGTCGGATTTCCTCTTGAAATAGAATGCATGTTATATTATCTGACATATCGGTGCTCGCGCAAAGAAATTACACGGATGGTCGCTCCTCAACAGCCTTATTCTCCGTGCTAGTCGACAGCATTCCCCGTAATGTTCTTGGCTAGCGTGGGTATAGAGGTGTAACATCACAAGAACTAAGGGCCAAACATCCAGAAATACCGACCAGACATGTGGAACTATCAATTTTGCCTATTTTGTCTTTTTTTGAGTGAGTATCCATTTTTTATCGATTTTTGTTGATCCAATTGGTTGTCGTCGTTTATTATCTACTTCAATAACTTCTTTTCTAGATTTTTGGGAATATCCATTTGATTGGAATTGATATCGATTTTTGGGGTTTTAATTCACTTAGTTGAATGTGAATTTTTGGTGATCGATTGTTTTTACAATCGTTTTCTGTGATTTGTCACTTTAAAATACAATGGTTTCTATACAAGTAGTAAATGTCCAAACTCTTTCACAAAAATGATTTCAACGTTACTTTTAATACAAAGCTTTTTTTTAAAGCCGTTTTCTAATCTATTAATATATACAAACATTTACCTCATTCGTATGATAAATCTTATTAAACGACTTAGCAAAACAAGTGGTATGAAATGCTTGTGTTTACTTCGTCGGTTAATTCTTAGACTTGTTAGATTGAAATCTCGTGATAAGTTTTCGAGCGAAAATCTACAATTTATTCGTAAATATTTAAGTTAAGCCAGTGGTTATGGGACATGAAGCCTAACTCATATATTTACTAGCTTAGTGTAATTTACACTTATTTTCTAGTGGAAGTCTACAATTTGTTCGTAAATAATTAAGTTAAGCCAGTGGTTATGGGACATGAAGCCAAACTCATTCTGTGGAGTTTCGGCTCAATTTGATGGGGTAGCGATTCATGGTCTTAGGGCTATTTGTGGAGGCTCCGCTCTATAGTCTTCGGGCCATTTGTGGAGCCTCAGCTCAAAGGTCTTCGGGCTGTTTGTGGAGCTTCAGCTCAAATTTGATGTTAGGGACCATGGAAAAGTGTTCCGTTTGTGATGCACATGTTGGTGAGTTTTCATGCTCCCGTTTGTGATAGGCCTCCCTTTGTGATTTTTGGATTTCTAATGGATGATTTCTAGAATTTGTGTTTCACCTATTTTTGTGATTTATGTTGATAAATTTTATCAATATTTGTGGTTTGGTGAATATGTTAAAGAATATGACTTTCTTTTCGGTGTTTTGAGAAGATTTGAGGTATGGTACGATTTTCATTATTGTCATATATTTCGGCTATATCTCTCATCGTATCTTATTTTATATGATATTTATAGCTAGAAAGATCCGTTTATTATTTTCTTCTTAAATAATACTCGGGTCAGACCGAGGTGTTGCATGTGCTTCCACTTGACTTCTTTATCAGGGTGCGTCGTCTGACGTTTGGCTAAGTACTTTAGCTTGGTAGTTTTTGCTTTTATACATTCGAGATAGAGACTCCTTGATGTATACATATTTCTTTGTCTAGCACTTGTACCTATTCTTTTGTGATGTAATGGATCTTATATGAACACTACTTTGATGTACACTTTTATATGTTGTATTCATATCTGTTTCCGCCTTAGTGATATGAATATCTTTGACTGATTTTGTGTTATGCTTATTTTATATTTGTTTCCCCAGACCTCATAGCCACTGTGTAGTAGCTTTGAGTTTGTATTGATATGTCAGATTTCCTCTTGAAACGAATGCATGTAATACTATCTAGCATATCGGTGCTCATACAAAGCAATTACATAGAAGGTCACTCCTCAACAGCCTTATTATTCATGCTAGTTGACGGCATTACCCCGTAGTGTTCTTTACTAGTGTGAGTATAGAGGTGGGGCGTCATAGCTTGGTATCAGAGGCAAACTTTGAAACAATGTAGAATAATCAAGCAAGGACCATTGTCCTTAGTCTTTCTTAGGAGTCGTGCCTTAGGATTTAATTTGAGTCTTAGGACTCGTAATATCCTATTTTCTTTTTGACGCCTTGTTTTTTCAATTAAGTTTGTTTGATATTCATTCTGAGAACAACCTTTTTCCTCTTCTTTCTTTCTTCCTTTATGAAGAGGACATGGTTAGATCTGGCAGTCCTAGCGCTGGTCAATCTAGTAGTCCTTCTCTAGATGGCGTATTCATGTCTGTCCAACAACTTTTGGATCTTGTAAAGAATCAAAGGTTTATCTGAGCTTAGTAAGAACCCCAAAAAGGTTTTACCTCTGAAACTAGAAGTTCCTTTCGATCAGCTTATAGATATCACTCTTCGACTAGAAGAGGCCGACAAAGGAAGTGATAGCGATGTTGGTGGTTCCAAAAAGAGCTTGAATAATAACAAGAAGAGGCATATTAAGTTCAAAAGCCCTAATGCGAATAAGAAATTGAAGCAAACAACTTCGGCAGCAAAGACACCAATCCCTAATCGTGGAGAATGCTAGAATTGGTTCTAAGGACCACTATGCAAATAGGTGTTCAAGGCCTATTTCTTGTCATTATTGCAAAAGTTCGGGTCATCATATATCTGCTTGCCCCATACTTTAAAGCAAGAAGGTGGGAAAGCTAAATGTTGTGCAAACTCCTACTGACACTTCTCTTGGTCAAGGTATTTCTCATTCGGTCCTTGATGGCATTAATTTGTTTTGTGATTATCCTATTCGAGTTCTTTTTGATACGGGTCATCTCATTATTTTATATCAAAAGAACTTGTTGATTCTTTTTCTTTAAATATCATGCGCTTGATGGCTTCATTGAGAATTGCACATCTGGTTGGTGGATCCGCAACACTCAGTTTACTTTGTAAAGATGTCGAGATTATTTTACATAATTGTGCTTTCCGATCCGATTTGCACGTTATGTGCTACTTAGGCTTCGGAATTGATTTTTGTGAAAGGATTGACTTAATCATTATGAAGCCTATATCCAATATCCCACGAGGACTATCCATCTTCGACATCCTCAATCTGTTACGCAAATTCTATTTTTGTTAATAATTTCGATTCCAATTTGGTGGCATCATTTTATTCTTTAAATCAACATGTTGAGGAAGATGTTATTTCCCTCATCCAAGTAGTTCAAGAATTTCCCATTATCTCTGAGCTTGTCTTAGGATTACCACCTAAGCGATCTATTGTGAGGTGCAAAGTTCTTTGCAGCTCGACCTTGCTACCAGTTTTCATGATCTACGTGTTGCGGAGGATAGCGTTCCCCTTTGACGCATTTCGCACTCGTTATGATTCTTATGAATGACTAGCGATGTCATTTGGTTTGTCCAACTTATTCCATCCATCTTATGAATCGAGTATTCTACGAATATCTCGATGAGTCTGCCTTGTCTTCATTGCTTATGGATGAAAACAACAATTTAAAATTTGCGAATCTTTTTAATAAGAAACATTTACAAGTATAATTGGATTTTGTTCTTAAAAAACAAAGAATAATCGTAAGAAACTTTTTTCAAGAGACATGTTTATCATATGGAAGATGATTTTGTGTTGTTTTGCCCATTGAGTGCTTTAAGAATTCTGGTCGACGCGCCTAATCAACGTTGTCGATAGGAATCTCCTAAATGCTATGATGAGATAGTCAGACATAGTAAATTAACTTGAAAAAGGTATATTTTTCCAAAAAGATGATTACATAAGATTAAATATAATTTTGAATGTCTTAGCTTTTCGGGAAAGAGGATAATTTAAAAGAACTCCTTTCCGATGCTCTTATTCTTGTGATTTCAAAAGGGAACCAAGACTTTTTTCTTTATACCGATGCTAGTCATGTTGGTTTGGGAGCCGTTCTCATGCAAAAGTAATGTGTTATTGCTTATGCTTCTAGGTAATTAAAGCCTGGTGAGACTAGATATGCTACTCATGTTTTAGAGCTCGCAACTATTGTTTTTGCCCTTAGAATTTGGCGTCCTTACCTTTTGAGAGAATTTTTTTTTCTACACTGATCATAAATCTTTGAAGTACTTATTTTCTCAAACGGAACTTTATTTGCGTCAAAAAGTTGGCTCGAGTTCCTTGCATCTTGTGATCTTGATATTCTTTATACTCCCGGAAAGGGAAATCGTGTTGCCGATGCCCTTAGTCATAAGCAACAAGCTGTTTTTTCTACGATAATATCCGAATGGAATGATCTCGAGACTTTATCCACATGTGAGATTGGAGATCGTGAATCCTATTTATGTTCATCTCTTGTTTTATGTAGCTTTGAGGCTCATCCTTCTCTTTTAGGCCACATTCTTGAAGCTCAAAATCATGATCCTAAATTGGCTCATCTTAGCCAAAGTTGTAGGGATAGTAATATTGATGGTTCAAAAGACTTTGAAATCGATGCTCGTGGTAGCATTTGAAAATTTGTAAACTTATCATGCCAAATATTAGTGATCTTCGTAAAGACATTTTAGAAGATTCTCATCGTTCTAAATTTACCAATCATCTCGAAAATAGTAAAATGTACGCGAATATAAAGTGACTTTATTATTGGGATGGAATGAAATCTGATATTGCTAACTTTATTAAGTGTTGCATGACTTGCCAACTCATAAAGACCGAGCACCAAAGGCCCGGTGGGTTATTGCAACCTTTACACATTCCCGTTTGAAAGTGGGATCAAATTTCCATGGACTTCATTGACGGTCTTCCCCGTTCTCGTTCGGATCATGATAGTTTATGGGTGATTGTAAGTAGGCTTACAAAATTCGCCCCTTTTATTCTCGTTTGGTCTAGTTGGACCGTACCTCTTTTGGCTAAACTCTATGTTAGAGAAATTGTTTAATTGCTTGGAGTTCCTACTTCTATTGTTAGTGATCGTGATCCATTATTTACTAGTGGATTTTGGAAGAGTCTTCAAAAATCTTTGGGAACGAAGCTTAATTTTAGCACCGCTTATCATCCCCTGTCTGATGGACAAACCGAGCATGTGAATCAAACTCTTGAAGATCTTCTTCGTGCATGTGTTCTTGATTGGTGGAAATTGGGAATATCATATTTCTCTTGTGGAGTTTTCCTATAATAACAGCTTCCAATCTAGTATTGATATGGCACCTTTCGAGGCACTCTACGGAAGACCATGCTGATCTCCCTCGTGTTGGCTTGAAGCTGGCTTGAAGCTGGTTTTAAGTCCAGATTTTATTCGTGATTCCATAGAAAAGATTGACCTTATTCGTCATAGGACGAAAGAAGCTCAAAGTAGACAAAAAACCTATGCCAATAACCGAAGAAGGAAATTTGAATTTTCTGTGGAAGATTGGGTGTTCATTCGTGTTTCACATATGAAGGGTGTTATGCGTTTCAGTTGATTGGGAAAATTAGCATCTAGATATATTGGTCTATTTCCCATCACCGAACGTATTGGTTCCGTGGCTTATCGCCTTTTATTACGGGCTCAATTTTCTGTTATTCATGATGTTTTCCACGTCCCTCAACTACGGAAATGCTTTAGGAATTCTGATTCTATTACTGAGCCAAGTGTTATTAAAGAAATTGAAGTTTCACATAATTTGACTTATGAGCAACATCCTATTCATATTATTGCTTCGGAGGTTAAACACCTTCGAAATAAAGATGTTTCTCTTGTGAAAGTTAAATGGTCCTCAAATCCTAAGGATTGCACTTGTGAATCCAGAGAATTCATTGAGCGAATACACCTAGACTTACTTTCTGGTGCCCCTTAAGGTAAACTTCTCGTTTTAAAATTTTCTTTTGTGTTGATATACTATTTTGGTTGTTACTCTTTATTTTCTTCTTAAATATTGCGAGGACGCAATTTCTTTAAGGAGGGGAGTCTGTAACAATCTGCATATTTTACAATTGTATATTTAAATATTTTATTTAAATTAGAATCGTTAGTTGGATTAAAGTCTGAAATGCTACCTTTTGTAAACAGTTGAATGACGACTTGACACCATTTCCATTGAGTCCAAAATGGCATTTGCGATCTTTCTGATTATAAACATCGATATGTTTGGGGTTGAGTTGAATTTAACTATTTTTCCTTTGGGCTTTGGGTTTGGGTTTCAGCCCATTAACCCAACATAATACCCTAACTTCACGCCCTCTCCTCTTCATTCATTTTCATTTCCTAACACTCTCAAGCTAAAGTAAAAATGGGGGAAAGAAAGGGGAATCAAAATTCCTAAGCCCTACATTACTAGGAAATTCAAGATTCAAGCTCCAAAATCAAAGAGAAGCTTATGTAAGCATCCTCTTTATCTTCTCCATCTTAATCTCTCCACAATCCTCAGAAATTCCTAAACTCTAACTTAGGAAAAACTTCACCTTTGATAATAGATTGATGATTCTAGAGGTGTATTGAAGAGGAATTGGTCTTGCTTTATTTTAAACCTCTCATTCGTTGTCTTTGAGTTTTAAAGGTGAATTCTTGAACACATATCTATGTCTTTAGGTTTCATTGCTGTTAGGTATGAATTCCTAACATCTATTTCATGTTCAACTGTTTTTGTTTTGAATTGATTTGGTGAATTTTCCAATTTTGGTACTTTGAAGTCAAAATCTTTAAAGATCCTATCTTGGATGTTTGGACATGTTTTTGGTAGTGTGTCCAAGAGCTTATAGGGCTGGGTGGTCAATTGGCATAAATCCCAAGCATCCGCCGCTCGACCGATCGCTTTCGGTTTGGATTTTTTTCCCTCTTTGGGTTAGGTTGATTTTCGCCTTGTAGGAAAATCCAGACATTTGAAACAAAATCCAAACGTCTCGAACAAAATACAAATGTCTGGTTGAAAAATCCAGACGTTTGGAAAGGGTCCCTGGAAAAGGAAAAAAGGGCAAAGCTGAAATCTCTATGTTTGGAAAAAAATCCAGACATCTGGTTGAAAAATCCAGACGCCTGAAATGGTTCTAGAATTAAAAAGAGAAAGGAGAAAAAGCATTTATTTTTTCAGAACCTAGGGCCAGACATCCAGAAATACCTACCAAACGTCTGGAACTGTCAATTTTTCCTATTTTGTCCGTTTTTGAGTGGGTATCCAATTTTTATCGATTTTGTTGATCCGATTGGTTGTCTTCATTTATTATCTACTTCAATAACTTCTTTTCTAGATTTTTGGGAATTTCCATTTGATTGGAGTTGATATCGATTTTTGGGGTTTTAATTCACGTCGTCTAATGTGAATTTTTGGTGATCGATTGTTTTTACAATCATTTTTTGTGATTTTTCACTTTAAAATACAAAGGTTTCTGTACTAGTAGTAAATATCCAAACTCATTCACAAAAATGATTTCAACGTTACTTTTAATACAAAGCTTGTTTTTAAAACCATTTTCTAATCTATTAGTGTGTACAAACCTTTACCTCATTCGTATGAGAAATCCAATTAAACGACTTAGCAAAACAAGTGGTATGAAACGCTTGCATTTACTTCGTTGGTTAATTCTTGCACTTGTTAGATTGAAATCTCGTGAAAAAATTTCGAGTGGAAATCGACAATCTGCTCGTAAATATTAAAGTTAAGCCAGTGGTTATGGGTCATGAAACTTAACTAATATATTTACTAGCTTAGTGTAACTTACACTTATTTTCGAGTGGAAATCTACAATTTGTTCGTAAATAATTAAGTTAAGCCAGTGGTTATGGGACACGAAGCCTAACTTATTTATTTACTAGCTTAGTGTAATTTACACTTATTGATCTATGATGATCATTCGATGGAGTTTCGGCTCAATTTGGTGGGGTAGCGACTCATGGTCTTTGGGCCGTTTGTGGAGCCTCGGCTCAAAGGTCTTCGGGCCGTTTGTGGAGCTTGGGCTCAAATTTGATGGTTAGTGACCATTGAATAGCGTTCTATTTTTTATGCACGTGTTGGTGAGTTCTCATGCTCCTGTTTGTGATAGGCCTTCCCCTTTGTGTTTTTTGGAATTCTAATTGATAATTTCTAGAATTTGTGTTTCACCTACTTTCGTGATTTACGTTTTTAATTTTTATCAATATTTGTGGTTTGGCGAATATGTTAAAGAATATGACATTCTTTTTGGTGTTTTGAGAAGATTTGAGATATGTACGATTTTCTTTGTTGTCATATATTTCTATTGTATCTCTCATCCTTCTCATTTTATATGATCACTACATGAAAATGGTTTATTGATGGCACAAGAGGAGAGCAATGCAACATGATTGGCTATGCTTGCTTATTTAGTAGGCACTCACATCAAAATTATAGCTTAGTAACATCCTATTAGTTAAAAAGTAAAAGTAGGCGCCTACATTTTCACTCTTCCTCCCTCATATTTCAATCTTGGCCACGAATAACTCTTTTTCGCGCTTTACACTTCCAAATCCCTAAATCTATCGTCACTTTAAAAATACCCTAAATTAGAGTTCCTCAACTTCCCTTCTTGCCATTCCTCAACTTCGCTACTCGCCGTTCATCAAAGTTGCTTGCCACTGCTCCTATTCCTCACCTGCACCGCTGATCCAATCTGTCAGATTCGCTATGCAATATTATGTTTGATTCCTCAACTGTGGCGAACTTCGACCACTTTTAGGTATATGTTTTTCAACTTTTAGATGTACACTCCATATTTGCTTTTTCTTTGCCTATGGATAATTGATTATATGAGATGTAGTTAAGTGATCCATCTATTATTATTGGACGAATTACCATTTCTTATTTGGTAGTAATTCATATGGCATCATTGTTCATTATTGTCAACCTTTTGATGCATAGGTTATGGTACCGAAATACTAAATCATCCTAAATTATTCTTGTTAAAAGCTCCGATAATAATCTAATAATCTTAAAAGGGTATCTAAAGTAAAGGTTTTAAAAATATTTCACATACATGGTTTTAAAAGTACAGGTTTCAAAGGGCATCTTGTTTTCCCTATATGTGTTTGAAATTTTAGATATATTACTATCTTTTGAATGAATATATGGCTTATATGTACATATTGATTTCGAGAACATACGTATTTCTAACATACATAGCCCCAAACATATTTTCTCTTAAATAAGAATACACATGATTATAGATTTGCACCTTTATACAATAATCTTTAAAGTAAAAGCTTATGGAATATTAGCTAAAGTTTTCAAAGAGTGATTAACATGAATTTCTTGGACCATATCAGTAGTTGGTATGCACAGTTTAGTATGGATGAACTTCAAACATACACTTATGATTTTGGAAAGCTTTAAATTTTCCATGATCTCGAATGTATGAACTTAAAATGCATACAATTTTTGAATGAATGTCAGTTTTGAATATACAAAAGTTTCATATACTTGGTTGTATATGCATCGAAATGGTAAACATACATACCAAAAAGCTTCAAAAGATTTAAATAGTACAAAGTCTTATGCATGTGAACACTTGCAAATGCGTCAAACTTTCGAGAATATATATATGCATCCTTTTTTAAAAAGTTCTGAATATCCAGATTTTGAAAATTGGTGGCTTTATGATTCTGGAAGATAAAGTCAAATTTCTAGAGTATTAAGATTTGATATATAATTGGCTTTTATATATGTGCCAGTGTCCAAGTGTAAACATGGTTTTAGATAAATGAAATTCTAATTTGAGTGTGTGTGTATACATATATATATATATATGCTTTTAAATATGTAAATCCCTAAGTACAAATTGGTTATATGCATAATTTCTTGTATACATATTTTAATATAAAGGCTTCTTATATAACTTTCAAATATTTAAGCAGTTTAGTACATACAATTTTCAATAACATGTCATTTTTGATATGCATGAAATGTTGGAGATATTGATCCTGCGTAAATTGGGTTATGATATATTAAGTTTTATCTTGAGAAGGAAAAAAAAGTAAGTTCAAATGTATATGAAAACCAAAAGTTGAGAAGAGTGTCAGAATGTAATTGACTCCAAATATCAGTTCCTTAGTATAAAGTGTCCTAGATAAATGAGCTATTCAATATACAGCAGTTTTCAAATGCATATAAACAAGTTATTGAGTGTACTAATGTAACAATCCATAAATTTTGGCAATTAAAAATAGTTGATTAAATAAGATTTTTGTAATTAAAATATTAAAAGAAATAGAAATTGGTTATTTAATGTGGATGTAATAACTAATTTGAATGGCAAAGAATGTAATTTAAACTAAATTATTGATAGAATGAAGGAGATTACAATAAACTGAAATAATGTAAATGTTGTATTTACGAATGAGGTATAATATAATGAATGGAAATTGAGTAAGACCATGGTCCTATAAGTAATTGTAACTTTGGTCTGTAGAAAATAAACTTATAAATGTAGTTAAAAGTAAACAGTGATAATTATTATGTGTTACATGTTTATTTAGTCTATTAAATTGAAATGAGAAGTCAATTTTTAATAAATATAAATAAAAGTTACATTAATGTGAAATGTCATACAATATTTAGAGGTTGTTAAATTGGAGTATATTAAGGAATGAATGGTTAACTAGGTTTGTAGAGTAGTAATGGACTTAAAAAAAAGATTTTGAATTGAATCAAATTTATGTATTGAAATTCAATCTCTAATAATCGGATCTATTGTAGTAAATGGAATTAAATATTACATTATTTGAAATTAAGATAAAATAGGAATATTAATGCACTATGGTATAAACCATGATAATTAAACCATATAATGAAATGGATTGAATAACTAGATGGAGTTAAGAATATGGATTTATTAGGAATTTAAAACTTATACTTTTTAAACTGGATAAATTACAGTGTTTTACACGCAATAAATTTATGTACTTTTATTATATATATATATATTATATTTTTCCTACATCTATCTCTGTTTTATCTTTCTATTTTTATTTGTCTAGGCTTTTATTGTATTATTGGAGTTTATTTTTGTATATTCTTTTATTTAATGGCTTGGAAACAAATTAATTAGACATACGTTACTTTGTTTAATTATGCATAGGTTACATTTTCTTTATTTCTTGCCTTTTATTTACCTATCTATTTAATTACCTATCATAGCCATGTATTTTTTTTCTAGCTGTGAGAAATCATTCCACAAATCACATACAAGAAGATTTATTTCTCATCTCAAACTCCTCATTTCATTTGCAATTAAGGATAAATATATACGTTCCTTTCTCCTTAATTATGCCTTTTCCGTTTCGTAGCGTTTACTTCTTTGCTTGCCTTCCAAACCACTCCATCTATTATCCATGAGAAACTTTATCAATTTACATACAAAAATTTATTTCCCACTTCCCATATTCATTTGCATTTAAGAATAAAATATATGCAAGTTTATTTCTCCTTAGAATATGCCTTTTTGTTTCCTATCATTTACTCCTTCTTCGCCATTCTTTTTTTGCTTCCATCTTTAGCCGTGTATTTCTTTTGATAACTCATGCACAAAAAATTCTCAAAACTCCTCATTATCATTTGCTTTAAAAAAAAAAATACAACAAGCTCTAATTATTCAATGGCTTCCTCTTCTTCTTTTTCTATTTTCTTTTCTCTTTTCTTTTGTTCTTCTTCAAGCACGGCTTGGTCTCCACCTATTGCCCACCACACCACCGCCTCCTCACCACCAAAGTCTAGCCGTGACCACCATGGAAGCATACATCGCCAAAGTTGATAACAAACCTTAACCAAGCCATGTATTGATCACCTTGCTTTGATTTATCAAGATTAGGTCATTTTATTTTCTATCTTTTCATTGTTTTTATCTATATTATTTTGTATTGAATCATTGCTTATATATGTTATATATTGTGTTGTTTAAAAGTTCGGATCTGACACTTCATCCACTCAAAAAAATATAGTCGTGCCTTTTCGTGCTTTGCGGAGTTTGGATGTGTGTTTGATTTTGATTCTAGCTTTCAAAAAGGTGAGATTTTTCACTCTAGACAACGTACTTTTATAATTGTGAAATAATGTCAAGTGAATTGTAGAAATTATTATGCTATGTTCATACATGCCCGTGATTGATTATATGATGTTAAATGCTATTTATATATTTGTTACATCATTTGTTATGATATTATATGCTACATTGTTATATTTAATTCATGTTTATCACACTGCAAGTTTCCTATTACTATGGGTTGAAATGATACATACCTGAACAGAATTTAGGATAAGGAAAATCACTATGGGCTGAAATGATAGGCTCGAGTGATTTTTTTATTGATTTTTGTTGTATTTATTTTTCTTGGGATTGTGGGTTTGAAATGATAGAACCCGAATTTTTCTTTGTAAATTATGGATTGAAATGATACATATCTGTATCACTTGACCTCGGTTAGAAAATATTATATAGGCCCATGGTAAATATTTTTAAAGTAATATTTTCCTAAAAATTTATTAAGTATTTTGAAATTTTGGAATATACGGAATTTTAACTTAAAATTTGATTTAATGATTTGAGATATAAAGAGATATCGGTTTTTATAAGTTAAAATGTTATAAGCTGATAATTGGTTTAAAGGGTAAATCAAAAATCTTTATTTAGTTTTAAATAGCAATTTAAAGATTTTTATTTGTGATAAATAATTTAACAATTAAGGTTGATTATTATGGAATTTTAAAATCTAACCTGATAATTGCAATCAATCTTTAGTTTTGAAATGAGTATGGTTGTATAATAAATGATGTATTTTGAATTGAGAAAATGAAATATAGTTTTTAGTTAATGAATGAAACGTGTAGGTTTTTAATTAATGCAAGAAACATGTAAAGTCCAAATTAATGAAAGAACATGTAAAGTTTTAATTAATGCAAGAAACATGTAAAGTTTTAATTAATGAAAGAAACGCGTAAAGTCCTAATAAATGAAAGACATATGAAAAGTTTTAATTAGTGTGGTATTGATTAAATTAATAAATGTTGTTGACTGTAATAGAAATGTAAATTAAAATATGCATTTGATAATGTAAGTTTTAATTAGTGTAATATTGATTAAAATGATAAATGTTCTTTATTGTAATAAATGTAAGTTAAAACGTACATTTGATATGTAGGTTGTTGTGGCGAGAGGGATTTTGCCCGCTCGAAAATCGACATCCATACTTTACATCGTACTCGAATGCCGTAGATTCGACCGTTCAAATCCGATTCGCCGGAGCTTATAACAGCATTAAGTAAATAACAGAGCGGAATAAAAGAATAATACATTGATATACAGCTTTGATACAATATCTGATACAACAGATGATCCAATAGATATAAATATACATCAGAGATATGATACAACAAATAGCAGCGGAAAAGAAAATAGATGACATCTAGCAGCGGAACAATAACTCTAAGACAGTCTTCAAGGAAGAACTCCAAAACCGCAACTCTATCTCCAAGAACCAATCCAGCAATAGCTCGAACTCCCAATAACCATGCACCAAGACAAGCAAGACTGGTGTGATCCAAAGACTGAACTAACTCCAGATAATCTACTACATCTGACTATCTGAAAAACCCAACTCTAGACTGCTCGTGTAGAAAAATTTTGAGCATCCAGAGTTTAGGAAAGAAACAATAAACTCCGGATCAGTCATGGGACTGGTGTGAGCAACAAAAATAATTTATCTTTAAAAACAAACCAAGAAGTATTCAAAAATCAATTCGCAATGCTTTTTGAAAATGTAACTACCATAAGACCTCCCGCCACACACACAATGCAAACGCAGACTTGGAGGAGATTTGTTCTTATGATAGTCAAAGATGCTTCGTACGCAATTTCTTTGATATTATTACTATAAGTGCAAAGTGCAGAAAACATTTAGAAAGTAGAATATAAATCTTAGCCATCATAGGTACCATTATATTATGCCTACTATAGCTACCATATTAGATGGCAGGTTCTACAACTAAAACCGTACAAGTCTCGTATTGTTTCTTTGGATTTCCAACAAATGGTCAGGCCAAGGAACTTCCCATTTCCACATGAGAACGCCTCTGGAAGGACGTCCCCGAGAACCAAACCGGATCTCTGCCAACACAAGGCCGGGTTACCCCTAACTGGGTAACAACTGACACGAGTATGCTATCCCCCGGTCCTTTGGGACCTTTATCCGAGAGCTCTCTAACCAACATCACACAATGATAAATAAAGTGTTTCAACATGAGTAAGTATCTGGGCTCCATACCATGATACCACCCTTTTCCAGAAGGAAATGCACATACCCTAAAGGGAGCTACCCCTCATAACCTTGCCGCATCTTTCCTGTTTTGACCATTCCGGGGTGTGAGGCTCGACGAAGTCTCGTCCACAAAGCCACGCTTTATACAAAAGTTGTGCTTTGGGTCAACAAATGATCATAGAAATGATCACAAAGATAAGTGATCAAACAAATGATCATATCACAAATGATCAAACAATGATCATTTCACAGCAACACTCAGCATGTCACATTACCAAATTGGGAATATATTGCTAATGACCTTCAACTACATAACCTCTGAGCTCGTACATCTCAGAGAAGGGTGTTAAGCTAAGAGAATAAATTCTCCGCCACCAACAGAAATATATTTGAAAGAAATCAGCTTTATATCTCAATTTGTAATGTCAGACGTACTATCCATACAAGTCTGTTCCGAGATCGAACAGAACCGAAGGAACTTCCAAAGAAGCCCTTGAAATCCGGATATTCACTAATCACGTTCGGACTTCCCATCACATATGGAGTCTCTGTACCGGGGACCATTCGATGCAAAGACATTCGACGAGTTGTCCTTACGTTTTCGAAAATATCCGGTCTTCACCACCGGTCTTCAAATGCTATCCATAACGACATATCACATATTCGGAATGGGATATATGACACAAAGGTCCTCTCCCGGCTAAACCGAACAGTGAGCGCAGTATTTCAAAAACATATGGATATTGGGATTTCAATTAAGTCACAACTTAAAACCCAAAGCTTTTCTTCAAATGGTTTAAACCAATTACCATTTCAAATCTTTATATTACAAAAAAGATTTATTTCACAAAGATCAATTTATAGACTTTAAAACAATTTCCATTCCAATTGGATTAACTCATTAAATCTTTAAATCAAAGATTTAACTCATAGCTTTCAAAATTCGATTAACTTGTTGAATCTTTAAATCAAAGATTCAAATTATAGCTTTTAAAAATCATTTCCAAAGATTCATTCATAGCCTTTCAAATACAATTTCAATTCAATTTCAAACTTGAAACCTTTTCAACATAATTTGGAGATCCTTTCTTTAAAATGAAAGCTATTATTATTTGAAAACAAGTAGTTTTCGTTTCAGAAAAATCCAATCATATTTACACGAGTTAAAGCCCTTGAATTCTATTCACATCCCCAAATCAATACTTTTAAAATAGTTTAACCCATATATAACTGGTATAACATTTTTAATCCCTAGTTTTTAAATCATAGAATTCAACTTCAAATCTTGAATTTAAGTTCAAATCAAATTATTCAACTTCATATTTTATCGAGTTATTCAAAATAAATTTCATCTATGAAATTCCATTTCAAAAGCTTTTCACTTTAAACAAATCCATTTCCAAAACATTTGAATTCAAATATTCAAATTTAAAACTATTTCAAAAATCTGTGACTTAATCGATTTCCTCGTGAAATCCATATTGGTGTGTGTATAAGTGTGGTCTAGGGGTTTAACACAATGGTGCAACATCATTCAAGCATCATAGATCAAAAAACAGAATATAGTTGATAAGCGATATAAAGTATAATGCTTATCTTCCATTCACAATTCACAGATGATACGCAGATGTATCATCAATAAATGAATAAAATACTCAGTTCAATCTACAGAACAAAATGTCACAGATCAGTTAGGACAATCAATTCAAGGTATCTCATACAATACAATCATTCATAAGTAAGGCCAAGCATTCAATAGTCATTTATAAGTAGGATTAATTAATCGTTTAATCCTAATCAATTCAATTTATTTCCAAGTAAATTAATTACTTACGAATAAATTACCCAATCTTGATTAATTAACTACAAATCATTTGATATCAATAAATTCATCAAACACTTTAATAAATTAAATTATCCTTAATTAATCATATTAACTTAATCAACCCTTAAACCAATTACATAATTAATTAACCCCTTAATTTAATCATTCTACGAAATTAAATCTTTAATTTCTCACCATTAAGCGATTATCTCATACCAATAAATCATTAATTACCGATTTATCTTTATCAATAAATAAATCAAATATCCAATTTAAGTTACAATTAGTAATTAACCCCTTAATTACTTTCATTAAGTAATTAACAATTTACAATTGATTATCTTAATTAGTACATCAAATAAATTATCAATATTAATCACATTGATTTAATTACTTAATAATCTCTAGTTAATTATCTTTATTAACTAATAACATTTCCTTAATTACTTTCTCAAGAAAATTATCTTGGATTAATTCATCATTAATCATTCCTAATTATAAATTAAATCTAAATTACTTATTTATAAATTTAAATAAATCATTCTTTAATTACCATATTAATTAACTTAAATTAAAAATTAATTATTCCTGAACTAATGATTCTGTAACTATTAAGTAATTATAATTCATCAATTATTTAGTCAACATTAACAACACATTAATTGAATTACTTTTAAGTTAAGTTAAAAATGTAAAATATTTAATCATCTCCTTAATTACTTTGTTGAATTTTGTTTAAAATAACTACTGAAAATATAAGTTTAAAATATACTTAACTTAAATAATTTAAATTATTTTAAAACCTTTGATTACCATTTTCAACTTATCAATAATTATTCATTTGAAAAGAATAGTTTTAAAAATCAATTTTAACTTAGATTTAAAAGTTAAAACTGAAAAATGTTATCACTCTAGAGCTGCTTCGAGTAACGCCCGAGACATTCCCTCACTTGCTTCGAGTTTTCCTCAAATCGACCCGACAGCTTCAGTTTTTTTTTCTAAAAAAATAATTTGTTTTTAAAAAAAACAACCCGGCATGCACTTGAAATTTACACGAGTTAACACTCGAGCCAGAGCACAGTTTTCCCAAGGATCTCTTCGCGTCGAACATCTTCTTCCACAAAACAACTGTGCACCGAGACCTGGTGCACATGCACCCATCACCAGCAACGCTCCGGCGTCTGCAACCTCCCCCAACAAGTTGACTTTGACTTCCACAATCCATCGAACCACCCAGAATCAAAAAACTATCACGAACTCGAAAATTTGGCATATGGGTTCGACTAGAACCAAAAACTGGGTCATCTAAAACCGCCTCGAACTACCACCTCCGGTCGCCAGCGATCATGCCACCGTGGTCAAAGCTTCTTTGATGTCCAATGCTTCGAATCCCCCAGGACCGATCGTCTAAAACACTATGTCGACGACGAATTTTTCCCAAAACCAAACTTGACTAAATAAGGTCGTTAAACCCTAAATCCACCTCATCCCAACGCTCTGATCATTTATAAATTCATTTTGTATTTTTCCTTTGACCCTTAATGCTCCAGCTATCTTTGCCGATGATCACGATCTTCACTTCGCCGTGGGTCATCGGAAATTGATAGAAATAGGTTTTCTGATCATCATACAATTGCTCGAAATTTACTCATTTAAAAATAAAGATCTAACTATCAAAATTCATCAATTCGTAACCCCTATCAGCTTTCAAAATCCATTTATAAAATAAAAAAACATTTATTTTTCATGAATTAACAGATTTTACTAATTTCTTTTATTTCCTGGAAATCCACTTGATAATTTTTCTTGAAAATAATTCCTAAACTTCAAGCTTGATTATACAAACAAGTTTGATCTAAATTATGAAACCTGAAATCAATTAAAGAGGAAGAAATTGTTGTTTGAACAGGTTTTTGAAAACCTGAAACTAAAGACAGGGATGAACAACATGCACAGGCAAAATCTACATATATACCTAGATTTATACATATGCAAACCAATGCTCAATCTTGCTTCCATCATGGATTCAAATCACAGATCAAATACCAGAGTTTTCAAAAGATTTTAAAGTTTGCTCACCTTGATAAGTTTTAGAAATAAACAGAGCTTATCATTGCTGAACCAGGTTTTGAAATTGCAAGCTGAAATCCTTTAGATCTCTGATTTGATTTATTGTTTTGATAATTTTGTTTTAGTTCTGAAGTAACATTCATTTCAGTTTTGCATAACTTATGGACGAACTGAAGATGCTTGATATAAATGAGAAAAGAAGTTTACTGGTGATGGTTTTACAGGGTGGTATTATTTTGTACAGGTGAGATAATTTATGTTTGGTTTGTACAACAAGGTATGGCTGAAGTGTTTTTAGTTATGGGCTAGAGATGATCTAAGTTGTGTTGGAGGTGATATTGTGTACTAAAGATATGTTGCATTTATTGCTTAAGTACTTGTATTTTCATTTCTTTGCCTAGCTTACTTTGTACTTACTCATTACAGGCAACTTATTATATTTGCCTACCTTTGTTTAGCTCGGCTGAGAGGGTATTCTGATGGCTTTGTTTTAAGTGTACAAACTTATTTATTTTGTTTTGTTTCTATACCTTGTTTATTTTATTTTATGTTTATTTACTTACTCTTTTATTTACCTGCATACTTGCATTTTATTTTTTTATATTTATTTTATGCTTTGTATTCTTTGTTTCTTTATTTTGTTTTACTAGCCCAGTTACATATATTTATATTCTTGTTTGAACACACTTGCTTCATATATAACTAATATTGTTTGTATAACCATACATTTATCTGGTTCCTTCCTGCAAACTTACATACCTATTTATTTTTGTAAATCCCAATTCATATTTAATTTAAATACATTTTTTTCCTCAAAAATCAATATTTTAACTAATATTTTATATTGATTTCCAATTAATTCCATAATTTATTATTCAAAAATTAAGTTAAATAAACAAATTAAACTTAATTAAAATTCGGGATCGTTACAGATGTAATTAATGTAAATGACATATTTTAAATGATTAAATAATAAAGTTTCTTTATTGCAATATTAATGTAAGTTAATAAGGTACTTTTAACTTAACATAAGAATTTCAGCTTTAAATTGTATGTTACAGTAACAAAGTTTATTTGACTATAAGGCTAAAATAAGATGACCATGTTAAAATTTGTAAGTATATAAATATTTTGGTTATATATAATGTTAAAGTGGAAAGTATTACATTCCAAAAATGCTATGATTCCTAAGTATTGTGATTTTAGTAGTATGAATTCCAAACGATAACATTTCCAAATTGTTAGGATTTCAAAGTATTATGGTTTCAAAGTGTTTGGTTTAAGATGATTTAAAACAATATTTTGATATTAATAAATTGAAGGAATAATCAATGATTTAGAAACTTGGGTTTTATTTAAATAACATATTGGTTTGTTCTTTGGAATTTAAAGGATAGATTATTACGTTGGTTTTTGAAATGGGAAATGATATATTGATTTGATTTTGAAAGGCAATAATATAGTATTTAGTTTTGAAATGGATATGATATTTTGTTTTAAAGTGTAAATGATTTTGAAAGAAATATCCATGGGTTATAATAACGGTTGGTTGTTAAAGAGAGCGGAATCGGATATGGGCATACTCTCTGTCGATACCGAACCACTGTAACAACCGTGTACGCGGTGGAGATTCTAGAACGAAGTAGGATGGCGGTGGCATTCCTTTGAGTTATATACGTGGACCCGACTCCCGTGAGTTGGCATAAGGTGACTAAAACAGGAGCGATTGACGGGCTAATGGTGTAGCATCTTTGATCGGACACATCCCTTCGATATTGTACTTTGACTTTTGGATTGATTCGGTGGCCATTTTTGATTTTTTTGATTTGGGGGTGTGGCTCGAGGTGGGCGGTAGCTGCGGCTATGCGTTACCACCGGCCTGGAAGCGTAATTGGTATATCTACCCTGGCATTGCCTAGTTGTGCCGTGAAACCTACCCTAGCGCGCCTTATACGAGTTTGATTTGTGTCGTACCTATGGAGTATCCTCTGGTAGCCACCCAATCAGGAGGTGTTACGGTACTGTATAGACTATTGGCACTATTACGTGTTAAGGGCTATATGGGTAACCCCTTAATGCTACTTAAAAGTAAGTTTAATTTACTTTAGACATTATTATAATAGCGAAATATTATTACATAGTAAATAGTTTAACGGAACCTTAGAGGATGGGCGGTCCCAAGCATCCTTTAAGTTACTTGTACCTTATATTACAGTTCACTTGAGTTGGTTTACATTGTATAAGTATGTATGTCCTGACTCGACTGTTTTGTGTTTTGCTTTACGCTTGGGTCAGACTGAGTGTACATCATTAGAGACTCACCTTTGAAGTTGGAGCTTCACTTGGAAACCCAGCTATCTATTTCGCTTTCAGTTATCCAGTTGATTTCGGTTATTCAGTTGAGTCCAGTGATGGATTTTGTTTGTACTTGATATCATATTGAGACTTCTGTTGTATCTTGCTTAACTCTGACGTATATTTATATAATTGCTTCATGAACTACTATTTCTTTACTTCCGCTGCATTTTATTACTCTATGTCTGTGATCTGTGACTATTTATTTACTGTTTATGCTGTGTTTTGCCAAAATTTAAATTACAATTCGGTATTTTGAACAATTCAAGTCTGACATGTGAGGATGCGAATGGTTGAAAATAGCAGGTCGTCACATTTGGTATCAGAGCTTTGTCTCTAGGCAAAACTTAGCATATATGGTAAATTTATTTATAGAATCACTTTCGTTCAAGCTTGAATCTTTTCTTTTTTACCCGATTTCCTTTGAATTTTGGAACGTTCCCTTGGTTCCAAAATTCATTCTTGTCCCTAACTATTCGTATTCTTTTGATTTTGGAGTATCCCAAAACTCCACTTCAAATGGCTTGTAAAGGGGTGGAACTCTTTTACAATAGGCATTTATTCACCGAAGATTTTATATTCCTCGGTTTAGATGCCAGTGTCTCTTGATATCCTAAGTTCTATCTCTTGAGATCGAATGCAGACTTGCCTTAGAATTCCACACCGACCTGATTCTTGAAGTCACGGTTGACCCGGTTAAGGTTGCTCGCGATTTATATAGGCTTACACATTTCCTTATTCAGTTAGTTAATCATCTTATCTTTTGTTCCAACTTATTTTCAAATAAAAAATTTCTTTGATTTGAGTTAATCGAATTTGAATCTCTATCCTTGCTTTGAAAATCTATTCCTGTATAGTGCATTTGTAAACCTATATTTAAAATGTTTTATACATTGTGTTGTTTGAGTTGTTGACGTTGATTTGAGTTTTCGATCGATTCGTCTAATCAATGCTATCGATAGGGTCTGTGACGACCCGCCTTTCTACTCACAGAAAGATGTATCATCAATAAGAAAAGAAAGGGATAGAAATAGAAAAGAATAGAAAGAAAGAAATAACAACATCAAAATCTCACAGCGAAACGGAACAAAATATAATACATCACATAAGCTATTACATAGTTTACATATATCAGAGTTATACAATATCATACACATGACAGTCATATATACATCTGCCACTACATACATCCCAAAATATAACATACACTAACTAACACAGCGGAACTAGATAGATACATACGTCTGGAACTCCTGCTCCAAGCTCCTCCAAAAACCAACAATCCAAAACCTATCACTTGGCTACTCATAAAAAATTGAGTACCCAAGAGTTTATGAAAACAAAAATAAACTCTGGGTCATACATGGGTCTGGTATGAGTAAACAGTTTAAAGTTGTTTAACTTTGAAAAACATTTGAAAATAAAGGTATCACGTAAGGCTCCCCACACATAAATACGGGTAAGTTTTTACCTTACGCTTACCAAACAATTTAATAGGAAATCCAGTGATATTATAATAGTGTCTAGGGTTTTCAAGTAAAATACAAAAATAGCTGAAATGCTTACATCTCACATTCCAACATAGTGGGCACAATCAAAACGTACGACACTTATTGGAAATTGGATTCCATACAATGGCAGGGCTACTGGAGTACCGCCCATCACGGTACGGGGCCTAGATCACCGTACCGAGAATCACTTCCGACCCCCTACAAGACAAGGCTGGAACCATTCCTTACTGAACAGTCCCGAACAAGAAAACCTCGCAATTGTAGCTAGCAACCGCCCACACAGCCGAAATAAAAAGGGACATCTAGACAGGGGTATAACTCATCTTTCTTGGGTATACCCACCTAACCTTGTTGCACATCCCCTGTTTTAGCCATTCCCGATTGATGAGGCTTGAGGTTATGATTACCTTTATAGAACATATCTCTTAGAATGCTCATCGTCCGCCTGACGATGTTCTGAAAGCATTCGATCCATACAAGTTCGTTTCGGGTTCGAATGAAACCGAAGGCATTATCTCATTACACTCATTTTGGAATCACCCTTAGAGTCAATGACAATAACCCTTGCATTCTGAAACACCATCTCGATCTTCACTTGGAAATTTACGACCTAACGTTTAATTTGGATCGATGTGGTTTTCGAATAATCATAAATGACACCCGATCCCGGTCTCATCGAAATCCAAACGCCATTTTAAAGGTCAAGTCGTTTAATAGTTTAAACAGTTTAATTCAACACATTGAATTCACATAGCATTTATCACAGATAAATAATACACAATCATCATAGATATATAAAGGCATATCGTAGAAACATCACAGAATGTCACCAAATAAATATCACAAATCAGATATCCTACTTATACAATATTCATAAGCAAGCATCTTAAATTCTTATTGTAATTATTTAAACCAATTACTTGAGAATTAATCACTTAACCCTGTTTAATTAATTATAAATTAATTAAATAACTATTCCGTTTCAAATCATTTAATTAGTTAATTACTTCACATTCAATTTATTAAATCTTGATTACTTAATTAATTACCCCTTAATTATTAATTAATAAGCTAACTATTAATTAATAAAACTTAATTCCCATTTATTCACCACTAATTACTCAATTAATCAATTATAAATTCTTAATTAAATTACTTAATTTGTTAACTACTACTCATACATTAATTAACTTTAAGTAGTTAATTACAAATTTATTTATCACTGAATCATAAATTAACCAATCTCTAATGATAATCATAAAGTAATCATTCTTAATTATTTTCTTGAATAATTAATTAATTATTAATTATTCATCTTAGTTAACATTTAAAAGTCTTCTTTAAACTTTGAAAATCAATTTATTACTAACTACAAACTTTA
Source organism: Allium cepa (assembly GCA_030765085.1). NCBI lineage: Eukaryota > Viridiplantae > Streptophyta > Magnoliopsida > Asparagales > Amaryllidaceae > Allium > Allium cepa. The sequence continues at coordinate 262,078,059 of CM060931.1, forward strand.
ATGTTAATACTTTTATACTTAACTCAAATTAATTACTTAATTAAAATATTAATTAAGAGTTTAAAAACATTGTTAGGCATTAAATAAGATAATTAAAACTTGTATTAGAGTCTTAACTTAAATTGTTAAACACTTCTTTAGTTTACAATGCTTAAACCCTGTTAAAACACAATTTGCTTAACTTCATTTTTTTAGTAAGTTGAAGTTTAAACTTAGGTTTAAATTAAAGTATCAGCAACACTCACGTACTCAATCTAAAACTCGAAGTAAGCGACCACTATACTCGAGTAACGACTCGAAATCGTTTACCAACAACAACCCTGACACCCTTCCCCACGCCGTACACGTGCACGGCGACGTGCTGAAGCTCTGGTGAACTCCAACACCTCAGGCAAATCACAAATCTCTCAAATACTCGAAAACCAAACACGATTCGCCTCCAAACATTCAAAGTCGAAAAAAGCAGTATGCTCAAAAAACTGCAAACACGACCCACTAACTACAACACCTCGCCACTACCGCATGGACCACCAAAGACGCTCAAAATCCATCCACACCACGACAACACTCTAAGCAACCGTCCTCCAGAGTTACGCGAAGCACGATCACGTAAAGAAAACGAACTCGTCACATTTTCTGATCATAGCACAAACGAACCTTAAACCCTAAATTGGATTCGTTCAAAAAATTCTTGCATTTGAAAAATTATTCAACAATTTTCTCAACATCACAGATGCTCATAATAGCTTCAAACCAAATTTCAACATTTGTTATTGGATCCATTACTTGAAATTTGTAAAAATGCAATTTTTGTTCAAATACAAACTGCTCTTAGAATACTAAACTAAAAATCTTCATTTTTGTTTCAAAAATCATAATTTGCAGTAAGAATTCAAGTTATGAACTTGAATTAGCTTTTTATAACAATCAAATTTATCAATTTATTACTTGATTACCTGTAAACAAGATTACACAATATATTCCTCTAACAATTTTAAAACAGCTTTTAATAATACTAATTGAAGTTTAAACATCTTGTTTTCTTGAAAAATAAAGCTTAACAATGATTAGAAGAAAACAAATTTGAGTTTTGAAAAAAATATTCACCCTGTAACAAATAAACAGAGAAATATAGAGCAACACAGAATTATATTCAAACTATAACATATGCAATACCATATGATCAATGAATCTCCTGAACTGTTTTTAATTAAATTTAAACTTGAAGCTTTAAAATTGATGTTTACTCACTTGCAAGGTTTGCTGAACAGAGAGTTTTGAAAACCTGTAGTTGGAAACTGCCTTTGAATCTATTTTTGTAAACTGCAGTTTGAATCTGCCTGAGTTCTTTCTGTTTTTGGTTGAATTGAATTTGAGTTTACTTCCTTTTCTTGCTTTTTGTTTTTCTCTAGTTAGCTATGTTTTTTTATTGAACGAACTAAAATAGCTTAGATGCATACATATATATAGAAGAGAATAGATTGTATAAAGGAAGGTATTATCTGGTCAAGTGTTTTCTTCTTTTGTTATGAACAGATTTTCTAAATATTTTGAATGGACCTATTTTTGGCTGAGATGATGGCATTTAATGCCATTGTTTCCTAATATGTTTACATACTATTATTATGTTTTTGTTGTATATAAATATTTTGTATGTAAATATTCACTTGAAGGTAGACATTTAGGTTTTGTAAATGAAGATATTTTGTATAAAGACATTTTTTTATTATTTCCTAGCTTGTCACCATATACATATTAGTCTGGTATTATTTTATACCTTATGCTTACAAATTTTCAGTTTATGTTGCAAGCATACCATATCTACTTAATTCTTGTTTTCATTTTTATTTCTATTTGTATTTTAACTATCTCTATTTAAATTATATTCATATGCTTTACTTATATTTTATACTTATATTTATATTGATAGAATTTGATTTTATTTTAAACATTATCATCCATATATATTTTTATACCAAATGTTAATAAGATAGAGCATTTTAATTTAATTGTATAAGATAGATTTTATTTTAAATATTATTAAGAGACATAATTTAAAATTTCAAAATCAAATTTCCTTTTAAAAATTCAAATCTGTATAAACAAATGGCAAATATTTCCAAAAGATTTATTCATTTTAAAATGGTAAGTTTATATTTTATTTAATTGGATTAGATATTTATTAAAATATTATTGCCAAAATCCTGGGTCGTTACATTCCTCCCCCTTAAAAGAATTTCGTCCTCGAAATTTAAAACAAAAGATGATTAAAAAGCTTTTGTATCAACAATTCAAACATACATTAGCAAACAACCAAATAATTTATTATAACAAACATTACTAGCTATCTGGACACAAGTCCGGATAAGCTTTCCTAAAACTATCCAGAGTTTTCCAGGTGCAATCTCTGGGATCCTCGCTCCACTGCATTTTGACGAGCTTCACTAATTTGCTCCTGAGTAACTCTCGTCTTGATCAACAATACGAACTGGATTCCTGACCACAGTCAAATTTGGCTCGACCTCCAAATCTTCCTGGACTACTGGTTCTACAACTAATGATGGATCATGAACAAATTTCCTTTGATAGGATACATGGAATACATTATGAATTCCAGACATCCGTTTTGGCAATTCAATTCTGTAAGCTATAGCTCCAATCCTTTCCAATATCCGAAATGGTCCTATATATCTCGGGGCAAGTTTTCTCGTCTTTCCGAATCTAATAGCTCCTTTAATCGGGGAAACTTTGACAAAAACTAAATCACCAATCTCGAATTCCAATTGTCTCCTTCTCTTATCTGCGTACTTCTTTTGACAGTCCTGAGCTGCTCTCATCCTTTTCTTGATAAGCTCAACTTTAGCAGAAGCTTCTCGAATAAAGTCTGGCCCAAGCACAAGACGATCTTTCGACTCTTTCCAACAGGATGGGGATCTACACGGTCTTCCATAAAGAGATTCATAAGGAGCCATCTTAATACTCGCTTGGTAACTTTTATTATATGAGAATTCTACTAAATGAAGACGGTCTTCCCACGATCCACCAAAATCCAAAACACAAGCTCGCAGCATATCTTCTAGAATACGATTTAGCCTCTCCGTCTGTCCATCTTTCTGAGGATGATAGGCTGTAATCAATCTCAAACTCGTTCCCATAGCTGATTGTAGAACCTCCCAAAATTTGCTGGTGAAGATAGGATCACAATCACTTACTATGCTGACGGGAACACCATGCAATCTAACTATCTCCCTCAAGAAAATCTCTGCCAGAGAAGCTGCAGTACGAGTTGCCTTAACCGGTATAAAATGGGCGCTCTTAGTTAACTGATCCACAATAACCCATATTCCATCATTTCCTTTCTTGGTTCTTGGCAAACCGTCGATGAAATCCATAGAAATCATTTCCCACTTCCATTCTGCGACTTCCAAAGGCTGCAACAAACCGACTGACTTCTGCTGATCTCCTTTAACTTGCTGACAGATAGCACAACTATTAACGAAAGCAGCTACATCCCTCTTCATCTCGGCCACCAGAAAACTCTTCTCGTATCTTTATACATCTTAGAGATTCTTGGGTGGATATTTAGTCTGGAGCGATGACACTCAGCTAAGACTTCTTGCCTCGATCCATATATATTAGGCACAAACAAACGACCATTAATCCTCAAAGCAGCTTGATCGTCCACCTTGAACTCTGAATATCGACCATCCTTAGTTCCAAGAATCAGTTCTCCAAAAGTTCTATCATCCATTTTCTTACTTATGATTCTGTCCTGGAGAGATGGAACAACTTCCAAAAGAGACAAAACTGTATTCCTGCTAAGAGCATCAACCACAACATTCGCCTTCAAAACATGCCTCCTCAGTATCTCCAACACTATCCTCAACTACTGCTTGTTCTCTTCTTCAGACTTAGAATAGACTAGAATATCATCGATGAACACCAGAATGAACTTATTCAACACATCCCGAAAGACTCAATTCATTAGATCAACGAAGTAAACATGAGCGTTGGTTAACCCGAAGGGCGTAATCAACCATTCATAGAAACAATTCGGTCCCCTAAATGCAGTTAAGGGAATACTGTCCCAAGCTACCCTTAACTGATGGAAACCTGAAGCTAAATCCCGTTGAGAAAAGATAGAAGCTCCATGAAACTGGTTAAAAAGATCATCGATATGAGGAAGAGGATAATTATTTCGAATGGTCACCTTGTTCAATTCTCAATAGTCAACACAGAACCTTAGAGATCCATCCGATTTAGTGACAAACACCGCGGCAGAACCACAACAAGAAAAACTGGGCCTAATCAATCCCTTATCCATAAGATCCTGAGTCTGCTTAACAAACTCTTCTCTCTCCCTAGGAGCCATCCTCCTACTAGGCTGAATCACTGGCACTGCTCCTGGAATCAAATCAATGTGAAACTCTATCTCTCGATGTGGAGGCAAACACTTGACTTCATCGAATACATCAGGGAAATCCTGGACCACATCGATATCTTCAATCTTCTCCTGAAAAGTCACAAATCCATGCAAAAGACTACTCAAGTGAATTCCAGAATTATCACACGTCACTCTGGAAATTCTACCCAGTTCAGTTTCCAACGAAACTGTTCTCTCATCACAATTCAGAACAGCCTTATACTTATCGAACCAATCCATCCCCAATATAAGGTCAATCCGTTAAAATTCAACACATAAGGGTCACAAGAAAAACAATGGGACAGATAGGAAATCCTTAAGTCCTTACAGATCATATCTAATCTGGTTACCCTTCCTATAGGATTAGATACCAAAATGGGACAGTCAACGGTACTAGGGTTAAGAAAGAACTTCTCTACAGATTCCAGAGAAATAAAACTCAAAGAAGCACCCGAATCAAACAAAACTTTAATATACTTGCCATTTAAAAGTATTGTACCTTCCAATACTCCCTTACCCTTACATGAAGTAGATGGTGCACCTTCCAAAGCAAATACCTTATTTTGCCGAGCTTTATAAAGAAGCGGGCAATCCTTGATCATATGACCTGGTTGATGACAATTGAAACATAAAGATCTCTGAACCAAAGCCGAACCCGGTCCACTTTGATGTGACTACTGCTGCTGTTGGTGAAATCCTTTCCTGGGACACTTATTCGCCCAATGACCTTCTTGTTGACATATATAGTATTTGCGAGGTCCGTTGTTGTTTCCAGTCTTCTTCTTGCTCTGCTTCCTCCATATGGGATTGAACTTCCTCTTATTCGAATTAGCAGAATTTCCTCCTAATGCTGCTACTGGTGCCACTGATCTCTTATTCATCAAATCCTTATATCTCAGGGCCATATCAATCAACTCAACAAAAGATCCTTTCAAATGCGCCATCATCTTTTCATGAAATTCCGGCCTCAATCCTTGCACAAACATTTTGTTCTTTTTGAGTGGAGTATCAATGAGTCCAAGTTCGTAGTAAGAAAGTTCATTGAATTTGGTCTCATACTCCGCTATAGACATGCTTCCTTGCTTCAAATTTAGAAAATCCCGATACAGACGAGTTTTCCCTGCTGTTGGCATGAATTTCTCCTCAAACAACTCCTTAAATCTTTCCCAAGAAATGTCTTCCTTGGAAATATTTGCTACCGTTGCATCCCACCAGGCTACTGCGCCTCCCTGCAATTGCCATGAAGCCATTTCCCTTTTTCGCTCATCAGACAATTTCATGCTCTTAAAGATGCGCTCAGAAGAGTGTAGCCAAGCTTGGACCTCAATTATAGATTCTGACCCTTTAAATGGTTTACCTCCAAGGTTGATGAAGACTTTGCATAAAGCAGCAAAAGTAACTTGAGGCGGTACTGGATCTACAGCCTCACTAGCAGTTTGACTTTGTCCATTATCAGTCGAGGTACTGCCCCTACCCCTACCTAAACTCATGTTGGCGACCTGAACAGGTAACTCAACAAATTTAGATAGGTATATAATTATATGAAAATACAAATACGCACTCTCAAGATAAATATTATTCCAGAGCCTAGGTATTATCTCAACCTATGCTCTGACACCAACTGTGACGACCCACCTTTCTACTCACAGAAAGATGTATCATCAATTAGAAAAGAAAGGGATAGAAATAGAAAAGAATAGAAAGAAAGAAATAACAACATCAGAATCTCACAGCGGAACGGAGCAAAATATAATACATCACATAAGCTATTACATAGTTTACATATATTAGAGTTATACAATATCATACACATGACAGTCATATATACATCTGTGACTACATACATCCCAAAATATAACATACACTAACTAACACAGCGGAACTAGATAGATACATACGTTTGGAACTCTTGCTCCAAGCTCCTCCAGAAACAAACGATCCAAAACCTATCACTTGGCTACTCATAAAAATTTGAGTACCCAAAAGTTATAAAAACAAAAATAAACCCTGGGTCAGACATGAGTCTGGTATGAGTAAACGGTTTAAAGTTGTTTAACTTTGAAAAACATTTGAAAATAAAGGTATCACGTAAGACTCCCCATACATAAATACGGGTAAGTTTTTACCTTACGCTAACCAAACAATTTAATAGGAAATCCAGTGATATTATAATAGTGTCTAGGGTTTTTAAGTAAAATACAGAAATAGCTGAAATGCTTACATCTCACATTCCAACATAGTTGGGCACAATAAAAACGTACGGCACTTATTGGAAATTGGATTCCATACAATGGCAGGGCTACTGGGGTACCACCCGTCACAATACGAGGCCTAGATCACCGTACCGAGGATCACTCCCGACACCCTACAACACAAGGCCAGAACCATTCCTTACTGAACAGTCCCGAATAAGATAACCCCGCGGTTGTAGCTAGCAACCGTCCATACAGCCGAAATAAAAAGGGACATCTAGGCAGGGGTATATCTCATTCTGCTTGGGTGCTACCCACCTAACCTTGCTGCACATCTCCTGTTTTAGCCATTCCCGGTTGTTGAGGCTTGAGGTTACGATTAACTTTATAGAACATATCTCTTAGAATGCTCATCGTCCGCCTGACGATGTTCTGAAAGCATTCAATCCATACAAGTTCTTTCCAGGTTTGAATGAAACCGAAGGCATTATCTCTTTACACTCATTTTGGAATCACCCTCAGAGTCAACAACAATAACCCTTGCATTCTGAAACACCATCTCGATCTTCACTTGGAAATTTACGACCTAATGTTTAATTTGGATCGATGTGGTTTTCGGATAATCATAAATGACACCTGATCCCGGTCTCAACGAAATCCAAATGCCATTTTAAAGGTCAAGTTGTTTAATAGTTTAAACAGTTTAATTCAACACTTTGAATTCACATAGCATTTATCACAGATAAATAATACACAATCATCATAGATATATCAAGCCATGTCATAGAAGCATAACAGAATGTCACCAAATAAATATCACAAATCAGATATCCTACTTATACAATATTCATAAGCAAGCATCTTAAATTCTTATTGTAATTATTTAAACTAATTACTTGAGAATTAATCACTTAACCCTGTTTAATTAATTATCAATTAATTAAATAACTATTCCATTTCAAATCATTTAATGAGTTAATTACTTCTCAATCAATTTATTAAATCTTAATTACTTAATTAATTACCCCTTAATTATTAATTAATAAGCTAATTATTAATTAATAAAACTTAATTATCCATTTATTAACCACTAATTACTTAATTAATCAATTATTAGTTCTTAATTAAATTACTTAATTTTGAACTACTAATCATACATTAATTAACTTTAAGTAGTTAATTACAAATTTACTTATCACTGAATCATAAATTAACCAATTTCTAATGATAATTATAAAGTAATCATTCTTAATTATTTTCTTGAATAATTAACTAATTATTAATTATTCATCTTAATTATCATTCAAAAGTCTTCTTTAAACTTTGAAAATCAATTTATTACTAACTACAAACTTTAATGTTAATCCTTTTATACTTAATTCAAATTAATTACTTAATTAAAATATTAATTAAGAGTTTAAAAACATTGTTAAGCATTAACTAAGATAATTAAAACTTGTATTAGAGTCTTAACTTAAATTGTTAAACACTAATTTAGTTTACAATGCTTAAACCCTGTTGAAATACAATTTGCTTAACTTTTTTTTTAGTAAGTTGAAGTTTAAACTTAGGTTTAAATTAAAGTATCTGCAACACTCACGTACTCGATCTAAAAGTTGAAGCAAGCGACTACTATACTCGAGTAACGATTTGAGATCGTTCACCTACAACAACCCTGACACCCATCCCCACGCTGTACACGTGCACAGCGACGTGCCGAAGCTCCGGTGAACTCCAACACCTCAGGAAAGTCACAAATCTCTCAAATACTCCAAAACCAAACACGGTTCGCCTCCAAACATTCGAAGTCGAAAAAAAGCAGTATGCTCGAAAAACTGCAAACACGACCCACTAACTAAAACACCTCACCACCACCGCACAAACCACTGGAGACGCCCAAAATCCATCCACACCACGATAACACTCTACGCAACCATCCTCCAGAGTTGCGCGAAGCTCGATCACGTAAAGAAGACGAACTCGTCACATTTTCTGATCATAGCACAAACGAACCTTAAACCCTAAATTGGATTCGTTCGATAAATTCGTGCATTTGAAAAATTATTCAACAATTTTCTCAACATCACAAATGTTCATACTAGCTTCAAATCAAATTTCAACATTTATTATTGAATCGATTACTAGAAGTTTGTAAAAATGCAATTTTTGTTCAAATACAAACTGCTCTTAGAATACTAAACTAAAAATCTTCATTTTTGTTTTAAAAATCATAATTTGCAGTAAGAATTCAAGTTATGAACTTGAATTATCTTTTTATAACAATCGAATTTATCCATTTATTACTTGATTACCTGTAAACAAGATTACAGAAGTATATTCCTCTAACAATTTTTAAAATAGCTTTAAAAATCCTGATTGAAGTTTAAACATCTTATTTTGTTGAAAAATTAAAGCTTAACAATGATTAGAAGAAAACAAATTTGATTTTTGAAAAAATATCCACCCTGTAACAAATAAACAGAGAAGTATAGAGCAACACAGAATTATATTCAAACTATAACATATGCAATACCATATGATCAATGAATCTCCTGAACTGTTTTTAATTAAATTTAAACTTGAAGCTTTAAAATTGATGTTTACTCACTTGCAAGGTTTACTGAACGGAGAACAATTCCTGTTTTCTTTTGAAAACCTGTAGTTGGAAACTGCCTTTGAATCTGTTTTTGTAAACTGCAGTTTGAATCTTCCTGAGTTCTTTTTGTTTTTGGTTGAATTGAATTTGGATTTACTTCCTTTTCTTGCTTTTTGTTTTTCTCTGGTTAGCTAAGTTTTTTTACTGAACGAACTAAAATAGCTTAGATGCATACATATATATATATATAAGAGAACAGATTGTATAAAGGAAGGTATTATCTGGTCAAGTGTTTTCTTCTTTTGTTATGAGCAGATTTTCTAAATATTTTGAATGGACCTATTTTTGGCTGAGATGATGGCATTTAATGCCATTGTTTCCTAATATGTTTACATACTATTATTATGTTTCTGTTGTATATAAATATTTTGTATGTAAATATTCACTTGCAGGTAGACATTTGGGTTTTGTAAATGAAGATATTTTGTATAAAGACATTTGTTTTATTATTTCCTAGCTTGTCACCATGTACATATTTGTTTGGTATTATTTTATACCTTGTGCTTACAAATTTTCAGTTTATGTTGCAAGCATACCATATCTACTTAATTCTTGTTTTCATTTTTATTTCTATTTATATTTTAACTATCAATATTTAAATTATATTCATATGCTTTACTTATATTTTATACTTATATTTATATTGATAGAATTTGATTTTAGTTTAAACATTATCATCCATATATATTTTTATACCAAATGTTAATAAGATAGAGCATTTTAATTTAATTATATAAGATAGATTTTATTTTAAATATTATTAAGAGACTTATTTTAAATTTTCAAAATCAAATTTCCTTTTAAAAATACAAATCTATATAAACAAATGGCAAATATTTCCAAAAGATTTATTCATTTTAAAATGATAAGTTTACATTTTATTTAATTGGATTAAATATTTATTAAAATATTATTGCCAAAATCCCGGATCGTTACAGGGTCTCCAAAACACTTGAATAGAGCAAACTGACACAGTATTGTTTTCAAATTTACTAAATGAATAAATTTTGTATAATTACAGTATATATAAGTATGACTTTCTAAATTTTGATAGTTAACTGACTTAGATGTTTAGAAATAATATTTGACTCTGTATGTAGCTTGTAACCATTAGCTTTTGTTTTATATATAAATAATTAAACTATAAAACATGATTATAAATTAATTTGAAAATTAAAATGAATTTAAATCAAGAATTTGAGATTTAATTTTCGATGATTTCGAACTTTGGTTTTAAAGTTTTAACAGATATATTATTTGAAGTATTTTTCGAATAGAAATCGTTTTCAAAGAATTTTAAAGTTTTAAGGCAGTGCTCTTCTCTTTGTCGCTGGAAAATAATTTCGATGATGACTGCAGCATCATCGACATTCATTTTCTAGTTTCGAAGTAAAGAGACTATCCTGTAGTTTTACTACTGTTTTGCTTTGGAGAATTAAATTGATTTGAAATTCAAAAATTATGACTTGATTTAAAATACATATATTGGTATATGATTTCGAAGTTGATTTGATATATATTTAGTATATATTATTATGTACCTCTAATATAGTTGAAGTTAATCGGAAATTTGATTCTTAAATTTTATCTTAAAGGATGATTTCAATTGTAAAAGAGAATCAAAATTTTGAATAAATATTTAAGCTTGAGATAATTGAATTAAAAAGTTATATTTGTATAATATTCTATTGCATTCCAATATAACTTACCTAAATTATTCAGAAGTTGAATATGTAATTGGATTATATACAATATAAAAATATTTTATAAATAAAATTCGAGTGGTTATAATAAATGTTATACACTTAAATTCTAGTTATAAAAGATTAATAGAGGTAAATAGAATAAAAAGGAAAATTGAATAATATACAGTATAAATGGTGTTAAAGGAACTTTTAAATAAATTGGTATATTCTATTCAAATTAATTAATTTTGTAAATTTTTTTTTTATAAAGTTAGTGTTTTTGAATAAGATGTATTGTTTACTTAATTCTTTCTATTTCCCTTCTTTTTTCCTTTTCGGGGACGAAAAGTTTTGAGTGGGGGAGAGTGTAACAATCCATAAATTTTGGTAATTAAAAATAGTTGATTTTATAAGATTTTTGTAATTAAAATATTAAAAAAAAAGAAATTGGTTATTTAATGCGGATGTAATAACTAATTCGAATGGTAGAGAATGTAATTTAAGCTAAATTATTGATAGATTGAAGGAGATTACAATAAATTGAAATAATGTAAATGTTGTATTTATGAATGAGGTATAATATAATGAATGGCAACTGAGTAAGACCATGTTCCTGTAAGTAATTGTAACTTTGTTCTGTAGACAATAAACTTATAAATGCAGTTAAAAGTAAACAGTGATAATTATTATGTGTTACATGTTTATTTAGTCTATTAAATTGAAATGAGAAGTCAATTTTTAATAAATATAAACAAAAGTTACATTAATGTGAAATGTAATACAATGTCTAGAAGTTCTTAAATTGGAGTATATTAAAGAATGAATGGTTAACTAGGTTTGTAGAGTAGTAATGGACTTAAAAAAAAGATTTGGAATTGAACCAAATTTATGTATTGAAATTCAATCTTTAATAATTCGATCTGTTGTAGAAAATGGAATTAAATATTACGTTATTTGAAATTAAGATAAAATAGGAATATTAATGCACTATGGTATAAACCATGATAATTATACTGTATAATGAAATGGATTGAATAACTAGATGGAGTTAGGAATATGGATTTATTGAGAATTTAAAACTTATACTTTTTAAACTGGATAAATTGCAGTGTTTTACACGCAATAAATTTCTGTACTTTTATTATATACATATTTTATATTTTTCCTATATCCATCTCTATTTTATCTTTTTATTTTTATATGTCTAGGCTTTTATTGTATTTATTGGAGTTTATTGTGTATATTCTTTTATTTAATGGCTTGGAAACAAATTAATTAGACATACGTTACTTTGTTTAATTAGGCATAGGTTACATTTGCTTTATTTCTTGCCTTTTATTTACCTATCTATTTAATTACCTACCATAGCCATGTATATTTTTTCTACCTGTGAGAAATCATTCCACCAATCACATAAAAGAAGATTTATTTCTCATCTCAAACTCCTCATTTTCATTTGCAATTAAGAATAAATATATTCGTTCCTTTCTCCTTAATTACGCCTTTTCAGTTTCCTAGCATTTACTTCTTTGTTTGCCTTCCAAACCACTCCATCTATTAGCCGTGAGAAACTTTATCAATTCACATACAAAAATTTATTTCCCACTTTCCATATTCATTTGCATTTAAGAATAAAATATATATAAGTTTATTTCTCCTTAGCTTATGCCTTTTTGTTTCCTATCATTTACTACTCCTTAGCCATTCTTTTTTTTTCTTCCATCTTTAGCCATGTATTTCTTTTGATAACTCACGCACAAACAATTCTCAAAACTCCTCATTATCATTTGCGTGATGAAAAAAATACAGAAACTCTAATTATTCCATGGCTTCGTCTTCTTCTTTTTCTATTTACCTTTCTCTTTTCTTTTGTTCTTCTTCAAGAATGGCTTGGTCTCCACTTATTGCCGACCATACCACCTCCTCCTCACCCCAAAAGCCTAGCTGTGACCACCCTAGAAGCATATATCGCCAAAGTTGATAACAAACCTTAACCAAGCCATGTATTGATAACCTTGCTTTGATTTATCAAGGTTGGGTCATTTTATTTTCTATCTTTTCATTATTTTTATCTATATTATTTTGTATTGAATCATTGCTTATATATATTATGTATTATGTTGTTTAAAAGTTTAGATCTGACTCTTCATCCACTCAAAAAATATAGTCGTGCTTTGTCGTTCCTTTTCGTGCTTTGCGGAGTATGGATGTGTTTTTGATTTTGATTCTAGCTTCCAAAAAGGTGAGATTTTTCACTCTAGACAACGTACTTTTATAATTGTGAAATGATGACAAGTGAATTGTAAAAATTATTATGCTATTTTCATACATGCGTGTGATTCATTATATGATGTTAAATGCTATTTATATATTTGTTACATCATTTGTTATGATACTATATGCTATATTGTTATATTTATTTCCTGTTTATCACACTGCAAGTTTCCTATTACTATGGGATGAAGTGGTACATACCCGAACGGACTTTAGGATAAGGAAAATCACTACGGGCTGAAATCATAGGCTCGAGTGCTTTTTTTATTGTTTTTTGTTGTTTTTATTTTTCTTGGGATTGCTGGTTTGAAATGATAGAACCCGGATTTTTCTTTTAAATTACGGATTGAAATGATACATATCCGTGTCACTTGACCTAGGTTAGAAAATATTATACAGGCCCATGGTTCATATTTTTAAAGTAATATTTTCCTAAAAAATTATTAAGTATTTTGAAATTTTGGAATATATGGAATTTCAACTTAAAATTTGATTTAAGGATTTGAAATATAAAGAGATATCGGTTTTTATGAGTTAAAATGTTATAAGCTGATAACTGGTTTAAAGGGTAACTTAAAAATCTTTATTTGGTTTTAAATAGCAATTTAAAGATTTTTATTTGTGATAAATAATTTAATAATTAAAGTTGGTTAATATGGAATTTTAAAATCTAACCTGATAATTGCAATCAATCTTTAGTTTTGAAATGAGTATGTTTGTATAATAAATGGTGTATTTTAAATTGAGAAAATGAAATATAGTTTTTAATTAATGAAAGAAACGTGTAAGTTTTTAATTAATGCAAGAAACATGTAAAGTCCTAATTAATGAAAGAACATGTAAAGTTTTTAATTAATGCAAGAAACATGTAAAGTTTTAATTAATGAAAGAAACATGAAAAGTCCTAATTAATGAAAGAAAAATGTAAAGTTTTAATTAATGTGGTATTGATTAAATTAATAAATGCTCTTTACAGTAATAGAAATGTAAATTAAAATGTACATTTGATAATGTAAGTTTTAATAGTGTAATATTAATTAAAATGATAAATGCTCTTTATTGTAATAAATGAAAGTTAAAACGTACATTTGATATGTAAGTTGTAATTAATGTAAATGGCATATTTTAAATGATTAAATAATAAAGTTTCTTTATTGTAATAATAATGTAAGTTAATAAGGTACTTTGAACCTAACATAAGAATTTCAGCTTTAAATTGTATATTACAGTAACAAAGTTTATTTAACTATAAGGCTATGATAAAATGACCATGTTAAAATTTATAAGTATACAAATATTTTGGTTATATAAAATGTTAAAGTGGAAAGTATTACATTCCAAAAATGCTATGATTCCTAAGTATTGTGATTTCAGCAGTATGAATTCCAAATGATAACATTTCTAAATTGTTAGGATTTCAAAGTATTATGGTTTCAAAGTGTTTGGTTTAAGATGATTTAGGACAATATTTCGATTTTAATAAATTGACGGAATATTCAATGATTTGGAAACTTGGGTTTTATTTAAATAAGATATTGCTTTGGTCTTTGGAATTTAAAGGATAGATTATTACTTTGGTTTTTGAAATGGGAAATGATATATTGATTTGATTTTGAAAGGAAATAATATAGTATTTAGTTTTGAAATGGATATGATATTTTGGTTTTAAAGTGTAAATGATTTTGAAAGAAATATCCATGGGTTATAATAACCATTGGTTGTTAAAGAGACGGGGATCAGATATGGGCATACTCTCAGTCGATACCGAAAACCACTTTAACAACCGTGTACGCGGTGGAGATTGCAGAATGGAGTAGGATGGTGGCGGCATTCCTTTGAGGTATATTCGTGGACCCGACTCCCGTGAGTTGGCATAAGGTGGCTAAACAGGAGCGATTGATGGGCTAATGAGGTAGCACCTTTGATCGGACACATCCCTTCGATATTCTACTTTGACTTTTGGATTGATTCGGTGGCCTCTTTTGATTTTTTTGATTTGGGGGTGTGGCTCGAGGTGGGCGGTAGCTGCGGTTATGCGTTACCACCGGCCCGGAAGTGTAATTGGTATATCTACCCTGGCATTGCCTAGTTGTGCCGCGTTATCTACCCTAGCACGCCTTGTACGAGTTTGATTTGTGTTGTACCTATGGAGTATCCTCCGGTAGCCTCCAGATCAGGATGTATTACGGTGCTGTATAGACTATTGGCACTAGTACGTGTTAAGGGCTATATGGGTAACCCCTTAACGCTACTTAAAAGTAAGTTTATTTTACTATAGACATTATTATAATTGAGAAATATTACAACATAGTAAAGAGTTTAATGGATCCTTAGAGGATGGGCGGTCCTAAGCATCCTTTAAGTTACTTGTACCTTATATTACAGTTAACTTGAGTTGGTTTACATTGTATAAGTATGTATGCCTGACTTGAGTGTTTTGTGTTTTGCTTTACGCTCGGGTCAGACTGAGTGATACAGCATTAGAGACTCACCTCCGGAGTTAGAGCTTTACTTGGAAACCTAGCTATCTATTTCGCTTTCAGTTATCCAGTTGATTCCGGTTACTCAATTGAGTCCAGTGATGGACTCTGTTTGCACTTGATATCATATTGAGACTTCTGTTGTATCTTGCTTAGCTCTGATGTACATTTATATAGTAGCTTCATGAGGTACTATTTCTTTACTTCCGCTGCATTTTATTACTCTATGTCTATGATCTGTGACTATTTATTTACTGTTTATGCTGTGTTTTGCCAAATTTAAATTACAATTCGGTATTTTGAACAATTCAAGTCCGACATGTGAGGATGCGAATGGTTGAAAATAGAGGGTCATTGCAACTAATTATCTGACAAAGATTTTGCATGTGACAGGCTTTTGGGAAAGTGTTAAATCTCGAATGCAAAATACCTAAAATCCTCATGAATATCTAAAATCCTTATTTCTTTGTCGATCTGACCTCCAAGCCAACATTTTTTGGCTCTCTTTCACCAATGACTATGTCGTTAATGGTAAAGCACTTTCCATCTCCTGATTTTTTTTTGCAATTTTATCTATTTGATTTTCTCAACTAGAATCCTTATATTCGATTCACTTGACAAACATTTACATGTTAATTGATTTTTATTACCTGATTTCTTTTTCATTGATCAAAAATTCGGTTGGTCCTCCGTTTCGTTTATACAAGTTTGTTATGTCTAAAAAACTAATAATAGATAAAATAGTGTTACTTATTTCCATTGGTTTAGTTCAATTGTTTTGTACCTTGCCATATATAACACCACACAGTAAACTATGAAAGTTACAATAATGCATAAAGAAGACCAAGTTAATGGGTTGAAAGGTTAGACTTATATTCAAATTCCAATTGAAATATCAATGGTTTATTTTTATTGTTTGATATTTATATTTATATATTTATATTATAAAAATATTTGTTAAAACCTCTTACTGTATGTAGACTGTTACTTCAGATCTTTTTTACTTTTAATTTAGGGTATTTTTTGTTATCATTGGGGAATAAATATTGTTTGATACCTATTTATATTGTAAAAATAGGTCGAAACCTTTGACTGTGAATAGGCTTTATTTCAGAGCTTTTTTTTACTTCTAAATTTAGGGTCTTTTTTCTTATCATAGGGGAACCTTTTGGGATACTGGTTGTTAATTTTTTTACATAACACACACACACATCCCTGGCTAAAACTTTTTCCCAAGGTACAATAGTTGGGTGCAACTCATTTATGCGAAGTAAAAAATGATAGGTAGTATTAGAAATCAAAATGCAATTGTACTCGTTAAAACTTAAATATGAAAGTTGATATTATGCTCATAATGCTACTTACATAGTTGAAATGGTAGGTGTTTTGCATATTTGGTTGTAAATAACTGTGTAACGTCTAGTTTCAAACAGATCAATTTATACTGTTAACTTATCTAACAATATATGTTCTGCTAGATATGTTTTTTCAGTACTCTTCCATATATGGTTTATTTGCATCTTTCCTCATTTATGAGGTGAGATCAGAGGAAAAAGTCCAGATGCGAAAATTATGACAATTTGAAGTCCACATTGATTTCCTGTTATCAACCATGATTGCTGGGGTTTCTTATCATTTATCTTTCTTAAAACTATGTTGTCAATATTTTGATTAGGAATATTTTTTCTTACAATTTTTAAACTATTATTCATAGGATTAAATCAAGCAGCTGCAAACTTCTTAGAATTGTTTCTTATAGGCTTTATGAGATGATAAGTCGTTTAACATCTAGTGTCAACCAGGATAGCAACACCTTACTTTCAGTGCAAGGGAATATTGAGTTTCGAAATGTATATTTTTATTATCTATCCCGACCGAAAATCCCTATTCTTAGTGGGATTTATTTGACTGTTCCTATTAGACAAATTGTAAGATAATGCAACCATGTTTCAAAAAGATATTCATAGTCCCGCAATTTTTTTGAACTGTATCCATCCAAAGATGCACGTACGGTTCAAAAGGGATATAACTTTGTCCTAATCAACCAACTTTATCAAGAAAAATTAATTTTCTTAGGACAATAAGTTGATAGCAAGATCTCAAATCAACTTGTTGGTCTCATGGTATATCTCAGTATAGAAGTTGATACTAAGGATCTTTTTTTGTTTATAAATTCCCCTGGTGGATGGGTAATACTAGGAATCGCTATTTGTGATACTATGCAATTTTTTTTCCCCGATGAACATATAATATGCATGGGATTAGCCTCTTCAATGGGATCCTTCCTTCTGGTCGGAGGGGAAATTACCAAACATCTATCATTCCCCCATGCTTGGCGCCAATGAGTTTTTATTAAAAAAAGAAGAAGATGAAGACTATGCCTTCACCATATTAAATATGAATAATAGGTAATAATAGCATGGCACTTCGAGTTCGATATGAATAAACTAATATTGTTTTTTCTAACATGATATTTTCTATCGAGATAGTAGTATGAAAAAAGTTATTTCCGACTTGATCCTCTATGTCAAGAGCGCATTTCAACATCACAAACCGTTTTCTTCCACACCAGAAGCCTTTTTCTGACATTTCTCTTATGAAGAAAATAGTATGAAAAAAAGAAACTTTGGGATTGCTAAATCACAGACGAGATAAATATAGAAAGCAACAGAACCATCATAGTATTTTTTTTACATTACAATATGAATGAAAGGAAGGGTGGTAAATGGGTCATTCAACAATCTAGATCGGATGGATTCCTTTTTCTTCTTCGATAAAATAGAAGGGGAAAAGGAATTTCCATTGCAGAGCCGTATGCAATGCATAAAAGGTGCCTGTACGGTCCGTTGTTCAATTCTATTCTTTTTCTTGTTTTTTTAGTCCTTACTTTAATCTAATTCTTCAAGATAGAAGAACCGTTCATGCATGATGTTAGATCAATATTATCAGGGTTATGATTCACCAACCTGCTAGTTTTTTTTATGAGGCACAAGAAGGGGAATTTATCTTGGAAGTGGAAGAACAATCAGACTTCCCGAAACCCTCACAAAGGTTTATCTACAAAGAACAGGTAACCCTTTATGGGTCATATTCGGAGACATGGAGAGAGATGTTTTTATGTCAGCAACATAAGCCCAAGCTCATGGCATTGTTGATCTTGTAGCAGTCGAAAATGAAACTATTGGGGATTTTGCCTAAATATATGATTCCCTCCATAATTCTATTTTTTCGTGATTTGATATTGAATGTAAATAATTCATAACCATCAATAAATCAGGTTAAGATCGATCTACACCAACCTATTTTATTATATATATGTATGATATGCCGACAATTAAACAACTTATTAGAAACACAAGATAGCTAATACGAAATATCATGAAATCCCCCACACTTAGGGGTGCCCTCAACGACGGGGAACATGTACTCGGGTGTATGTGCGACTTGTTTAGATCATGAGTTCAAACAAAATAAATACAGCAATTTTTCAAGTACCAATCACCAGTACCAAGGAATAAAGATAGATAGGATGGAAAAACTTACTATCTATAAAGCTAAAGATTCATCATCTACGTATATTTTGTGTATTAAATTTATGGTTTCCATTGGTGCAAATCCAATCACCTCAGTTTGAGATGAGAAGTAATTCCCCATTGGTAGCAAATAGTTATCTATTAAGTAGAAGAAAGAGTACTATAAAGAAGCAAAAAGGTTATGTTCCTATTCTTTAAAGAACGGACTAACAAGGTCAGCTACCTAGCTAACTTTCATAATTAAATGCCGGCACTGTATGGATAACCCTTTTGTGAAAAGAACTATTGTTGATTGGTAGAGCTAAACTAAGGAATGTGAACTATACAAGTTCACAATAACATTTGGTTAAATGAAAGAAAAGTCTTCGGTGTATAGAGAGACCTCATTGTTTACGAAGTAACCATAGAAACGATAGAACCTACTATTTTTTTGCTAGAATTTATTATTTTGGGTAGAATACCCAGAGAAAGTAAATAATAGTGGTTGGGAAGGTCATAGTAGCAAAAGCCATTGGAATTTATATTTATATATCGGAAAAATCCATTTTGGTATTAATTAACGAGAGGGGGGATAAGAGGATGATTGAAAGAAAAGAAATCAATTAGTTATTCATTAAAGTATAATTTGATTCAATGACCAGAGTTAGACGAGGATTATAGCTCGGAGACGTCGAACAAAAATTCATTTATTTGCATCAACCTTTATAGGGGCCCATTCAAGACTTACCCGAACTGCTACTCAACAGAAAATGAGAGCTTTGGTTTCCTCTCATCGGGATAGGGGCAGACAAAAGAGGGACTTTCGTTGTTTGTGGATCACTCAAATAAATGCAGCAGCTCATGAGAATATGGTATTCTATAGTTATAGTACATTCATATACAATCTGTATAACAAGCAATTGCTTCTTAATCATAAAATACTTGCACAAATAGCTATATCAAATAAGAATTGTATTTACATGATTTCCTATAATATTAGCAAATAAAAGAGATTAAAAAGTCATATATATATATAGCGAAAACAGAATAAAATTCCCCAGAGAATGGACTCCAGGAAGATAGAATAAAAATGAATTTAAGAAATTAAAAAGAAATTAAGATGGTAGTGGGATTGAACGAACATGTTTAAAAAAAAAGATTTCTTCTTTCCCTATTTGTTGTTTCTTATAACACAACAATCAAATCTAGATTCAAGGTTTTCGAGCAAAACATCAATCTGAGCTTGAGATCTGCTTGGATTTTTGAATCAACAGAAAGATTATATCTATGAGTACATCTATTTATTTCGAGTTCTGGGACTAGCCTTTCTAGGTATCGACTCAGCGCTCTCAAACTGTTTTTCATTATTAAGAAAAGGTAATAAAGATAAAATACGTGCTTGTTTTATAGCAATAGTAATTAATCATTGTTGTTTCAAGGTCAATCTATTCACTCGTCAAGATAATATTTTTCCTTGTTTACAAATAAATCGACTAATTAAACTCATGTTTCCATAATCAATTTGATCCCCGATTCAATTTGGGGAAAACGCCTATGAAAAGATCGCTTGGATTTGTGAAAAGGTTGCTTGGATTTATCCATGGTTTATTCCTTATCTCTAAATTTCTATTTCTTTATTCATTTTAGATTTGATCAAAATTAGTTTTCTTTTTTTATTTGTATATTATATATTTATATACATATATACATATATATATATATATATGTTAAGTTTTTCTTTTTCCTGTTCCTTTGAAAAATTATACAATACATATGTTCCATTCGATCTGTTTCTTTATTTCCCCATGAATCGTATGCTTGCAACAATAACGACAAAACTTTCTCAAGTCTAATCGACTAGGTGTATTGTGTCGATTCTTTGCCCGGAAATTTCTTATTGACACCATTTTGGGCACAACTGGTACACTCCAAAATGACTCTAACTTGAACATCTTTACCCTTAGCCATGAACCTCCTTTAAATTTTTGATCAACTTAATTCCTATATTTTTGACCTGAATCTAAATCTAAGAAGAAAACAACAAAAAAGAAAAGAAAAATATAAATAGAAATAAAAGTTACTAACTAGTTAATTCCAATTAATACTGATAGAAATTAATAGAATATATTAATTTTATGTGAGTAATACAATTTTTTCTAATTATCAATTATTCTTTCTAGTATTTCATTGAAGTATCCTTCTTTCTATGCTATGATTTCATGGAATTTTTTACCCTATACAGGAACCTCTTTTTCATTTCTGTTCTCCAAAACAAAATAGGATTTTAAACTATAATTAGAAAAAGGGGAATGACAAGGCACCGAGGAATAAACGATTAATTTCTGTTAATAGACCCGCTAAAGACCCAAACCATAGAGTAGTTAGCACGGGTGCTGTGGGGAGATATGTTTTTATATCCCGCATTGAAAATCCTCCTTCTTTATTGTAATACATATATGGTCAGATGTTGTAGTTCAAGATCATTTGTCTTCTTTGTACGGAATTCCTAACAAAAATAAATATTTATGATGAGCAGTAGATGAGGTTTTCCTATCCCTGTCTCTCAAGCATTCTAATAAATATGCATTCTTTTTTTATCAGATGTATATAATTTTTGATTATTTATTATATGAAAACAAAAAGAAGAAATGACGGGAAATTTTTATATGGATACAGAAAAAAATAATGATATGGAAAACAAGACATGGATTTTGTACAATGACGTTGTACAACAATTTTAAAAAGGATGTAGCGCAGCTTGGTAGCGCGTTTGTTTTGGGTACAAAATGTCATGGGTTCAAATCCTATCATCCTTACCTATTACTTCTCCTAGGGGACAGTAACGAAAGGAAAGATTAATTGAGTGAGATCAGTTAAATAAAAATGAAATAAAATAAGGCATTCATTATCTTTCATTTTTTACCTGGATTGGTATGCAAGACTAGGGTAAAAAAATACTTTTCTTTTCAACTGTAATTCTAGTCATAGGAAAGCGTTCTTAGTTCAGTTCGATAGAACGCGGGTCTCTAAAACCCGATGTCGTAGGTTCAAATCCTACAGAGCATGATTCCATTTATTTTATTTTGAATCATAATAAAAAAAACTTCACAAAACATCGTTGAATAGCATTTTTTCTTGATTGATCTCCTGGCTACAGATTTGAACCTCTGACATTAGAGTTGCGTTATGCCAGTAGAGATAGTTTAATGTAAGAGTGTAATAAATGCGACCTCACCGAAAAGGCTTAGGATAACGGGAGTTGATAATGAAATTCAAGATTCATTTATGATCATCATTTTTTTGTATAATGGTAATTTACTATAGTCAAACTGCTATCAATTAACTACTAACTACATGAAACAATCTTGTGTGAGATAGGTGAAGTTCTTTTAGATGGAGAGAATATAAAGAGCTTGAAATTGGAATGGTTAGGAAGTCAAATTGGACTCGTGACCCAAGAGCCAGCAATGTTAAGTTTGAAAATCAGAGATAATATTGCATATGGAAGATTTTATGACCTACCCTTTTTGGGTACTTAAAGAAGCTTTTATGAATGTTTTGTTAATTCAATGATATTTTATGGTGGTTTGTAAATTACCGATATATGTAATGACAATTGGTCATGGTGCATTGAACCATGACAGGAATCCTCTGATAATTTCTAGAAAGGACTAAGTGAAGGTCGAACACCGTAAGTAGGCTATGGGAACAGATAAATGTCTCTAAGTAATATATGTACTAACTCTAAAGCCATCTAGATATGCAGTAACATAGGAAGAGTATAAGATTACTATATTGTCTATAAAGATCTTTATGAGGTACAATGAATTTGAACTTGCTATTTTTTCCTCAGTTAAGTACCATGAAAATGACTATCAATAATTCCCATTGAAGTTTGAATTGTAATTACTTTTATGTCAAAAACGACCTTAAGTTCTTGTTGAGGTGCTAATCTGACTCTATTATTGATGATGGGATTTCACTTTCACCTAGAGTGAACCCTTACAAATTTCATCCACTTATGTGCATCTGGCATTGAATACTACGATAAATTGTAATTAATTCATTGCATATTGACTGTTCTCCTTTTTGCATTCGGTGATGTGAAAATTATACTTGCTCATGCTTACGTGCTCCTTTAAGTTTATCCTACACACACATGTAAGAAATTTGTTTCACACATTGCACCAAACGCACATGCACTTTTGTTAACAATCCTATGTTTTGGTGCTCCAAGGTTCCACTGTAGTTATAGGTAGGCTGTTGAGTAACAAAAATTTCATGCTTCCAAATATGTTTTTATAATTATTATGTTTGAAAATGTTCTGAATTCACCTTCTTCTTATTTGTTTGTTTACCTTACTTTAAAATTATGTCTATGTATTGCAGCCATTTTTGGCTCTAATGGTTCTGTCCAAAACTTTCAATCAAAAGGGGATTCAATCAACACTGCAGTGACTTTGATTTCTTGAAATTCTTCTACAAAATTTATATGGATCACACCATTAATAAATTTACATGGACTGCCAATTTAACAAATTTTAATCAATAAAAATTTTCAGGTATTTGTTGGTGGGCTTGACCCAAATGTCACTGAAGATGAAATGAAGCAATCCTTCTCCCAGAAGTAATGCTGAAGAGGCACTTCAAGGGTTAAATGGTACAGTTATTGGAAAGCAGACAGTTTGTATTTCTTGGGTAGGAACCCTGCGACTATAGGTTCAAATGAACAACATGAAATTGGAAATCAAAATTCACTGTCATGGCTTTGTCAGCATATCTTACAGTTTGTCCTCATTCTTGGCTTCCTATATCAGCAACAAGATATTTGCAACCACTTTCTCATCATTGGTAACATTTTTTAGTTAATTTCTGATTCCACATCACTCTAGTAGTATTATTCTTGCTTTTATTCTCAAATCCTTCCCTGTTTATATGATATTTTGTATGAAATGATTTTAGAATAGATTAGCATTACCTGGGTTATATCTATTTTGGAAGTTTATTCAGACTATCTCAGGAAAATTTGTAAAATGACCAAAATTTTTAAATCTGAATGTTGGTAAATTATTAACACTTAAAACATTTATAGTGGGTGCAATAATCCGAACCGTTTACAAAAAAATCCATTTCTTATACTAAACCAATATGAATAATCTCGGTCAAGATTCTCAAATTTTGTTCAACATGAATGTAAAAAGATTAAAATATGATTTTGGCTGATGTCTCATGGAGCCTATAAGATGAGATATCTCAACAGAGAGCTACTTGATATGAAACACTGATTATTCAAACATTTTGTTCCACAATATTATGTTATTTTCTTAGCTCAAGTCAAATGCTGCCTGTTCTTTATTGCACTTGACATACACGCTTTAGTTTAGTTTTAGTTGAGGCATATATGCCTTAGTTCACTATACGTCATAGTTCAGTTCAGTTTTAGAGTGAGGCATACATGCCTCAGTTTTACTTGAGGCACACATAATTCAGTTCAGTTTTCTTAATTATGATGTAACAATTTTTTCTTTGGCAAGTTCAGTTTTCTTAAATTTGAGATAAAATTTGACCAAATTTAAGAAAATTAACTAAATTATATAAAATTTAACTTAGTTAATTATGTTTTATAAGAATTAACTAAATTTATAAAATTTTAATTAAGTTAATTAATGTTTAGGAAAGTAACCATGTTCATAAAAATTAAGTAATTCTCATAAAAATTAATTAAATTAACTTAGGTTGGATAAAAAAAAGCTAAGTTAACCAAATTTTAGAAATTTGATAAGTTTATATAAATTAACTTGGTGTTTAAGAATCATGGTTATTTATTTGCTATTTTGTTGTTGAGTTTTTCTCTAATCATCTTGTTACCTTTGTCAATGGTGCATGTGGATTAGTTTATACTTATTAGTTGGAAAGGGTAGTAACCCTGGGTTTGATCAAAGAACTTTCGACAAACATGGCTCTTATTCAAGCATGGTTTTGTTTTACTTATAGGATCTAGTTTTTAAATGCAGTTATCAGTTGCACTTTTAAGTAGTTATCTATTTTAAGTAGTTATCTATTTTAAGTAGTTTATATATATAAAATCTAGTTTTTAGGCTTCCAAATTCTAGAAGTTGTTTTGATGAAATCCTTATATGCAGTAAAGTTTTGATACTTTCATTTTATTCATGATTTTATAACGGTCATTTTTGCCACACTCAAACTCAGTTATGCTAAAAGAAAGTTCTTTTGAAAATATACATGCTGTTTTCCAAGTCCAAAGATTGAGAAAAAGTGACCATGAGTTAAGGCTATTTACAGAAATATACAAACGTGGATCAATCGATTCCAGGTATTGCTATCACATTATTGCTGAAATATATAATTATTCATCATATACGTTTTGATGAAAAATAATAATTCGATCATAACTCTCATGGATGGGTTACATTTTGTGGTGTTATTGTTTTGTATGAGACCACAAATGTTTTTATCAAGAAGTGTTGCATTGCTGCCTTAACTCCTTAGAGAGTGCGTGAGCAGTTATCACCAAAGTTTTCATTATCATTACGTATACACACAGTACAACTGTAAGTAGCTGATATGTTGTGGAAATCCTAGCCTTGGTACCCCAGTAAGAGCACTAAAATAGTTGTGGAAACAAAATACATTATTCATTGTAAAAGTACATGAAGGAAACTTCCCCGTACCTTATCAATCGACGTAAATAAAAATGACTTATTTATCAATCATGTATGTATTTTCAACTTGCTTCCAATTTCATTCTCATTTAATAACTAACTTAATTTATTTTTATAATAACTAATAAGTTTATAAAAGTTACCTAAGTCATAAAAATCAACTAAGCTAACTAAGTCTATAATAACTAAATAAATTCATAAAAAATAATTAAGTTCAACCATAAAACATGACTGTTAGATATATAAGGTCAACATGTATTTATTCTAATTTGAGTTTGAATTGTGAATAATAAGTAACATAAACAATCCTTAACTGTGATAACATTATATATTTGACACAAGATTATGTAGAATGTGCATCGACATTAAGCATGTCAATATGTTTAATATGTATATTTCTATTTATGCCTGGCTCATATATCCTTTTATGTATGTTTTCGTTCGTATTCTTTAAACGCTCTCTCTTTTTCTTTTAGGGAATTGGATGTTTGAAGAAGACATACATGGACATTTTACGATCATAATATTTGGGTATTTTCTTTTATAGAGTCCTAATGGTACTATTATCATGTATGTTTAAAAATATCGATTATGGAATATTGTATACAATATTGAACTTGGTGTAATTCTGTTTGTGTATAATATATAATATGTTTTGATGATCAAAAGTTTTATATTATTGTTGTCCGAGTTAATTGAATGTTCATTAATTGAGGTAAATATATTTTGTTGTTAGATGTTCTGATGTATAGATAGACTATTGTAAACTCAAAGCGGGCTAAAGAAAATAGCGTTTTTGAATAGTATGGAAAATTTATAATGGCATTTTTTTTAAGATATAGAAAACCAACAACAGCGTTTTTGTTGTGTTGTAGAAAATATACAATAGCGTTCCTTTATGCCATAATAGGCCATGAATGAACCATGACATGTTGATATACGGCATACACAAAAACGCTGTTAGATCCTTTAACAACATTCTTCAAATGCTGTTAAAAATAGGCTGTAAACGCTATAAATAGTATTCTCAGCATCGATCAAAATGCTATAAAAAAGTACTCTTAGCTCTGAAAAAACGCTGTGAAAAAGTGTTTAATTGTATATAATGAACGCTATTAAAAGCTATGCTTTTGTAGCGTTTTATCTAATGCTATGTTAGATTCTGACTTTTAATTGCATGTTGGTATACAACATCATGAAAAACGCTGTTAAAGCCTTTTATTGCATTTTTTAAACGTTGTTAAAAGCCCTGAATGTTGTAGTGGATATTTATAGCAAGACTGATCCATTTATTATTTTCTTCTTAAATAATACTCGGGTCAAGCTGAGGTGTTACAGGTGCTTCCACTTGACTTCTTATCAGGGACCGTCACCTGACTTTTGGCTAATTACTTTAGCTTGGTAGTTTTTTCTTTTATACATTTGAGATAGAGAATCCTTGATTTAAAAATATTCCTTTGTCTAGCGCTTGTACATATTCTTTTATGATGTAGTGGATCTTATATGACCACTACTTTGATGTGCACTTTTATGTGTTGTATTCATATATGTTTCCGCCTTAGTGATATGAGTATCTATGATTGATTTTGTGTTATGCTTATTTTATATTTGTTTCCGAAGACCTCATAGCCACTATGTAGTAGCTTTGAGTTTGTATTGATATGTTGGATTTCCTCTTGAAACAAAATGCATGTAATACTATCCGGCATATCGGTGCTCATACAAAGTAATTACACAGATGGTCGCTTCTCAACAGCCTTCTTCTTCGTGCTAGTTGATGGCATTACCCCGAACTGTCCTTGGGTAGTGTGAATATTGAGGTGGGGCGTCACGCTATTATTTAAGTTTATTACATCTTCTAACTTATGCAAATCAATCATTTTTAAAGAATTAAGTCCAAATTCTAAATTGATGCTAGAATTCATTAATAAAAAATTTCTAGGTTATAATTACTGTTTAAAGAGTCATGATTTTACTTAAGCGTATAGATAGTTCATGGCTTAAATCTATATTTATATGATATACCTTTACATCCTAAGGGTATATGCAAATCCCAAATTACTAATTGATTTTACTTAAATCCGCCCGTCTAACAAATTTAAACTTTGTTTTAATTTACTATTATCTCAAATTCATAAATTATTAAACTTATTTCTTATTCAATAATATTATTAATTTTCTAGCTTTGAAAAACAAATTTTGAAACCACCCATATTTAAATCCTCAAACTCTTAACTCTTAAATTTTCTTTATAAATTACATTTATAAATTATCCTTATCTTATTTCATTTACTCAAAGTGTTTCACAATCTTTTACCAAAAGTTTTGACATATTTCATAGCTCTGAGTTAGGTATGATTCGGAAATTTTCGACTGTCCAAAATCATCGGAAATTCCACTTTATTTTAACAATTAGCAATCCCAGTTTGTCTTTAGTTTAAACACTTCTATAAACATTACTAATCAATGATTCACATTATTTCTTTAACTTAAGAAAATTATATAGATCAAGTAACTACAAAATAATCCAAGGAACTGAGTACTGCCAATAGTATCATATATCCTCTTAATAAGAAGAGTAATACTTAAGACAAGTGCTTACCATCCGAACACATCTCTTGCCAATTTTTAGTTTATTTTCGAGCCATTCGAATAAGTTATCATAAAATGTCTCTTTTTATTTGAAACAATACCATTTTCAAAATCCTTTATAGATTACTTTATAAAACCTATTCTATAAATTCATTTTATAAATTTATCTTATATTTATTAACTTCATTTAAATATCCATAATTCTTTTACTTGAATTTAAATTCTCATTACTTTTATATATATCTTTTTACAAAATCATTTTCTATTATTTAAATACATTTTTATTCTTATATGTTCATTCCATAAACAAATCTTATTATCAAACACCTTATAGTTAAATCGTGAAACTTAATTCACAAGGTATTTGTACTAAACTTTTAAATCAAACAATTCATCAATTTATAATAGTAACTTAACATTATCATTTCTTAACTTATTATTTTGGAATAGGTATTAAAGATCTTAATTACCTTATCAGATTTCTTACTTATCGACTATCTTTATGTAAATTTTTATAGTCAAACTATGAAATCATAAGATGTTCATATTTATATTTCACTAATCCTGATTTCTAATTATACAACTTTTCAAAATATATACTTTATATTCAAAATATAATCCAAGGTAAAATTATTTCATTTACGAGTTTTTCAAAATCAGTGTGTCGATATGCCTTGTTAAGAGTTTAGAAATACCCATCGATACAGTTGTACTTCCCATATCGACCAGAATTTAGAAATAGCTCAACCGATAAATCAACACAAAACATTTTTATATCCAATAACAAATACGCGCTCATATATAATACTCTCAACTCATTCTAGGGTGTTACAAATCCTATCTATAACGAGTTACTCGTCCTAGGGTATTATTAACCCTATCTCTGGTGAGTCTTTACCCAACCAAAGGCAAAGTTCTCGCTTAAACTTCAGCTTTGGTACCAAATGTCAAGCCCGTTTCTCCATACCCTTTGAATCAACAATAAACAACACATGTCCAACTCAAATTGCATAAAAAGATGAAACATGAAGGGTAATAAAGAAAATAGACGGAATAGAATCTCACACGAATGCAATAATATATAACATTTAACAAATATCTTCATAGCGGAAAACTTTTAAATACATAAATCAGAGTCTAACTTAAATTCAACTTGGATAGTTATAAAAACCTGTCCTTACAATTGTTGATAAACATCAAACAAAATCAAACAAACCACAATGACCATATGTAAATGAATATCTCTAACGCTCCTTTGGAAACTCCAACCGTCATCAACTAAACCTAAAACTACTCGGATTAGACACGAGTATTGAAAATACCCGGATCAGGCTTGATAAACCAGCGTGACCAAAATTCAATGATAAATGACAGTGTCATATATCAGCCATTAAATAAAATCCTTTGAAAAGAAAGAGTATCTCAAAAGGCCACGCCCACACATAAACACGAATTGGTTTTTTTTACCTTATGATAGCGTAAAATACTTCTATGAATCAAAACATTTGATATTATTTCAAATGACATTCCTTGAGAACATTTGCAAATAAACTTATTAATCTTAGCCGAAATTGTTACCTTTATTAAATTCCAGCATATTGAGCTCTACAAACAAAAACGTAGGTCCTTATTGGAGAATGAATTTCCATACAAATGACAAGGTGAAGGGCATACCTTCTGATGGATACACCACTAGATGGATGTCCCAAGGAACTGTCACAAAGCTCCTCTATCAACATAAGACTGGACTACCTTTGTAACTAAATAGTACCGAATATGTCATACCCCGGTCGTTATCGATTTTTGACCGAGTGCGCTCTAGCATACAAAATATTAGTTTACATCTCGAACGTCATAGCAGGAAGAAATATATCTAGAAGGGGGTGATCATACCTTAATTAGGAATGACCCACTTAGCCTTGCTGCATCTAACCCTGTTTCAATCATTTTCGGTTGATGAGGCTACGATTACCATTTCATATAGCACATTTTCTTCACTTTGAATCCCACACTGCCATTCCTTTGATCACTATTTGACTCCCATAAGCATAAAGTCTCTGAGCTCGTATGTCTCAGAGAAGGGTGTTAAGATAAGAGAAGTTGTCCTCTCCACCACCAAGCAGGTGTAAATTTAAAAAAGTCAAACGTTATGTCTCAAAAATGCAAATTCGAACATTCGTCCATACAAGTTCGTTCTATGACTGAACAAAACCCGAAGGCACTTTCTCAGCCATTACTCGACGTGAAGCCCTTTTGGTTTTGAGGTTTTTGATAACAAGGAGACTACCACTACAATATAATGAATTGAAAGTTTAACCCGAATTAATCAACAAGTAGTCCCTCATTATTATTCGTCTCAATATCTCCTTCTTCAAACATCTTCATTTTTCGAACACATAGACTGGTTCGAAGTGATATTCAGGTAGGAATCACCCGAATCCGAATCTGTTTCCTTCGAAGCCAATCATCACTTTAAAAGACGTTAAGTTCATACGTGGATATCAATCATAAATCAATTACTTCATCTTTACTTAAATCAAATATCTTTCTTAGATGTATTCTCTTCTATTTATTCCATTTTCTTTTCCAGAGTATAAGGAATCATTAAGCCTCATTTATCCAATCATTTGATTTATTTAAACCTTTCTCAAATCGTGGAATAATTCCAAATCGTATTCCTTTTCATTTAGGAAAACCTTTCCAAATCATTCTTTTAATCTTAACAAAAGATTTCTTATATTCAAATTATAACTTTTAACTAAGGGAAAATATTCCCAAATAATTTATTAAATCTTAATCAAAGATTTCTTTCTTTACTTCAAATCATATTCTTGCAAATTGAAGATTTTCATAACAAAGCACTACTGCCACCTTAGATATGGTAAACTTCACCTCCAAGGACTAGTGGCAAATAATCCTACATTGTAACAACTCGTAATTTCAGTGATTATTTTAATGAAATTTTATTTGAAACTTTGATTTAAATTATTTTAAATTTGATAAATTTTGGAATTTTAAAATATACTTGGGGATTTGTTATGAAATATTTTTCCAAATCTAAGAAAATTAAAAAAATGAAAATTCAAATTTTAGTCAAACTGGGTCAAAGTTTGACTTCCGTTTGAAAATTTAAAATTTGAATTTTTCATTTTTTTTTCTTTTTTTATGAAGTTGGATTTGATTCTAACATTATCTCTGCTTTTCCTTGCGTAAAATTCTAATTTCTACTTTTCAAAATCTATAATTTTCAGCATATTACACTCAATTATTTTTCATACTTTAATTATCCTATTTTATTTCCGGTTTGGGCTAGATTTGATTTGGAATTTGGGTTGTTTATTTTGATGGGCTTAGGCTAAGGGGCTTGCTGATTCAAATGGTCACATGAATAGTCAGTGCATATCAAACGTCACCTGTTGAGAAAACTTTGCATACAAAACTTCTTCTGGCTTCTTATTTTTTTCTCACGTCTCACTTCCCGTTCTCTTTTCTTCATGTTCAATTGTTCTTCTTCTTTTCCATTTTTCCTCCTTCCTCCTTATATATTTCGGCCATCAGCACCACTTCCTTCCTCCCCAACCAAAGCCGATCTCTCCTCTTTGCGTCCATCTTCTTAAAACCCTAGGCTAAACCCTTACCATCATCACTATGCCAGGCCGAACCCTATCCAAACAAACCCCAAGGCCGAACCTTTTGCCTTCCACTGCCTTTCCATGGCCATGACTTTTCATTTTCCTTTCCTTCCTTTTTGCCTAGCCTAGCCAAGTCTTGCCTAGCCCAGACTTCATCACGGCCAAGCCCAAACCATAGTGGTCGAAAACCAAAGCGATGTGGCTGAGCCAAACCATAATCTAGCCGAGCCTCTATGCAAGCTTCTCTACTGGATAGTTCACCTGCCACTTTCTTCTCTTTTATATATATAAAAATTGGTATATTTATATTATGTTAAAGAATTGCAAGCCTATTTTCTATTACCACATATGTTATGATTATAATAGCAATAATATATTTAAACTGTTGTATAAGTTCTATATGAACTATTTGCATAATATATAAGTCTGCTTATATAAAAGTCTATACAAAAGATAGATCGGTTTATATATGTATGTATGTATGTATGTATATGTTTACAAGAGTATATATGAGTTTGATTTTTTTTACATTATCTATTATATTATAAAAGAAGTATATATATATATACAACTATATATATGGTTACAGAAGTATCTTTGTTGATAACATGTACTGTATAGGTAGTTTCATATAAAAAGTATTAAAAAAATGAGTATTATATGTTTCAGGTTGTTGGTGTTAGTTGTATAGATTCTATAATATTTTTAATTATAGAGGTTGAGTGTATAGGTGCTTGTTGTACTTACATTATATGTACTTATACTATATATAGGTGTACATATCCGTTGATACATACAAGTTTTAAGTTGTTTTTTATAATAATTTAATGTATATGCTCCTGGAAGTATTGGTGCATGTGACAATTGCTAATTTGTTTACTATATATAATTTTACAATACATAATTTATGTGCAAAAAGGTGTATCAAAGAATCTGATTTTCCCAGGCTTCTTATTTACACGTTATATATTCTATATAATCTTTATGTTAATATGCATCTTGAAATATATATATATATATATATACGAAAGCTGATTTTGATATAGGTAGAAATGTTACAATACATTGCTTTGTCAAAGAAGTATTATATATATTGTTTTAAAAAAATGTTACATTTATGTAAGTTGTATATATGTTTATATATATATATTAATTTATATGTAAGTATTTATGAACCTAGTTTTTCAAATATATATATATATATATAATTAGATTTTTTTTATATAGGTGTTAGAGTTAGAATATTGATTTGAAAATATGTATATATGTCTTATTTTAAATGTGTGTTTTAAAATTTGGTTTTAGAGAAAATTTAAAAAGTATATTTTATTTCAATTTATATCAAGTTAACTTTTATCAATTCTCATTGATTCATAATTACCAGCTCAGCTTTGCTTTAATCGTTGATTCGTGTCCATCATCTTGTGCTTTCGAATTCGTGCTTGGATTCATAGCTCATTTCATTGTCAAAGTTCTCTAGCCTCGAAAGGTGAGCAATCACTGACGATTAACGTTCTTATGTTTATTAAATTTGATTTCAATTGAAAGGACAATTGAAATATGCTCTTGGTAGTTATTAAAATTGCTATATATATGCTATTATTTATATCTGTTCACCTATGACATCTGACACCATTATCTGCTATATATATAGATATTATATGCCTGTTATATTATTATCATATCTATCATCACTCTGTAAGTTCCCCGTTAGTAAATAATTCCCTATGGGTTGAAATGATATATACCCGAACGATCTGTAGAATAGGAGAAAATCCTCATTGGTTGAAATGACAAACCCAAGCGATTTTCATTTGAATTGAATTTGGGATTGCGGGATGAAAAGATACATACCAGTAGATATTTAAATTACGGATTGAAATGATTAATATCCGTATCACTTGACCATAGGAAAGAAAATTATATACAGACACCGTTGATCTATATATAAATATTTTGAAAATGATTTCCACGGTTTTGAAGGGAAATATATGATTTTAATAAATATTGATTTTAAGATATTATACATATGTTATTTTTTATAAAGGTTTAAAATTGTAGATTTTTTTTAAATTATATGTTGTGACCCGGATTTTCAGGATATTTGAAATTGGAATATTTAATTGATTTTAAATATTTGAAAGTTAGTTCATCTTGAATTTCAAATATCATTATTTATTTTGCAATTAAATTATTGCATTTAATAATATGAAATTGGGTAAAATATTGCATCTTCAGTTTACAGCTTGTTAAGAATAATTTAAAGGCTTGTAAAATTTGTATTAATATTACTGAAAATAATAAAAGCTTTAAAATTGAATTTTAAGTTGATTTGCTCAATTTTGAAAATATATCGTTTAAATCGATATTTGAAAATAGCCTTTCGGGACATAGTCTCGGAATTCAACGAAACCAGTTCCATTAGATTCGTAATAGTGTATTATTTGGAATTGTCATGTGAGCGTATGGTAAGTAAACACGCTGAAACCTATATTTAAAATTAAATATAATAACTGGGTCCAAAAAGCTATCTTCTTCATACAATCGAATTAAGAATCAAAACCTTTTCCATTACGTTCGGAATAGGGGTATAACATTATAAACGCCTTGTGGCACGCATCGATATGAGATTGAGATTTTGAGTTGCTTGATTCGAGACGGTTTATATTTAAAATAATATTATATTCAAATTGTTTTCTCAGCAGCCTTTCCCTTCTTTCAAACACGTGTTTCCTTTAGTAGCATGTGTCCTACCTAATAAACATGCGTCTTCTCTGAAGAATAAAATAAAACCGAAAGAAATGAACATGGCCGACCTCTCTTCATTTTCATATCAATTCACTAAAAAAAATCTCTCGAGCCTATCTCCATTTGCTTGTTCAGTTCGAACGAATTCCATTTCAAATCTGAATTGCCAAAATATAAATCGAACCCATTCACTCACCCTCTTCTTCTAATCGAACAAAGGAATAATGGGAACTTAAATCAATCGCGAGGCTTTTCCCTAAATTATTCGGTCATTTTCGCGAGATTCAAAAATCAAATTTATCAATCGAGATTCATGGAAGGAGGCTGGGCAGCACGCGACATCGCGTGTGGTGGAGGTCACGACCTTCGATCGATGAAGGAGGTGATCGATCGAGAAGTGATGGGGTTTGGGTAGAGGGGACGGTCGTGATTGTTGAGGGCGAAGGCGCGTTATGGCGAATCAAGTTTGTGCTTGGACCGTCGATCGATCTGGGTTGCAATTCGAAGGGCAAGGTTGCGGCTCTAGGATTGGTAGCAAAGGTAAGGGATGGTTGTTTATTTTATCTTTTTATTAAATTTGTTAAATATATATCTTAAAAGAGAAGTAATCATTTACAGTAAGGATATTTTCCCTTGATTTAAATTTATATATATGTGTGTGTACTTACATATACAGAAAATACATATACATATATATCTGTGAGGTATAATTCTGTTTTTAAATTTAATATATATATATATATATATATATATATATATATATATGGTAATTCACATACATATGGGTTGAAATGAATTTTATTTTAGAATTTAATGCACATATATATAGATAAAACAGGAAATGTATATATATAAGGTTTGGAAACATAGAGATTTTAAAATGTTGAAAATTTATATAAAATTAGATTTTTAAATCTATAATTATTTTTATACATATAGTTTCAAAAGAGAATAAATATATAGATATACCTATTTTCATTGCCGGTTTATTTTTAAAATAATATATTGTGGAGATTAAACTTATCTAACTATTTTGGTCACTAGAAAATAATTTACAAAAAGAAAACTGGTTTAAAACAAATTATTAATTAATTAAATTATAAAATGGTAATTAATTGTTTGATTTGTTTGAAATATTTATAAACCTGTGATAACCCGGATTTTTGGACATCTGTTAATTAGTAATTGACTGGATTGAATTAGTAAAATACTGATTTATAAGTTAAATAGATAAATTCTGATAATTATAAATATCTGGAAATGATAAATCTTATAGTAAATAAACAAATACATAAATAGATATATGCAAACTCTATATGTTGAAAATTTTATGTGTATGCATATACAAGTATATAAGCATGTATATATATATGTGTGTGTGTGTGTGTGTGTGATTTGGAAGCATTGATTTGAATTCGATGTAATAATTTTCAAAAGCTAGTTGAAGTTAAATTTTATATTTTTAAAACACTAAAGATAATATTTATTAATTTAAAATATATAATAGCTTAAGTTTAAAATTGGATTTAATAAAGGTTAATGCTTTCTTTTAAAATATACCAATTGTATATATATAAAAGTATTGAACATAAAAATATAAAAATAATATAAAACACATAAGATATAAATGCATGCATAAAGACATTTGTAAGCTATGATAGCATGCTAAATTACAAGTGTCCAAATTCTTATTTAAATTTTTTCTTTATTCTCAAATTATATAAAAGAAAATGTAATAGAGAGAGGGCTGTATAGGTGAAACTTTTCAATTTTTCATTCTCATCTCTTTTCTTCCTTCAAACTTAAACAATGGCAACTTCCTTCCAATTTAAACCCGAGCAAAGTGAAGGTCAAAATCAACTATCAAGTTCCAGTTCTAAATTCAAGTAGAAGTTTCAAAATTCAAAAGCATTCCAATTTTCATGTTCAAGTCAATTTCTAGATTTTCCATAAAGCTTTGCTCCGTTTTTCAAACGGGTGAGTAAACCTCACTTTCTTTCAAATTGAAGTTGTTTTATCTTGATGCATGTGATAAGAACTTAAAGTAATGTTGTTTGCATGAATGAATCAACGTGTTTACATACAAGTATGATATATTCAGTACATGTCTGTGAATATGAACATATATACCTGGGTTTGTGAAACAGGCTAAAGAATACTTTGAATAAATTCATATATCTTCATATTAACAGTTTGAGATTATGATCCTTAAAAGAAAAAGGATTAAATTAACCAAATTTTATTTTTAGAAATATTTTTAAGTGTAATTAACAAGTACGATTACTGGAAGCATGGATTACAGTTAAAATCTTTTCAAATCAAAGAAATAAATTTTCTAAATTCTATGTTTTGATTATAGGACTGGATTCGTGCTGTAAAATGATGATTTTTAGGATATTAATCATGATTTCTAGTTGAGTATTCATTGAGAAAAGGAGGAATGAACGGAAAAGGGTCATGGAGCAATTTCAGGCGAACGCGAAGTCTTTGGGCTTTGGGATTGAGGTCAAAGGTTGCTGGAGAGGTGGCGGTCGTGGGAAAAATGGTGGTTCGATTTCTCAGATGTCGTGGTGGTGGGGCAGAAGAGATTTAGGAAATTTAGGGAAAGATTTGGTCGAGGCCTGCCCTGGCGAATTTCGACGTTGTAGTGGCATCAGAGTGTTCCGGTGCAAGGGAAATGGAGATGGAGGAGTTAGGCGAAGCCTTAGGTGCGAGGGCAAGGATTCTGGAGGCAGGCGATGGTGGCACGAGATGTTCTTGTCGATCTGGTTTGGTTCCAGAAAGGTGTAACGACCCGATTTTTCGACGTCCGAAAATCGACATCAATACGTCCACTGTATGAAAATGCCGAACAATCGAATGCCGAAAAACCAAACCTTAGGGTTAAAGAAGAAGAAAGTAGAAGAAGAAATAGAAACAATATCAGAATCTCACAATCGCAGCCGAACAATATATAATAGATAAATGAGTAATCTGTAAAACAAAAGGACTATTTATACATTACATCATCAAAGTCATATACAACACAATAGCAAAATACAACATAACAGCGGAAAGAATAACATCATATATGTGTGATACATCTTGTCATCCATCTTGTCTTCTGATCTCCACAGCATATTTTCCTGCCTTAGCCCCAGAAACAACAATAACCAGACTCTAAGCTGCCCGTGTGGAAAATTATGGGCACCCAGAGTTTAGAAAACGGAAAAATAAACTCCGAGTCAGTCATGGGACTGATGTGAGATCTAAAAACAGTTATTTATACAAAAGACATAAAAAGAAATCCGTTCATGCTTTTGGAAAATGAAACTACCATAAGGTCTCTCGTTACACACACAACGAAATCGCACACTTAAGGAAAGCTTCTCCTTATAGTAGTCAAATATGCTTGATACATAAAAATCCTTTTGATATTATTATTAGTGCATAGTGTGGAAAAAATTTCGAAAGTATAATATAAATCTTTGCCAAAATACGTACCATTATAGTATGCCTACTATAGCTACCATGTTAGATGGCAGGTTCTACAACTAAAACCGTTTAGGGTTCGTATTGATTGTTTGGATTTCCATCAAATGGTCAAGGCTAAGGAACTTCCTTTATCCGAATGGGTACGCATCTGGAAGGACGTCCCGACAACCTAACCGGATCTCTGCCAAGACAAGGCCGGGTTACCTTTGTAACTAGGTATCTAACTGTTACGAGTATGCCATCCCCCGGTCGTAACTGACCTTCACCGAGGCGCCTCAATTCCAACAACTGCATAAGTAAAATATCTGGGATCCATACCAGGGTGCCACTTTTTATCCACATAAGTAAATATCTGGACTCCATACTAGAATACCACTTTTTATCCAGAAGGAAATGCACCATCAGATTTAAAAAAATTCCCAAATTATTTATTTCAAATATCTTCGCAAACTATTTTTTTCTACCCTTCAACTCTTTAAAAAAGTTTTCAAATCACCCTTTTCTCTCGCAGAATAAGTTCCATCAGACATTAATAATTTCCCCAAATTATCTATTTATAAATATCTTCGTAAGATATATTTCCACACTTCAACCCTTTGAAAACAATTTTCAAACTACTTTTCTCTCGTGGAATAAGTTTCCAAATATTGTTTATTTCCATTGAAAATCACCAAGACTAAATGATTTAGATTTTAAAATAATTTAAATCACTTTATCTAAAACTATATATGCTATAAGGTACTTATAATAAAAACTATTTAAAATACTTTATTTAAAATATCAGTTATGAAATTTAATAATAACTTTTCATGTAAAACTTAAGACAAAATAAACTTAAAAATAAAGGTTATTGAATTCTATACAAGTTTTGCAAATAAAAGCTTTAGTCAAACTATATTTAAAATAAAACTACTTTATAAAATATAAATATTAATAATTATCTTTTTAAATCATAAAACCAAATAGTCTTTTTAAAATAATTATTACTATAAGTAATTTAAAAAATATTTAACTTTAAAGTTCTAAACAACTTAAATAAATAATTTCTCAATAAAATTCTTTTAAAACAACTTTGAAATTTCCAACTTATACTTACAAATCTGCTTTGAAAACGTACCAGGCTTTTCAGGGAAATACACTTTTCTTTCACACTTTTAAAAATAAACCACTATTTATTTTTAAAACAAATTACCCATTCCTTTATAAATTCCCACCATGAATTTATACCTCCAAATATCCATTGATATATTATTTCTCATTTTAAAACCCAGTTTATAAATTCCATAGTCTCGTTCTCCTTTTACAACATAGTTTCAAACATATAATCAGTTTTCAAATCGATCTCCCAAAACTAACTCCATTTTAAAATAAATTCCTTTATTTCTCCCAAACCATTTAAAATCCGAATTTCAAATATATTCTTCAACTTCAAAACAATACTACTTAAGTCCTAAAAATCCATTTATTTACATTTATTAAAATATTTTCCCATACTTGGAATTTATTCGATAGGATTTCAAAAATCAACTTTTATCCATTCCAAATTCTTTTTTTTTAATTTATCCAATTCTCTAAAATTATTTCACTTAAAATTCTCTACTTTAATTCCCTTCCAAAAATCCAATTTTATATTTCTGGTATTTTAAAATACCAAAAATATATACGGCCAAACCATATCCTTCAATAATTTCAATTACCAATATAATTAATCATAAATCATCAATAAATCATATCATAGCATATGAAATAAATTTAAACATTCGAGGAATCCAGTTGGATCCCTTCAACCTGTTTCCCTGCATCCATAGATGTTAGCACAATATAAAATACCAATTCCACTTCTAGGTGGAATATAGCTGTATATGGGGTCATCCGCTGTTATGCGGGACGCATAGGCTCTCATCCGCTATATAATGCGGGAAATCAATCACTCTAATATATATATATACACACTATCATATATAATATCACATCCAAACAATCAATCAATAATTTAATTCTAACTATTTAAATTAAACTAGATAATTTGATTGAATGAGAAGATCTCACTTTTGCTTTTGTTTCGCAATCCATTTCCATTCACGACTTGTTTTCTTCATGTTTTCTGACCTTGTATAAACATCATCAGGTTTTATTAATATTCGAATTAGTTGAACAAATTAATTTTCCTATTTTATAATTTTCATTAACTAACGATTTATTTTAAACTAATAACTTTCCTTTTAAAAAATTTTAGTAACTAAACGAAATAAATAGGTTAATTGAACAAATTTATTACCCAATCCATTATTTTAAAAACAAACTATTAATTTAAAATGAATGTTTGTATATTTATTTTTCTTTTATATTTTCCAATACCTTACATATATACATATATTTTAATTACCCAGTAAATATATTAATTAACAATACAGTTAACCGTTTCCATATATTATAAAATTACCTTACTGTCTACACACACACACACACACACACACACACACACACACACACACACATATATATATATATATTTACCTAGCCGATTCAACATTTTAAAACCCCTTTTTATTTTCAAAATTTATCTATATAAATTAAATTTTCTGTTTTCAAAAATAATATTTTAAAAACTTCTACTAAAATCCTACCTATATATATTTTTTACCAACTCCTGTACTTCACCATAAAAATTATATTTCCCTGCATACATATACATACATACATATATATATATACATATATATATATTGAATACTATATATATTTTTCACAGAATAGATATTTCGTTCTGTATGCATAATATATCAATTAAATTTAGATTAAAAAGTAAATACAATGGATCGCACCTCACGGCCTCGGGACGAACAATGTCGCAGCTTGACGAACTGCCTTACCCAGATCTGCAACGATGGCCACTCCACCCACTACGAGCATCCACCACCTCACCCAATCGCGTCGCAGGCCGCGAACCCCCCCACAACTCGAGATTGCCACGACTTCGATTCCGAAGTGCCACCTTCGACCTTTCGCCACCCCAAATTTACTTGCCGTAACGACTTGCCTTGCGATCCTCCCAATGGCGACGCGATTCGCGAAGCCACTCTTGAGTTGCCCCTAAGATCGGCAGCAATTTGAAACTCGAATGATCGGATTGAGTTTTCGAATATCCTGCTCCACCATTTTCTTCCGATTCCTTTTTCATTTTAATTGGAACGAGAATAGAAAAAAGAAAAGAGGGCGCCCATGATTTTTATTTTGAAGGAGAATCAACTGTTTTATTTTTTTGAACGAAATATGGTTTTCGTTTTCTTTTTTTAATATTTTATTTTGAAGGAGATATTCCATTTGATTTTTTTGCACCGCGTCTCAAAAAATTTGCCAAGTGTTGGAAGAGAGAAGAAACGTGTAATTTGCCTTGTGAAATAGTATTATATTAAATACATATATATATATTATTTTTAAATTCAAATTTTAAATTTAAATCATTACAATTACGCAACTCGTAATCTCGATCTCCAATCAAGGCATTCCGCTAGGCATTTATAATGTTATCCCCCAATTTCGAACGCATTGAAAAAAGTTTCGAGACCTAACTCGATCGTATGGAGAAGATATCTTTTTGGACCCATTTATTATATTAAATTTTCGATATGAATTCAACGCGTCTATCTACCGTACGGTTGCACAACAACTCCAAACGCTATGAAAATTGAAATCCGATAATAAAACACTATTATGAAACAAATGGATCTAGTTTTGTCGAAATCCGAGATTGTGCCTCGGAAGGCTATTTTTAAATATCAATTTAAACGATATAAATTCAAAACTTAAAAAATCACTTTCAGATTCAATTTTAAAGTTCTATTACCTTCAGTATTACCAATATGAATTTTATAAACCTTTAAAATATTTTTAACAAGCCTGGAACATCTAGATTCAATAATTTTTGTCAATTTCTAGTTATTAAATTCAAAAATTTAATTGCCAAATAAATGGTGATATTTAAAATTCAAGCTAGAAATTAACTTTCAAATATTTAAAATCAATTAAATATTTCAATTTCAAATATCCAAAAATTCTGGGTCGTTACATTCTTCCCCCTTAAAAGCATTTCGTCCCTGAAATTGCTAGTTAAGAAGAAATATCCATAACCCATTTTCAATTTTCCCAAAACCAAACGATTTTATCAACTTGCCAAAACAAATCTTTTTATTAAAGACCCATTATCACTTCAACTAACTTTCCAAAATCTTCCATAGTTTCCAAACAGCATTATTTACTCCATAATTCAAATTTAAATTTAAATCC
The DNA here is from genome assembly GCA_030765085.1 of Allium cepa. Classification (NCBI taxonomy): domain Eukaryota; kingdom Viridiplantae; phylum Streptophyta; class Magnoliopsida; order Asparagales; family Amaryllidaceae; genus Allium; species Allium cepa. The sequence goes on from CM060931.1 coordinate 262,120,697, forward strand.
AAATTTTAAAATTTCTCAAAAATTTTCTAACTCCCTAAATTTTTGAAAATTTTCGCCAACGTCTCCTTGCACGACTGGCTCGATACAACTACAAAATGCCTCTACGGGCCTCAGATTTCAAAAAGAAAACAAAAGGCCAAGTGGCTAAGCCAGAAAATCATCAAATTTCATATAGAAATTTAAATACATACCTTTTGACGAGAAATTTCATTTATCTTCTGAAATGAAAAATCCCAGTTTCCTTTTTGCTTTTAAAACACATGTATATCCAACTTAGCAATAATGTCAATTACAACATTCAAAATCATTTTTTACATTTCTTTACAAAACTTCAATATTTATTTCATTCAAGTCTGTACAATGTACATATATCATCCATATGCAATACCAAATTCGATCGCTCACTCGATCACACAATTCCACCTTCCCAACTAGTATCGTCCACCCAACTTCCTAATGCAGACTCAGATCTGGTTCTTGATCAGAAACCATCATTCTACTTGCATAGCCGTAAACTATGATAGAGAATTTTCAAAATCAACCAAAAATCATATCCAGGGTGCGCCATCGAAAATCGAGCGAAAAATCCCAACTCGGATTAATATAATATCTCGAAATTCTATGCTCGAATCTGGATCAAATGTTGTGCGAATAAAATAATATACGTACATCCTATGTATTTATTCCAATTGATTATTTGCTAAATCAATTTACTTCTATTCACATTTAATTTTGATTTCTACCCAAAATTTTCTATTCTCACACTTTCAGTTTATCATTCAATATTAACTTAGAATATTTTTCCCAAAACCAATTTTACTTAAGAATTTCACTATTCCCTCTTAAGTTGAATATAAGTGTTTTATACACTTCTTATACTATTTTCACTTCACCACTTTGGTTTATCTATACTTTTATTCAAGTTTTCATTTTCAAATTCATTTGAATTCAATTTCCCTTTCATTTTAAATATTGAATTCTATTCACATTATCTCATCCACACTTAATTAACCATTTCTCTAATTAGTTCCAATTACTAATTTTATTTCATCCTTTGTTTTATTTAGTCCAACTTGACTAACTTTCCATATCACACAATTTAAATTTAAGTCCAATATCCAGTTTCCAATTTCATTTGCTTAGAAATGTGAATCCACTTGTTCATTCACAAATTATTCCACACTTAGTAAATTCCAATAGCCATTCATTAAGCTTATTTACTTTTATCTTACTTGATTCAGTTACACTTTAATTTAGTTCAAAATTTTAGCTTCTATAAGTTTGCCAACTTATTTTGATTCCATGAAAATTTCCAAATTTAATAAATGATCAGACCCCTTATAATTACATAAACATTTCCAATTTACTTATAGAGTTTTAAACAATTCCTCAACATTTCAAAATCACCTTTGAAAACAACTATCCAAAATATTTTGCATTTCTAAAATCAAACTCAACTTTTACAAACAATTCCAATTTAAACAATTTGGCAGCAATTCCTCCCTTGGAAACTCGAAAATGAACACTGATGATTTCGCGATCATCATTGGAATTATTTTCCAGCGACCGAAAAGTGTTTAGTGCTTTTACCCCATCAAAAAAATATTTTCCAAATATTTTTAGATTCCAAATCCCACCAGATTTCATATCCATTTCAAAAATATTTCCTAAATAATTTTATCATTATTTTTCCAGAACTTTTGAAAGCCATTTTCAATCAAGGGAATTAAATCGTTTGAAATTTCAATCTCAAATCCTTTTAATCCCTATCAAAAATTACTCTGGCATCTTATTTCAATTTTATAAATCATATTTATAATTCACATTTCAAATTCCTTTTTGTTATTTGAATTTATTCCTTAACCTTTGGTTATAATTTTAATTTCTATTCAATTTCCATACAATACTGGTAATAATTTAATATTATCATTTTGTAACAATCAAGCAACCATATATAACTATAATAATTTATGGAAAAACTATTTCTTTTATATACAAAAATAATCCGGGTAAAATTATTACATTTACCCTATTTTAAAACAAAATTGTGTCGATTTATCTAGTTTAAGAGTTTAGAAACCCCTATCGATAAAATGGTGTCCCACATATCGACCAGAATCTATAAACACTCAACCGATAAGTCAACACAATATAAGACAATTTTTATATTCACTAACAAATACGCGCTCATATCTATTAATACACTCATACTCATTCTAAAGTACTACTGGCTCTATCTCTAATGAGTAATTTTCCCACCAAAGCCTAGGTATATCGCCAACCTAAGCTCTGATACCAAATTGTAACGACCCGATTTTTCGACGTCCGAAAATCAACATCAATACGTCCACTGTATCAAATGCCGAGCAATCGAATGCCAGAAAACCGTGCCGTTAGGGTTAAAGAAGAAGAAAGTAGAAGAAGAAATAGAAATCAGAATCTCACAATCGCAGCGGAACAAATTATAATAGATAAATGATTAATCTTTAAAATAAAAGGATTGTATCTATTAATACATTACATCATCAGGTCATATACAACACAACAGCTAAATACAACATAACAGTGGAAAGAATAACATCATATACGTGTGTTACGTCTCGTCATCCATCTTACCTCCTGATCTCCACAGCATACTTTCCCGCCTTAGCTCTAGAAACAACGATAACCTGATTCTATACGACTCGTGTGGAAAATTAGGGGCACTTAGAGTTTAGAAAAGGAAACAATAAACTCTGAGTCAGTCATGGGACTGGTGTGGGATCTAAAAACAGTTATTTATATAAAAGAAATGAAAAGAAATGTGTTCATGCATTTGGATAATGAAACTTCCATAAGGTCTCCCAGCACACACACAATGCAATCACACACTTGGGGAAGGTTTCTCCTTATAGTAGTCAAACATGCTTGATACGCAAAAATTCTTTTGATATTATTATTAGTGCATAGTGTGGAAAACATTTTGAAAGTATAATATAGATCTTAGCCAGCATGCACAACATTATGGTATGCCTACTATAGCTACCATGTTAGATGGTAGGTTCTACAACTAAAACCGTACAGGGCTCGTATTGATTGTTTGGATTTCAAAAAAAATGGTCAAGGCTATGGAACTTCCTTTATCCAAATGGGCTGAAAGGATGTCCCGAGAACCTTACCAAATCTCTGCCAATACAAGTCCGGGTTACCTCTGTTGTAACGTCCTGCCTTTTCGCACGCTTTAAATCGACACACGTGCCAATTCAAACCATACGGAAGGGCGGATTGTTATGGGGTAAATAAGATAAACACAGAGAAGATGAAGAAAGAAGAAAAAAACAAAATATAATCTTGCAGCAGTACGATAAAATATAATAATAAATATACAGTTCATAAAAATGTTTACAAAACATTTGATTTTTCTTTATACAATAAATATCAGAGTTCACATACCAATAAATATCAATGCAGCGGAATCAAATGGTGTAGTGGAATATAATATATAATAATAATAGAAATCTTCGTCTTTGTCCTCCAGAGCTAAAATCTTCGATCTTGAAACGCTCGGACTGACCTGAGCGAATTGAAAAGACAAAACACTCGAGTCAGAACTAAAAGATCTTACGTAAGTTAAATTTAAAGAAATAAATATGAGTGCAGTAACTAAAAAGATTCTCGAGATTCACATCTCTTAAGGATCCGTTAAACTATTTACTATGTAGTATATTTCGCTATTATAATAGTGTCTATTTGTAAAATAAACTTACTTTTAAATAGTGTTAAGGAGTTAACCAATCTCCCCCTTAACACAATAATAGTCTCAGTAGTCCATCCAATATCATAGTCCCTCCTGATCGGGAAGCCACTAGAGGATACCACACGGGCTACGGGAGAAAACCAAACTCGTACAAGGCACAATAGGGTAGTTGACACGGCACAACTCGGCAATGCCAGTGTAACAACCCGCATATTTAACGATTATATATTTAAATGTTTTATTTAAATATAGCGTCGTTAGTCGGATTTAGGTCCGAAATGTTACTTTCTGCAAATGGCTGAATCGAAACTCGAAACCATTTCCATTGGTTCCAAAATGGCATTTGCGATCTTTTTGGGTATAAGCTTCGATATATTTGGAGTAAGTTGAATTTTGCAACTTTTTCTAGTTGGGTTTGGGTTGGGTTCAGCGAATTTGTTAGTTTATTAACCTAACTCAGTCCCTCTCCTCTCCATTCTCTCATTCCACTCTTCTAAACTCAAGCAAAAACTGAAAATGGTGGAAGGGAAGAGGAAATAGAAAATTGGAATGTAACGACCCAGGAATTTTATTTAATTAAAATTTTTAATATTTAATTAATTTTAAATATTAATAAGTGAATTTATAAGTCAAATAAATTTTTATTTGGATTATTGGATTTAATTGAATAATTAAATCAATAATTTAATATGTTAAATTATGGAAATAATTGAAAATAGAATTAAATATGATTGAAAATGATTTGTAAAATTTTATTTTATCATATTGGTGTTAGAATGATATTTTAGAACTTTTAAAATCGAATTAAAAATTAATTTGCGAAAATTGAATATTTTAATATTAAAATCGACAAGTGAAAATAGTCAATTTTTGAACAGTCTCAGAATTGAATGAAACCAGTTCCATTGGATCCGTAATAGTTAGTTATTACCGGATTTCAATTTTTGTGTCAATCGGAGCTATCGTTTGATCGTGGCAGCTCGAAACGCATCGATTTATTTTTAATTTTAATTTGGCGAGTTAAAATAGCCATTTTTCAAAAAGTCTCAGATTTCGACGAAACCAGTTTCATCGGATCCGTAATGTGATATTATTGTAAGGTTTCAAATTTCAAGTCAATTGGATTTACCGTTTGTCCGATACAAATTAAAACGCCTAGAAATCGATTTAAATCGGTTTAATTTAAATTGAGCGTTTATAGCCATAACTCGCACAAATGTCCGAATTAGCTTTCGAAACCTGTTCCATTGTGTCCGGAACGCGGGGTAAACCCTAGAAACGCTGGTTACGGCGCGTGAATCGGAGTTCGGAATTTCCGGATGAATAGTGTTCGATTTTTCTCTATAAATAGCACCACCCTTTCATAAATAAAAAAAAATAAAACCTAATATACTAAACCCTAGCCGCCACTTATACAACCGAAGGCCAGAAATGCTCAATGTTCTTCCTCGATTATCTCTCGATCCATTCACTTTCAAGCTTCGTGATCAACTAGGAAGTGGTAGAGCTCGATGAGATCTTTAAGATCAACGGTCACGATCGAGATTGGAGCTGTATTTTGGGAGATAGGAGGCCGCGTTCTCCACCATTCACGCACACATTTCCAAGAGCATCAGGCAGCCGAGCTCTATGAGCTTATGGCCGAAGGTTGAGCAAGTGAAGGGCTTCACGATGGTGTATCCTGATCATGCTAGAACTCGACGTGGAGGTGGCGATTTTTAACCCTAGAAAATGATAATGGGTTTCGGCTATAGCCTGTAACCGTGTGCGCGTGAAGAAGAGAGGAAGGGGGAGGGTTGCGTCCTACGGTCCAGATGGGGGGGGGGAGCTTGGATCTAACGGCTTGAATAGGTGTGGGTTTAAAAATTATAAATGTTGTAATTATAGTTATTAAAATCATGCAAACTTCTAAAAATCATAACTTTTTCATACGAGGTCGAAAATTTCCGAAACGAAAAGCGTTGGAATCGTATGGACGAGCACTACGCGATGAAATTGGATTGAAGTCGTTTGGAGTTAGTGAAAATTTTGGGTAAAATTAAACGTCCGTTCATTTTATTCGAAATAATCGCTAAAACGGAAATAAAATCAAGGTGAGAACTTCTCACTCAATCGAATCAGTTTCGATTTTATTTTAAATAGTTAGATTTAAAATATTTGAATGCATGTTTGAATGTTGATTGTTATCTATTGATTGTTAAAATAGACATTATACGCCGTTAGTAAGCGGATGTTATTTAATAAAAACATATACCGCGAATATTTCATAAACAGTGAAATTGGTATTATATATAATAGCAATATATATATATTGGCATATGTATATATTGGAGTTATTGATTTCCCGCATTTTTTGTTAGCGGATGAGACCCTATTGCGCCGTTATTAAGCGGATAATATTTAAAATCCCATATACCGCGATAATTTCGTACTGGAACGGAATTGGTATTGTGCTAATGTTTTTGGATGCAGGAAAACAGGTTGGAGGGATCCAACTGGATTCCTCAACAGTATTTATTTGATTTCAGATATTTTGATATTTGATGGATTATCATATCGATATATGATATCGTTGTTGTCGTGATTGACTATTTGGTGTGTAGCATCATTGAACCAAATTTTGGGATTTTAAAATGATTTTTAAAGTGATTTTTGAAAATATACTTTATTTTTGGAATCGATCCATTTTAAATAAATAAACGTATAATTTTAATGTTATATAAAAATTATGATTTTTGTGAAATATAGTTAAAAGCTGATTTTTGAGAAATAAGGGTTAATGAATTTATAAAATAGTTTAAATTGAATTTTTTAATTTATTGTAAAAAGTTTAAATATAGGATTTATAAAATTTGATTATTTTATAAATCAAGAGAATGATGAAGTTTTTAAAGGAGTTTAAAGATGTTTTAATAGAATAATATAAATTGATTTATATAAAGAGATTTATAAATGGATATTTATAAATTGAAATATTGACATTATAAAACGAGTTTTTATAAGTGTTTGAATGAAGTGAAAATGAATTTTGTAAATGAATGGAATTTATAAAAATATAAATGGTGAAGTTATAAATGAAATTTATAAATAGTAAGATTTATAAATTTTGTGAAGTTATTAAAGAATATATTTGGGTAAATAAATGAATCTTATAAGTTATAAGATTTATAATTATGAAGTTCAAGGGAACGATTTTTGCAAACAAATAAATTATAAGCATTTAACTTATAATGTGAACTTTTGGTTTATAATTGAGTTATAAATCGAATAGGTTGAATTTATAAAAGAAAGTTGTTATAAAATAAATAGAAATGGAGTTTATAAACGTTGTTTTATAAATTCACAAACGACTTAACTTGTTAATGGAGTTATATTCACATTTTTGACTGTGAATAATCCTTTAAAATGAAATGTATAAAAGGATGAAATTGATTAACGTAGTATATTCACGTTTTTGAATAGTGAATATTATGTTAAAGCAAATGTTTAGATTTGATGTTTTAAATAGAATTAAAATGATCTAACGATGTTTTAAATAGGTTGAGATTCGAAACCATAGATTTCAACATTTATTGTTGAAATAGACGATTTCGAGAAATAAAAGGAAATGGTGGACTATAACACTGTTATTATAGTAAATGATTTCCGAAAGGAAATGTTTTGTATAGTATTGGGATTTATATATCTATTTTAATTTCGAATCCCTATACTAGTGATTTTCGGTTGTCGTAACGATATTTTACGCAACATTCGTTTTGGCCCAAATAAATATGTTTAAGAGAATGATTTCCTTAAAGAATGGAATATATACTTAATCTCGATTTAAGTATATTGAATATTTTCCAAGTGTTGAAAATGAATAAAATTTGTGAATTACTTATGAATAAGTAAGTATGGAAATGTTTTCCAATATAAAGTGAATATTTTGAGAATTTATCTTTTTGAAGATAAATTGAAAATGAATAATTGAAATCATATATTCATAGATATTTTGAAATATAAATTCAATATGGAATTTATAAATGAAATTGGAAATTGGGTTTAAAAATAAATGTTGATTTATTTTTAAAGTGTGAAAATAATATATCTTGTGAAGATATTTTGGAAAATAAATAATTTGGAAAATTATTTGGAATCTAGTGATGTTGTGCATATCTATTGATAGTTCAATAACCGACTATCAATATTTCCCTTTGAATGGGTAATTGATGTGATTTGATTGAATGTGAATGCCACACTTATTTTTGAATAAGCGCTCACTATTCGGGTTAACCGGGAAAGGACCATGGGGTCGTATAACCCATTCCGAATATGTGATACGTCATTGTGAATTGCATTGAAGATCGGTGTTGAAGACCGAGTATTTGTGAAAGCGATAGGATGACCTATCGATTGTCTCTGCACTGGGTCGCTCCTGGTATAGAGATTTCCTTAAGTGATGGGAAATTCGATCGGGATTGTGAATACCCGGATTTGCAAGGGCTTCGTAAGAAGTGCCTTCGGTTTTGTTCGAGCCCGGAACAGACTTGTATGGATTGTATGTCTGACATTACAGATTGAGATATAAAGCCGATTTCTTTCAAATATATTTCTGTTGGTGGCGGAGAATTTATTCTTTTAGCTTAACACCCTTCTCTGAGACGTACGAGCTCAGAGGTTATGTAGTTGAATGTTATCAGCGATATATTCCCAATTTGGTAATGTGACATGCTGAGTGTTGCTGTAAATGATCATTGTGTTGATTATTTGTGAGAGGATCATTTGTTTGATCGTCTATCTTTGTGATCATTTCTATGATCATTTGTTGACCCAAAGCATGGCTTTTGTATAAAGTATGTTTTTGTGGACGTGACTTCGTCGAGCCTCACACCCCGTGAATGGTCAAAACAGGAAAGAAGCAGCAAGGTTATGAGGGGTAGCGCCCTTTAGGATGTGTGCATTTCCTTCTGGAAAAGGGTGGTATCATGGTATGGAGCCCAGATACTTACTCATGTTGAAAACACTTTGTTATGATCGTGTGAATTGATTGCGAGCGCTCGGTGAAAAGGTCCCAAAGGACCGGGGGATGGCATATTCGGTCAGTTGTTACTCAGTTAGGGATAACCCGGCCTTGTGTTGGTAGAGATCCGGTTTGGTTCTCGGGGATGTCCATCCAGAGGCATTCTCATGTGGCAATGGGAAGTTCCTTGGCCTGATCATTCGTTGGAAATCCAAAGAAACAATACGAGACTTGTACGGTATTAGTTGTAGAACCTATCATTCACTTATGGTGGCGCTCCACTGTTTGGATGGTAGCTATAGTAGGCATAGTTCGAAATGTCTATGTTGGCTAAGATTTATATTCTAATTTCGAAATGAATTTTTTCCTACACTATACACTAATAATAATATCAAATGCTCTTTTTAATGCGTATCAAGCATCTTTGACTATCATAAGGAGAAATCTCCTCCGATTCTGCGTTTGCATTGTGTGTGTGTGCGGGAGGCCTTATGGTAGTCTCATTTTTAAAAGCATTGCGAATTGATTTAAAAATATTCCTTTATTTTGTTTTCAAAGATAAATAAACTGTTTTGAGTTCTCACACCAGTCACATGACTGACTTGGAGTTTATTGTTTTCCTTCCTAAACTCTGGGTGCCCACCAATTTCCACACGGGCAGTCAAGAGTTAAGGTTTATCAGGATATTCTGGATATTCTGGAATTGCTGGAGGCAAGCTGGATGACATGGCATATTACTAGTTTATATAGTATTTCCTTTTCCGCTGCACTGTTTGTTTGATGTTGTATACTCTGATGATATGATGTAATGAAATGAAATGTATAAAATGTAATAACTGATATAGTTCTTTGTTTAAAGATTATTCATTTATTATTATATGTTGTTCCGCTGCGAATTGTGAGATTCTGATGTTGTTCTGTTTTCTTTCTGTTTTCTCTATTTCCTATTCTCTTTTCTCTCTATCTTCTATCTTCTTCTCTTCTTTTCTACCTTTTCTTTTTCTTAAACCCATAACTATTCGGTTTTTCGGCAACGAAAAATCGCGATCGTTACATTTGGTATCAAAGCTTATGGTTAAGCGACAACCATGGTTCTGTTGGGTATTACTCATTAGAGATAGAGTCAGTAGTACTCTAGAATGAGTTTGAGTGTAATAATAGATATGAGAGGGTATTTGTTAGTGAATATAAATTGTTTTATATTGTGATGATTGGTTTGTTGAGTGGCATATGAACCTTCGTCAGCGTGGTCTCGACAACTATGCCGAAGGGGTTTCTAAACACTTGAATAGAACAATTCGACACAGTATTGTTTTAAAAATGGGTAAAATAAAATAATTTTGCCTTGATTATATTTTATATATGAAGGAATAATTTTTCAGAATTATTAAAGTGTATATAAGATGATTGTTAAGTTGTTTGAATAATCTAAATAAAAGAATAATTGTATAAGTAAAATAATTATAAGAATTGAATTATAATTAAAGTGATTTGCAATTATGAAATAAACTTATATATATAAGAAGTGAAACTATATGAATATATTTATGAATACGAGTTGAAATAAAAATGAATTTAAAGTATAACTTAATTGATGTTGAATGAAGTTGATATTAGTATCAAAGTAAATTATTAAAGTTAAGTGATAGATATGAACTTAGATTATATAAATGAAATTCAACTTTAGTAATTGAATATGAATTGAATGAATGGATTGAATGTAAATCAAATGAATGTGAATAATTGATATGGAATAATGAATATAAGAGTTAATTCATTAAAATCTTACGTTATTGGAAGTTGGAAGATTAAATGAAAATCAATTTAATCAAACCAATTGAAAGCAAAGGAATTTGGTTGAAATTAATATACTTTGGTTGATATATGGTTGTTAGTTGATTGATTGTATATAATTCATCAAGTGTTAATGAAATTGAGTTAATGAAATTAAAAGCTAAAGTAATTGAAATTCAATTGGAAGTTGAATGAATCTTGAATAGAATTGAATGTGAATTGGAAGTGAACCAACTTGAATATGAATTAGTGAATACGAACTAATTGAAAATAAATGTTAGTAAGAACATCCACTGTGAATGAATCAAATGTGATTAAACTGAAAACCTATTTCATTGAATATTAATGAGAATATGAATGAATATATATTGGTTATGAATTTGTTGGATGATAGTTGGTTGATGGTTGAATATATTGCTTTTATTTCATTTGATATGTTAGCATATATAGTTGTTATGGAGATACATGTTGTATATTGATACCATTTTCATATATGCATGTTCTCATGTTGTTTGTTGAGTGTTTAGTAGGTGCGGATTGCGTTTGCTTCGCATTTGGAGCTCGCTTTCGCGCTATATTAGCCGTATATGCTTGCTAATAAAATATAAGGTACATATCTCGGATTACATACCGTACTTTTACAAATTTTTCCCTTCGGGATGCCTCATTACTTGATGAGATGTATATTTGTGATATATATACTGTCATTTTTTTTTCGGATCGAGCCGCGCAAAGGAGACTATGGCGAATTTTTCCGAAAATTTAAGGCGTTAGAAAAAATTTGAGAAAATTGGAAAGTTTTGAAAACTTTAAACTTTGATTTAGAATTGAAAGTTAAACAATAGTAGTTGTTTTTAAAAAGATAACTAGGTATGATTTGAAAACTTAGTAAGTTATTATAAGAAGTTTAGCTATGAATTATGGAAGGTTAATAAATTCTATAACTTTTCTTACTTGATAATTTCGAGGACGAAATTCTTTTAAGGGGGGAAGATTGTAACGACCCAGGAATTTTATTTAATTAAAAATTTTAATATTTAATTAATTTTAAATATTAATAAGTGAATTTATAAGTCAAATAAATTTTTATTTGGATTATTGGATTTAATTGAATAATTAAATCAATAATTTAATATGTTAAATTATGGAAATAATTGAAAATAGAATTAAATATGATTGAAAATGATTTGTAAAATTTTATTTTATCATATTGGAGTTAGAATGATATTTTAGAACTTTTAAAATCGAATTAAAAATTAATTTGTGAAAATTGAATATTTTAATATTAAAATCGACTAGTGAAAATAGTCGATTTTTGAACAGTCTCAGAATTGAACGAAACTAGTTCCATTGGATCCGTAATAGTTAGTTATTACCGGATTTCAATTTTCGTGTCAATCGGAGCTATCGTTTGATCGTGGCAGCTCGAAACGCATCGATTTATTTTTAATTTTAATTTGGCGAGTTAAAATAGCCATTTTTCAAAAAGTCTCAGATTTCGACGAAACTAGTTTCATCGGATCCGTAATGTGATATTATTGTAAGGTTTCAAATTTCAAGTCAATTGGATTTACCGTTTGTCCGATACAAATTAAAACGCCTAGAAATCGATTTAAATCGGTTTAATTTAAATTGAGCGTTTATAGCCATAACTCGCACAGATGTCCGAATTAGCTTTCGAAACCTGTTCCATTGTGTCCGGAACGCGGGGTAAAACCTAGAAACGCTGGTTACGGCGCGTGAATCGGAGTTTGGAATTTCCGGATGAATAGTGTTCGATTTTTCTCTATAAATAGCACCACCCTTTCATAAATAAAGAAAAAATAAAACCTAATATACTAAACCCTAGCCGCCACTTATACAACCGAAGGCCAGAAATGCTCAACGTTCTTCCTCGATTATCTCTCGATCCATTCACTTTCAAGCTTCGTGATCAACTAGGAAGTGGTAGAGCTCGATGAGATCTTTAAGATCAACGGTCACGATCGAGATTGGAGCTGTATTTTGGGAGATAGGAGGCCGCGTTCTCCACCATTCACGCACGCATTTCCAAGAGCATCAGGCAGCCGAGCTCTATGAGCTTATGGCCGAAGGTTGAGCAAGTGAAGGGCTTCACGATGGTGTATCCTGATCATGCTAGAACTCGACGTGGAGGTGGCGATTTTTAACCCTAGAAAATGATAATGGGTTTCGGCTATAGCCTGTAACCGTGTGCGCGTGAAGAAGAGAGGAAGGTGGAGGGTTGCGTCCTACGGTCTAGATGGGGGGGAGCTTGGATCTAACGGCTTGAATAGGTGTGGGTTTAAAAATTATAAATGTTGTAATTATAGTTATTAAAATCATGCAAACTTCTAAAAATCATAACTTTTTCATACGAGGTCGAAAATTTCCGAAACGAAAAGCGTTGGAATCGTATGGATGAGCACTACGCGATGAAATTAGATTGGAGTCGTTTGGAGTTAGTGAAAATTTTGGGTAAAATTAAACGTCCGTTAATTTTATTCGAAATAATCGCTAAAACGGAAATAAAATCAAGGTGAGAACTTCTCACTCAATCGAATCAGTTTCGATTTTATTTTAAATAGTTAGATTTAAAATATTTGAATGCATGTTTGAATGTTGATTGTTATCTATTGATTGTTAAAATAGACATTGTACGCCGTTAGTAAGCGGATGTTATTTAATAAAAACATATACCGTGAATATTTCATAAACAGTGAAATTGGTATTATATATAATAGCAATATATATATATTGGCATATGTATATATTGGAGTTATTGATTTCCCGCATTTTTGTTAGCGGATGAGACCCTATTGCGCCGTTATTAAGCGGATAATATTTAAAATCCCATATACCGCGATAATTTCGTACTGGAACGGAATTGGTATTGTGCTAATGTTTTTGGATGCAGGAAAACAGGTTGGAGGGATCCAACTGGATTCCTCAACAGTATTTATTTGATTTTAGATATTTTGATATTTGATGGATTATCATATCGATATATGATATCGTTGTTGTCGTGATTGACTATTTGGTGTGTAGCATCATTGAACCAAATTTTTGGATTTTAAAATGATTTTTAAAGTGATTTTTGAAAATATACTTTATTTTTGGAATCGATCCATTTTAAATAAATAAACGTATAATTTTAATGTTATATAAAAATTATGATTTTTGTGAAATATAGTTAAAAGCTGATTTTTTGAGAAATAAGGGTTAATGAATTTATAAAATAGTTTAAATTGAATTTTTTAATTTATTGTAAAAAGTTTAAATATAGGATTTATAAAATTTGATTATTTTATAAATCAAGAGAATGATGAAGTTTTTAAAGGAGTTTAAAGACGTTTTAATAGAATAATATAAATTGATTTATATTAAGAGATTTATAAATGGATATTTATAAATTGAAATATTGACATTATAAAACGAGTTTTTATAAGTGTTTGAATGAAGTGAAAATGAATTTTGTAAATGAATGGAATTTATAAAATTATAAATGGTGAAGTTATAAATGAAATTTATAAATAGTAAGATTTATAAATTTTGTGAAGTTATTAAAGAATATATTTGGGTAAATAAATGAATCTTATAAGTTATAAGATTTATAATTATGAAGTTCAAGGGAACGATTTTTGCAAACAAATAAATTATAAGCATTTAACTTATAATGTGAACTTTTGGTTTATAATTGAGTTATAAATCGAATAGGTTGAATTTATAAAAGAAAGTTGTTATAAAATAAATAGAAATGGAGTTTATAAACGTTGTTTTATAAATTCGCAAACGACTTATTTTGATAAGTAAATTGTTATAACTTGTTAATGGAGTTATATTCACATTTTTGACTGTGAATAATCCTTTAAAATGAAATGTATAAAAGGATGAAATTGATTAACGTAGTATATTCACGTTTTTGAATAGTGAATATTATGTTAAAGAAAATGTTTAGATTTGATGTTTTAAATAGAATTAAAACGATCTAACGATGTTTTAAATAGGTTGAGATTCGAAACCATAGATTTCAACATTTATTGTTGAAATAGATGATTTCGAGAAATAAAAGGAAATGGTGGACTATAACACTGTTGTTATAGTAAATGATTTCCGAAAGGAAATGTTTTGTATAGTATTGGGATTTATATATCTATTTTAATTTCGAATATCTATACTAGTGATTTTGGGTTGTCGTAACGATGTTTTACGCAACATTCGTTTTGGCCCTAATAAATATGTTTAAGAGAATGATTTCCTTAAAGAATGGAATATATACTTAATCTCGATTTAAGTATATTGAATATTTTCCAAGTGTTGAAAATGAATAAAATTTGTGAATTACTTATGAATAAGTAAGTATGGAAATGTTTTCCAATATAAAGTGAATATTTTGAGAATTTATCTTTTTGAAGATAAATTGAAAATGAATAATTGAAATCATATATTCATAGATATTTTGAAATATAAATTCAATATGGAATTTATAAATGAAATTGGAAATTGGGTTTAAAAATAAATGTTGATTTATTTTTAAAGTGTGAAAATAATATATCTTGTGAAGATATTTTGGAAAATAAATAATTTGGAAAATTATTTGGAATCTAGTGATGTTGTGCATATCTATTGATAGTTCAATAACCGACTATCAATATTTCCCTTTGAATGGGTAATTGATGTGATTTGATTGAATGTGAATGCCACACTTATTTTTGAATAAGCGCTCACTATTCGGGTTAATCGGGAAAGGACCATGGGGTCGTATAACCCATTCCGAATATGTGATACGTCGTTGTGAATTGCATTGAAGATCGGTGTTGAAGACCGAGTATTTGTGAAAGCGATAGGATGACCTATCGATTGTCTCTGCACTGGGTCGCTCCTGGTATAGAGATTTCCTTAAGTGATGGGAAATTCGATCGGGATTGTGAATACCCGGATTTGCAAGGGCTTCGTAAGAAGTGCCTTCGGTTTTGTTCGAGCCCGGAACAGACTTGTATGGATTGTATGTCTGACATTACAGATTGAGATATAAAGCCGATTTCTTTCAAATATATTTCTTTTGGTGGCGGAGAATTTATTCTTTTAGCTTAACACCCTTCTCTGAGACGTACGAGCTCAAAGGTTATGTAGTTGAATGTTATTAGCGATATATTCCCAATTTGGTAATGTGACATGCTGAGTGTTGCTGTAAATGATCATTGTGTTGATTATTTGTGATAGGATCATTTGTTTGATCGTCTATCTTTGTGATCATTTCTATGATCATTTGTTGACCCAAAGCATGGCTTTTGTATAAAGTATGTTTTTGTGGACGTGACTTCGTCGAGCCTCACACTCCGTGAATGGTCAAAACAGGAAAGAAGCAGCAAGGTTATGAGGGGTAGCGCCCTTTAGGATGTGTGCATTTCCTTCTGGAAAAGGGTGGTATCATGGTATGGAGCCCAGATACTTACTCATGTTGAAAACACTTTGTTATGATTGTGTGAATTGATTGCGAGCGCTCGGTGAAAAGGTCCCAAAGGACCGGGGGATGGCATATTCGGTCAGTTGTTACGCAGTTAGGGGTAACCCGGCCTTGTGTTGGTAGAGATCCGATTTGGTTCTCGGGGATGTCCATCCAGAGGCATTCTTATGTGGCAATGGGAAGTTCCTTGGCCTGATCATTCGTTGGAAATCCAAAGAAACAATACGAGACTTGTACGGTATTAGTTGTAGAACCTATCATTCACTTATGGTGGCGCCCCACTGTTTGGATGGTAGCTATAGTAGGCATAGTTCGAAATGTCTATGTTGGCTAAGATTTATATTCTACTTTTGAAATGAATTTTTCCTACACTATACACTAATAATAATATCAAATGCTCTTTTTAATGCGTATCAAGCATCTTTGACTATCATAAGGAGAAATCTCCTCCGATTCTGCGTTTGCATTGTGTGTGTGTGCGGGAGGCCTTATGGTAGTCTCATTTTTAAAAGCATTGCGAATTGATTTAAAAATATTCCTCTATTTTGTTTTCAAAGATAAATAAACTGTTTTGAGTTCTCACACCAGTCACATGATTGACTTGGAGTTTATTGTTTTCCTTCCTAAACTCTGGGTGCCCACCAATTTCCACACGGGCAGTCAAGAGTTAAGGTTTATCAGGATATTCTGGATATTCTGGAATTGCTGGAGGCAAGCTGGATGACATGGCGTATTACTAGTTTATATAGTATTTCCTTTTCCGCTGCACTATTTGTTTGATGTTGTATACTCTGATGATATGATGTAATGAAATGAAATGTATAAAATGTAATAACTGATATAGTTCTTTGTTTAAAGATTATTCCTTTATTATTATATGTTGTTCCGCTGCGAATTGTGAGATTCTGATGTTGTTCTGTTGTTTCCTTTCTGTTCTGTTTTCTTTCTGTTTTCTCTATTTCCTATTCTCTTTTCTCTCTATCTTCTATCTTCTTCTCTTCTTTTCTACCTTTTCTTTTTCTTAAACCCATAACTATTCGGTTTTTCGGCAACGAAAAATCGCGATCGTTACATGGAAGCCCTAGTTTCAACTTGCAACTTGATTCTTGCTCCAATATCAAAGAGATGACATTGGTAAGCCTCCTCTTCATCTTCTCTATCTCTTTCTCTCTTCAATCTCAGAAAATTCCTAAACCTAAACTTAGGAAATACTTGTTTTGATCTTAGATTGAAGCTAGTTGAGTAGAAGTGGAGATTAGTTGGTTTTCTCCTTGCAAATTGAACTCCTTCTTCTTTGTTTTTGGATTAAAGGGTGAGTTTTAAACTCACATCCACTTCTTTTGATATCATTGATGTTAGGTATGAATTCTTAACAATTGTTCATATGTTCATTTGCTTTCGATTTGGTTTGCTTTGGTGAAATTGCCAAATTATGATTTTTGAAGCCAAATCTATGTAAAACCTTCTATGGTTGATGTTTATGTTGTTCGGAGTGTTTGGGTGTGTCGTTAAGGTTGGGTAGTCATTTGACGTAAGCCCATAATCAACACGCATCCGATTGCTTTCGATTTGTTTGGCCATAGATGGCCTAGGTTTAGGAAATGCCTGATCATCATGTTTCAGACGTCTGAAACCCTATTTTCAGAGTCTGAATATTGTTCTGGGGAACATTTTCATCCCCAGATTCAGACGTCTGAATTTATATTCCAGACGTCTGAATCGGCTAATTTTCAACCAGAAAGGAAATAGGCCGAATATTGCCTATTTTAGACGTCTGGAAGTTTGGATTCTGATGTTTGAATTATGTTTTGGAAAACAAATTTATTTTTAGATTCAGACGTCTGAATCCCTTCTTTCAGACGTCTGAATATGCTGTTTTTTTTCCAATTTACCTTATCATTTAGTTTTTCCAAATTTGATCGATGCATATTGATTCCAATTAGTTGTTTATGCATATTTGACCTTGATGATTCCTTTTTTAATTCATTCACGGGTTTTATAAATGATTTCTTCAAATCGTATTAAAAGTTCGCTTCTCCGATTTATAAATTCTATTTAAAACACACGCACAATTTCGCACTTCGAGCGAAGTGGAAGGGTGATTAAATGGTTGGGCAAAACACGGACCATGAATCTGTGCGTTTATCCTTCCGATTAATTCCCGACCTATTCAATCGATCGTTTTGACCTTCGGGTTTGGTTTACCGATGATATGTGGTGAACTTTGTACTGCTTTGAGTGTGAAATTAACTAATGGATAGTAAACCGTTTAGTGCGAACGAGTGGTTATGGGACTCACGTTACCACTTTTCGGATTCCTTTTTGAGAGTTATGACACATTCCGCCAGTTAGTGGTGTCCAGTACTGGGTCTTTGACCTTCACCACTACGGTTTGTTGCCTTCGGGTATGTTGCCTTCGGGTATTTGCCTTCGGGTTTGTGCCTTCGGGTTTTTTTCCCTATAGTATCGCTTCCGATGTTTGTCGTTATGAGCCGCAAGGGTGATATTGGGTTGCCCTTTAGTATCGCTTCCGATGTTGGTCGTTATGAGCCGCATGGGTGATATTGGGTTTGGAGTCTTCGAGCTCATGGATCCTTGTTTGTACAGTACTGAGCTCGAGCAAATTTTCTGATGTTTCATTCATATGTATATTCCCTTGGTATCGCCCATCGGTGTTGGTCTTTTTGAGCCGCATGATGTGTAGCGTTTACCTTGTGGAACTTGTATACCTTATTGGTATTTGTTATTTGACTTTATGGCTTGTTATGGGATATTCATATCCTTTGTTTCTATGAATTGCCGATGATATGAGGCTTGTTATGTTATCATATGATTCATCCTTTGTTAGATGATTGTGTTATCTCCTTTAGAAATATTTGTTATACCTTGTAACCTTGCAGGTTTATTGTTGTTCAGTTTCTCTAACTTATTTGTTTGGCTAGACTGACCCGTGTATTTTATACTCGGGTCAGACCGAGATGTTTCAGGTTAGGTGCTTTTGGACTTAGCCTATTTTGCTTCCGCATGGACTATTCAGCTTGTTCTTTTTTGTTAAAGCTTTTTGTATAGTCCTTTTTATTGTAACTCTGATATATGTATTCTTTTGGTTCGTCTGTATATTGTGGTTTGTTATACCACTTGACATGTATTATTTTGTAAACTCTGTTATGTATCTATATATGTGTATATGATGATCTACCATTATGTGATGTATATTACATTTGAGTTGTTATATTCTGTTCTGATAGATCCTTCAACCACCTGTGGTTTTGTTTTAAGTATTCATTGGGTATGTCGACCTGCTTGGTATGTTTATTGTCAATGTATTCAATAGATGGTTAGAGCAAGGCTATAGATGGTCGCTCCTATCCAGCCTTGTTCTCCGTGTTAGTTGACGACATTACCCTGTAGTGTCCTTCGCTAGCGTGGGTATAGAGGTGGGGCGTCACAGCCAGGGTAGATATACCAATTACGCTTCCGGGTCGGTGGTAACGCGTAGCGCGCAGCTACCGCCCACCTCGAACAAACTCCCCCAAATCAAAGAAATCAAAAGTGAAGGTGGTCACCGAATCAATCCAAAGTAAGAGTATAGTATCGAAGGAAAGTGTCCGATCAAAGGTGCTACCTTATTAACCCGTCAATCGTTCCTGTTTTAGCCACTTATGTCAACCCACGGGAGTTGGGTTGTAACGACCCGATATTTTCAACCATTCGCATCCGCACATGTCGGACTTGAATTGTTCAAAATACCGCGTTGTAAATAAAATTTGGCAAATCTCAAAATATACAGTAAATAATTAATCACAGAATCACAAACACAGAATCAGAATACTCGTAGCGGAATTTAAAAATACTTAGTGGTTCACGAAGCCACTATAAATAGTCTCAATAATATAAAATTTACATAGTCTTTAATCCAAATATACTTTTAAATCATCGGTAGAACAATCCAAATGTCGACTAGTCTTGATTTCAAAATTTTAGATAAAGAACTGGAAAGGAAGTTTGCCAGCAGCTTGAAAGTGATCTAAAGAAATCCTAGATCCGGGATGAAAACTGAACTGCAACTCAGGCTGACCCGAGCATAACATAAAACATAAACACTCGAGTCAGGACATACATACTTATATAGTGTAAGCTAATTCAAGTGTACTGTAATATAGAGCAAGTAACTTAAAGGATGCTTGGGACCGCCCATCCTCTAAGGATCCATTAAACTATTTACTATGTAGTAATACTTTCGCTATTATAATAGTGTCTATATTAAAATAAACTTACTTTTAAATAGCGTTAAGGAGTGACCCAATATTCCCCTTAACACGTAATAATCCCAGTAGTCCATCCAATATCATGGTCCCTTCTGATCGGGAAGCCACCAGAGGATACCACACGGGCTACGGGAGAAAAACAAACTCGTACAAGGCTCGCTATGGTAGGTGACATGGCACAACTAGGCAATGCCAGGGTAGATATACCAATTACGCATCCGGACCGGTGGAAACGCGCAGCGTGCAGCTACCGCCCACCTCGAACAACACTCCCAAATCAAAGGTGCGCACCAATACAATCACATAAGTAATAGAATGGCATACGAAGAAGTGCGTCCGATCAGAGGTGCTACCTCATTAATCCGTCAATTGCTCCTGTTTTAGCCACCTTATGCCAACTCACGGGAGTCGGGTCCACGTATTTACCTCATAGAAAACGTCACCACCATCCTACTTCATTCTAGAATCTCCACTGCGTACACGGTTGTCAAAGTGGTTTTTGGTATCGACAGAGAGTTTGCCAGATATCCGATCCCGGTCTCTTTAACAACCAAACGTTATTATAACCCGTGGTTACAACTTTTAAAAATGGTATTTATACTTTAAAAATCAAAATAAATTTCAAATACATTTCAATGTCATAATATCATTTCAAACATCATTTATTTAAACATCAGTCATTTTATTTAATATAAAATACCATTTAAATCTATTCAATTTTTTTTAGGAATTAATTGCCTTTTTACTCACGTTTAAAAGTTAAATTTTTCCATTTAAAACCATTTAAAGTCAATTAATTACATATTAAATTCCAAAAATTAAGCTTTTTCCCAAAGATTATTTCCATTAAATTTTATTCAAACAATCAACAATTCAGTTTCCGAAGCACTTAAAAATGCTACCTAAAGTTATAGGTTAAGACAGTTATTTACAAAAGACAGCATTTAAGTGCTGTAATAGATTATTAACTTAACAATTAAGTTTTAAATTCCCAAAATATAGCTTATTATCAATTATTTTACTTAACTAAAATCTCACTTTTAACAAAATTTAGAATTTCCCAAAATAAGTTATATTCCAAAATTTTACTTAAACATTCGTTTATTTAACATTTTGACTTATTCAAAGATCATTATAAATTTTATAAAATCCTTTAAATACATTTAAACCAAAATATTATAAACTTCCACTCAAAAATGTTTTTAAAACATTTCAGATCAATATTATATAAACCACGGGTTTGTATATTGTTTCTAGCCTAGGTCAAGTGATACAGATATATATCATTTCAATCCGCAATTTACAAAAAAAACGGGTTCCATCATTTCAAACCCGCAATCCCAAGTTAAAAATAAATAATTAAACAATTTAATAAACAAATTAAAAAAAATTATCGTTCAGGCCTATCATTTCAGCCTATAACGATCTCAAATTTACAGGGAACTTGCAGTGATTAACAGTAAATAAGCATTAAATAGTATAACTGCAATAATATTAAAATAAACAAACAACTGATGATGTGTCAATTAATAATGGGGTTTAACATCATACGCTTATATCACATGCAGATAAAATTTAATAAAATAAATTACAATTACACTTGTGATAAATTCACAGATATATATGTATGTTTGTCTGGTGAGAAATACTCACCTTTTTGCTGCTGAGGATTCAAATCAAACAACGGTATCTATCTCGAAAGAAATGAACAGAGGCACGATAAATCCAGCAGATGTGACACCTCAATTTCGAACTTGAAAAATAAACGAATAATAAATTACGCGATTATGAAGCAATCAAAGCAAAATTTAATACAACCGGAGGAGATTTATAAATTAAAAGATTTTTGACACCCGCAGCTTGACCACTCCATCACTCAATTTGTTCAACATCTCCAATCCTCTTTCCTTTCCAAATTTGTTATTTAAATGCTTTGGGAAAAATGATTTTAAAAAAAAATGCTTTGTTAAATCAAATAGGCTGAGTCTTGAAACAAAACGTTATTAGATTTTCATAAAAAAATACTTTGAAAAAATGTATGCATGCACTTATGAAATGACAAGGTCGTGTGATTTGTTTCACACGCAACTAATAAACCACAAATCATTTTCCAGGTTTGTCTCCATTACACACTTCCATTTGTTAAAATCTTCAAAGTGGCTCACGCATGCAAATTCACATGTCCACCAAAACTACAGGCGTATATGGTTTCTTCTCCAGTGATGCAAAAAAATGAAAGATATTTATTTTGTTTGTTAACATTTTATTCCAAAGTGACACCCTTATTCAATTTCACGCGGCCACAACTACAGGGACGCAGGCTAATATGTTCTACAGCATGCAAAAGAAAGAAACTAGGCTTGATTCCCTATATTACTGGACATGCACGACAAGATCATGAGGAAAGGAGATGCATACTTATCAGGGATGGCAACAACATACTTGAGAGGTGGAGTAGTCGAGCATGGTGGAACGAAGAGAAGGAGCAAAGTATGCAACGTGAAAAGCATGAGAAGTAGAAATAAAAATAAAATAAAAGACAGATGCGTACCTTCAACACACGCATGCAAGAAAAGAAGTGAAGCTCTCCAGGTGATGTAAAAATTGTTTTGAACGTGTGTTGTATAAATATAGGGGAAGGTCACGTTGATTTTAAGGATGAGCAAGATTTCAGGTAAGGAGAAAAATTTAATGCGTGAAAGAAAAAGGCAGGAAATCTTTGCATTTGAAATTCAACGTTAAAAAAATGACTTCTTGCATTTTTAAGAGTGCGTACATTTCAAGTAACGGTTGAAAAAATATATGCGTAAAAGAAATTTGATTGATCCAAGATACTATTTCAAGAGAAACGTGCGTTGATTTAGATGAGCAAATAGGCAGGAAGAATATAAATATTGATTTTTTTATTTTAAAAAAGGCATGAGTTGATTGAGCACTGATTCATTACCAGATTATACACGGCTACTTGATTTTTATCAATTGAACGCAAATGGCTACGAAATTAAAGCAAAAGAAATTGGTAGTTAAGATTAGATTTTGGGATAATATTTTCAAATAATGTTCCAATCCTTTTTGTTTGAACATGTTATAAAAATAGGAAGCTGCATGATCTATTTCTTTAGAGATTTAGAAATTTTGTTCTCACAGGTAAGGGATAAGTTGCTTCCATTAAACGTTTTATTCCCAGAGCTACCAATGAGATGCACGTTTCCAGTATTTAGACGAAGGGAATATGGAAAATATTTAGGAAGTAAGAGAAAACGAACGTGCCTAAATTTACGCGCTTAATTATAGGAAAGAACAGAGGCAAGAATTAATTGCTGAGAATGGTAAAAGGAAATTACAGATTATATACCTATTAACCAAATGAAGTTGTACATGGATTTGAATTTTTATAACCAGCATTGATTTCATGAGTTTGAACTTTTAGTGTAAAGAGGATATCACGTATTGCTTTTGGTAAAGGAAATGGCAATCAATTTACAGATAGCATTGATTTATAAAGAAACGGTAAAGTTTTATTAGACAATGATATATACCAAATTTAAAGGAAATTGAATGCGTTGATTTTTTTTATTTATTAATACGTTTTCCTATATACGTTATTTATACCATTAAAAATTTGTGCCTTTTTTAATGCGAAATTTCACGGTCTATAAATACACTGACTTGTCAAAAGTTATTACTTAACTTAAAATTAAATTCGTTTACATTCCTCGTATTTAAAATATACATAATTCATTTTTATTAAAATTCCAATTGGAGTTGTCTTTTAACAAAGTAAAAATTTCAAAACTTCCAATTTTATATTTAGACTTTGAAACAGTAAAGGAAAATAACAAATTTTGCTGCATTAAAAAGGGGCGTAAATCAAGTGATAAAATTTTGCAAGGAATAACGTACGTTCAAACTAAATTGGGAGTGAATGCGTTGGTTCAAGGAAAGAAAGTGGCAAGCACTAAATATTTAGATGGCGTTGATTTAAGTAAAAGAAAACATCACAAATTTATGGTTTGAACGTTTTTAAACAAATGTGTTTTATTTCTATTAAACACATTTCTTAAGTTTTCAATTTACCCTATGAGTTTCCACTTTTTGATTTCTACCATTGGAACATCTAGCAATCTAGCCCCAATTCCCTACCTAATATTTTTATATTAATTAATTCCCTTTAATTGATTTCCATATTCTTCTAATCAATTAATTCCCCTTTAATTGCCTTTAATTGATTTCAATTGATTACCTTATCCCTTTTAATTAACCTCCTTAATTGATTTCAATTAATTACCATATTACCAATTAATTATCCTCCTTAATTGATTTCAATTAATTACCATATTCCTTCATGTCAATCAATCTCCTTTAATTACGTATTCAAATTTGGTTACTAACTTAATTAGTTAATTAACCCTTTTGGTTTAATTATCAATCCTGCGACGTCTCACATTAATCCGTCCGCTTTGTAGGCACTGGTAGCCGGACTGGTTACACGGGCAGATTTCTCCTACAAAAATGGGGATTAACCTCGCGTCCTCATGCCATTAACCAAAAGAATTAACTTATTTATCTTTCATCAATTATTCAATAAATTAATTCTGGTCAACTACTGAAATTTTACAATTAATTTCCATATTAATTGTCATTAATTTCTTTTTGAAATATCTATTAATTGTCATAAACTCCATTTTAAAATATCAGTATATGCCTTTATTCAAGTTTTGAATTGCTAACTAGGAATAAGGTAGATTCATCAAATAAATTGATTGCAAGTTTCATTGTTTTAAATTGCTTAACAATGTTCACCACTAACATAATTAATATGTCAAAATTGACAATATTCCACCAACATGATTTGCACGTCATAACCTACCCAATTAACATAATTA
Source organism: Allium cepa (assembly GCA_030765085.1). NCBI lineage: Eukaryota > Viridiplantae > Streptophyta > Magnoliopsida > Asparagales > Amaryllidaceae > Allium > Allium cepa. The sequence goes on from CM060931.1 coordinate 262,145,844, forward strand.
ATTAACCACTTTAATATGTTACAAATTTTCCCCTTTCATTATTTTTAGGGAATGGGTATAACAACAGATATTATGATAATATCCAAAAACATTTAGTCACCACTCACTTCATTATAAATTATAAAGGTTTTTTTCTTCTTCTTAAATTTAGTTACAAAAAATCTTATTAAATTAACGAGTTTAATTTTCTAAATTTACAGGTCATTACACTCTCTCCCACTCAAAACTTTTCGTCCCGGAAAAGGAAAGAGGTAGGAGAATAGAAACACCCTGAAAGAAAACTAAATTGAAACTCAAAATGGAGTCATTTATTTAAACCATATAAATTCAATTTAAATTAATTGATATTCAATAATTGATTTAATTCATTTGATTTTTACTGAAAATAAATCAATCTTAACTATTAGTTATCTTATTATCCAATTATTTTGAAATTAACAATTTCTAAAATCATAAATTTGTATAGTCATTTAAAATAATCATCTTTTATTCAACAAATTTAATTCTTCTTTATTCCAGATTATTATTAAATATATTCTACTTAATATATCTTATCGCACATATTAAGTAGATTACATTTATTATAAATATTCTAATTTATTTCTAAATTTCCTTTAACACCATTTGATATTGTATATTATTCAACTATTTTTTTCTTCTATTTTCCTCTATTTGTCTTTTTGTAACTGAAACTTTAAGTGTATATCATTTATTATAACCACTCAAATTTTATTTATAAAATCCTTTTATATTGTACATTATCCAATTACATAGTTGATTTCTGAATGATTTAGGTAAGTTATATTGGCATGCAATTTAATATTATACAAGTAAAAAATTTCCAATTCTATTATTCAAGTTAAATATTCATTCAAAATTTGACTTTATTTTATCATTAGATTCACCTTTTAACATAAATTTATGAATTAAATTTCCAATTAACTTCAAACACTTTAGAGATAAATAAATACATACATATGGTATATGTCAAATCAAATTTAAATCATATATCTATATATACTATAAATTAAGTCATATTTTAGAAATTCAAATTAATTAAATTTTTGAAGCAAAACTACAGCGTGGTCTCTTTACTTCGATACTCGAAAATGAATGTCGATGATGTTGTAGTCATCACCGAAATTATTTTCCAGCGACAAAGAGAAGAGCACTAATTTTTAAAACTTTAAAATTCTTTGGAAACAAATTTCTATTCGAAAATACTTTAAATAATATGTCCCTTTAAATAATATATCCTTTTAAGACTTTAAACACAAAGTTTGAAACTATCAGAAATTAAATTCTTAAATTCTTGTTTTAAATTCATTTCTGTTACCAAATAAATTTATAACCATGTTTTATAGTTCAATTATTTATATAAGACAAAACCAATGGTTTACAAAACCATAAATAAAATCAAACACTATTATCTCTAAACAACTAGTTAAATTCTGAAAATTATACTTATATATATAATATTAGATTTTTCCCAATTATAGGAATAAATTTTTCAAAACAAGGATAGAGATTCAAATTTGAAGGACTCAAATTAAAGAGAATTTTGATTTAAAGATAAGTTGGAATCAGAAGATCCGATGATTAAATAACAGAATAAGGAACTAGATAAGTTTATATAAATCGCGGGCAACCTTAGCCGGGTCAACCGTGACTTAGAAAATAAGATCGATGTGGATTTTCTGGGGTAAATCTACATTCGATCTGAAGAGATAGAGTTCAGAATAACCAAAGATACTAGTATCTAAACCGAGGATAAATATAAATCTCTGGTGAATCAATGCTAATTGTAAAGGAGTTTCACCCCTTTATTAGAATATTGGCGAGACCGCCAATTATCTATAAAGATCATCCTAAGTGGAGTTATGGGATACTCCAGAATCGAAAGAAAATGAATAGTGTGGGACACGAATGAACTTTGGAACCGCAGGAAACGTTCCAAAATTCGAAAAGGAAGAGATTCAAGCTCGAATGAAAGTGATTCTGTAAATCAAATTTACCATACATTCTAAGTTTTGCCTAGAGCCAAAGCTCTGATACCAATTGTAACGACCCGATATTTTCAACCATTCGCATCCGCACATGTCGGAATTGAATTGTTCAAAATACCGCGTTGTAAATAAAATTTGGCAAATCTCAAAATATACAGTAAATAATTATTCACAGAATCACAAACACAGAATCAGAATACTCGCAGCGGAATTTAAAAATACTTAGTGGTTCATGAAGCCACTATAAATAGTCTCAATCAAATAAAATTTACAGTCTTTAATCCAAATATAGTTTTAAATCATCAGTGGAACAATCAAAATGTCCACTAGTCTTGATTTCAAAATTTTAGATAAGGAGTGACCCAATATTCCCCTTAACACGTAATAGTCCCAGTAGTCCATCCAATATCATGGTCCCTCCTGATCGGGAAGCCACCAGAGGATACCACACGGGCTACGGGAGAAAAACAAACTCGTACAAGGCTCGCTATGGTAGGTGACACGACACAACTAGGCAATGCCAGGGTAGATATACCAATTACGCATCCGGACTGGTGGAAACGCGCAGCGCACAGCTACCGCCCACCTCGAACAACACTCCCAAATCAAAGGTGCGCACCAATACAATCACATAAGTAATAGAATGGCATACGAAGAAGTGCGTCCGATCAGAGGTGCTACCTCATTAATCCGTCAATCGCTCCATTTTTACCCACCTTATGCCAACTCACGGGAGTCGGGTCCACGTATTTACCTCATAGAAAACGTCACCACCATCCTACTTCATTCTGGAATCTCCACCGCGCACACAGTTGTCAAAGTGGTTTTTGATATCGACAAAGAGTATGCCAGATATTCGATCCCGGTCTCTTTAACAACCATACGTTATTATAACCCGTGGTTACAACTTTTAAAAATGGTATTTATACTTTAAAAATCAAAATAAATTTCAAATACATTTGAATATCATAATATCATTTCAAACATCATTTATTTAAACATCAGTCATTTTATTTAATATAAAATACCATTTAAATCTATTCAATTTTTTTTTAGGAATTAATTGCCTATTAACTCACATTTAAAAGTTAAAATTTTCCATTTAAAACCATTTAAAGTCAATTAATTACATATTAAATTCCAAAATTTAATCTTTTTCCCAAAGATTATTTCCATTAAACTTTATTAAAACAATCAACAATTCAGTTTCCGAAGCACTTAAAAATGCTACCTAAAGTTATAGGTTAAGACAGTTATTTACAAAAGACAGCATTTAAGTGCTGTAATAGATTATTAACTTAACAATTAAGTTTTAAATTCCCAAAATATAACTTATTATCAATTATTTTACTTAATTAAAATCTCACTTTTAACAAAAATCAGAATTTCCCAAAATAAGTTATATTCCAAAATTTTACTTAAACATTCGTTTATTTAACATTTTGACTTATTCAAAAATCATTATAAATTTTATAAAATCCTTTAAATACATTTAAACCAGAATATTATAAACTTCCATTTAAAAATATTTTTAAAACATTTCGGAAAAATATTATATAAACCACGGGTTTGTATATAGTTTCTAGCCTAGGTCAAGTGATACGGATATATATCATTTCAATCCGCAATTTACAAAAAAACCGGGTTCTATCATTTCAAACCCGCAATCCCAATTTAAAAATAAATAATTAAACAATTTAATAAATAAATGAAAAAAATTTATCGTTCGGGCCTATCATTTCAGCCTATAACGATCTCAAATTTACATGGAACTTGAAGTGGTTAACAGTAAATAAGCATTAAATAGTATAAGCGCAATAATATTAAAATAAATAAACAACTGATGATGTGTCAATTAATAATGGGGTTTAACATCATACGCTTATATCACAGGCAGATAAAATTTAATAAAATAAATTACAATTACACTTGTGATAAATTCATAGATATATAGGTATGTTTGTCTGGTGAGAAATACTCACCTTTTCGCTGCTGAGGATTCAAATCAAACAACGGTATTTATCCCGAAAGAAATGAACAGAGGCACGATAAATCCAGCAGATGTGACACCTCAATTTCGAACTTGAAAAATAAACGAAAAATAAATTACGCGATTATGAAGCGATCAAAGCAAAATTTAATACAACCGGAACGAGATTTATAAATTAAAAGATTTTTGACACCCGCAGCTTGACTACTCCATCACTCCATTTGTTCAACATCTCCAATCCTCTTCCCTTCCCAAATTTGTTATTTAAATGCTTTGGGAAAAATGCTTTTAAAAAAAATGCTTTGTTAAATCAAATAGGCTGAGCCTTGAAACAAAACGTTATTAGATTTTCATAAAAAAATACTTTGAAAAAATGTATGCATGCACTTATGAAATGACAAGGTCGTGTGATTTGTTTCACACGCAACTAATAAACCACAAATCATTTTCCAGGTTTGTCTCCATTACACTCTTCCATTTGTTAAAATCTTCAAAGTGGCTCACGCATGCAAATTCACATGTCCACCAAAACTACAGGCGTATATGGTTTCTTCTCCAGTGATGCAAAAAAATGAAAGATATTTATTTTGTTTGTTAACATTTTATTCAAAAGTGACACCCTTATTCAATTTCATGTGGCCACAACTACAGAGACGCAGGCTACTATGTTCTACAGCATGCAAAAGAAAGAAACTAGTCTTGATTCCCTATATTACTGGACATGCACGGCAAGATCAGGAGGAAAGGAGATGCATACTTATCAGGGATGGCAACAACATACTTGAGAGGTGGAGTAGTCGAGCATGGTGGAACGAGGAGGAGCAAAGTATGCAACGTGAAAAGCATGAGAAGTGGAAATAAAAATAAAATAAAAGACAGATGCGTACCTTCAACACACGCATGCAAGAAAAGAAGGTGAAGCTCTCCAGGTGATGTAAAAATTGTTTTGAACGTGTGTTGTATAAATATAGGGGAAGGTCACGTTGATTTTAAGGATGAGCAAGACTTCAGGTAAGGAGAAAAATTTAATGCGTGAAAGAAAAAGGCAGGAAATCTTTGCATTTGAAATTCAACGTTAAAAGAAATGACTTCTTGCATTTTTAAGAGTGCGTACATTTCAAGTAACGGTTGAAAAAATATATGCGTAAAAGAAATTTGATTGATCCAAGATACTATTTCAAGAGAAACGTGCGTTGATTTAGATGAGCAAATAGGCAGGAAGAATATAAATATTGATTTTTTTATTTTAAAAAAGGCATGAGTTGATTGAGCACTGATTCATTACCAGATTATACACGGCTACTTATTTTTATCAATTGAACGCAAATGGCTACGAAATTAAAGCAAAAGAAACGGGTAGTTAAGATTAGATTTTGGGATAATATTTTCAAATAATATCGAATGTGTTTATTTTATCCTTTTTGTTTGAACATGTTATAAAAATAGGAAGCTGCATGATGTATTTCTTTAGAGATTTAGAAATTTTGTTCTCACAGGTAAGGGATAAGTTGCTTCCATTAAACGTTTTATTCCCAGAGATACCAATGAGATGCACGTTTCCAGTATTCAGATGAAGGGAATATGGAAAATATTTAGGAAGTAAGAGAAAATGAACGTGCCTAAATTTACGCGCTTAATTATAGAAAAGAAAAGAGGCAAGAATTAATTGCTGAGAATGGTAAAAGGAAATTACAGATTATATACCTATTAACCAAATGAAGTTGTACATGGATTTGAATTTTTATAACCAGCATTGATTTCATGAGTTTGAAATTTTAGTGTAAAGAGGATATCACGTATTGCTTTTGGTAAAGGAAATGGCAATCAATTTACAGATAGCATTGATTTATAAAGAAACGGTAAAGTTTTATTAGACAATGATTTATGCCAAATTTAAAGCAAATTGAATGCGTTGATTTTTTTATTTATTAATACGTTTTCGTATATACGTTATTTATACCATTAAAAATTTGTGCCTTTTTAAATGCGAAATTTCACGGTCTATAAATACACTGACTTGTCAAAAGTTATTACTTAACTTAAAATTAAATTCGTTTACATTCCTCGTATTTAAAATATACATAATTCATTTTTATTAAAATTGCAATTGGAGTTGTCTTTTAACAAAGTAAAAATTTCAAAACTTCCAATTTTATATTTGGACTTTGAAACAGTAAAGGAAAATAACAAATTTTGCTGCATTAAAAAGGGGCGTAAATCAAGTGATAAAATTTTGCAAGGAATAACGTACGTTCAAACTAAATTGGGAGTGAATGCGTTGGTTCAAGGAAAGAAAGTGGCAAGCACTAAATATTTAGATGGCGTTGATTTAAGTGGAAGAAAACGTCACAAATTTATGGTTTGAACATTTTTAAACAAATGAGTTTTATTTCTATTAATTCCAGTTGTTAAGTTTTCAATTTACCCTGTGGGTTTCCACTTTTTGATTTCTATCATTGGGACATCTAGCAATCTAGCCCCAATTCCCTACCTAATATTTTTATATTAGTCAATTCCCTCTAATTGATTTCCATATTCTTCTAATCAATTAATTCCCCTTTAATTACCTTTAATTGATTTTAATTGCCTTTAATTGATTTCAATTGATTACGTTATCCCTTTTAATTAACCTCCTTAATTGATTTCAATTAATTACCATATTACCAATTAATTATCCTCCTTAATTGATTTCAATTAATTACCATATTCCTTCATGTCAATCAATCTCCTTTAATTACATATTCAAATTTGGTTACTAACTTAATTAGTTAATTAACCCTTTTGGTTTAATTATCAATCCTGCGACGTCTCACATTAATCCGTCCGCTTTGTAGGCACTGGTAGCCGGACTGGTTACACGGGCAGATTTCTCCTACAAAAATGGGGATTAACCTCGCGTCCTCATGCCATTAACCAAAAGAATTAACTTATTTATCTTTCATCAATTATTCAATAAATTAATTCTGGTCAACTAATGAAATTTTACAATTAATTTCCCTATTAATTGTCATCAATTTCTTTTTGATATTAATTGTCATAAACTCCATTTTAAAATATCCGTATATGCCTTTATTCAAGTTTTGAATTGATAACTAGGAATAAGGTAGATTCATCAAATAAATTGATTGCAAGTTTCATTGTTTTAAATTGCTTAACAATGTTCACCACTAACTTAATTAATATGTCAAAATTGACAATATTCCACCAACATGATTTGCACGTCATAACCTACCCAATTAACGTAATTAACTAACCACTTGAATATGTTACAAATTTTCCCCTTTCATTATTTTTAGGGAATGGGTATAACAACAGATATTATGATAATATCCAAAAACATTTAGTTACCACTCACTTCATTATAAATTATAAAGTTTTTTTCTTCTTCTTAAATTTAGTTATAAAAAATCTTATTAAATTAATGAGTTTAATTCTCTAAATTTACAGGTCATTACATGGGTCCACGTATTTACCTTACAGGAAACGCCGCCACCAACCTACTTCATTCTGAAATATCCACCGCGTACACCGTTGTTAAAGTGGTTTTCGGAGTTGGCAGAGAGTATGACAACTTCCGATCTCGGTCTCTTCAACAACCAAACGTTATTATAACACCACGGTCTTTAAAAATAGTTTATACTTTAAAACCAGGATATAATTATCGATTTCAAAACCCATAAGTATGATAGCATTTCCATTTCCAAAACAACTCATTTTGATATTATTTTTATAAAACTCAAATCAATAATATCATTTATTTCAAATATATTTGCCTTCCAAAATCATACCGCTTGAAAATTTATAATATCTGGAAACCAAACATTTGAATTATAGCTTTTAAAACATAATACTGTGAAATTCATAGCATTAAAACCATAACTCCTAAAACTTGAATGGTTTGGATATTCAAACGGTATATAGAATAAAATAGTTTGAATTTAAAATTACTTTATAAAATAAAATAATTTCCGCGACTTTCCAATTTTATTCATAAAATTTTTTAGTCTAAATCCATAAATTTTAAATTCACTTTCAGTTAAATCAACCATTTCAAATTCAATATATTTCTAACTTTGAGTATTTAACAATTTCAAAACTTAAGGTTGGAATTTATATTCACCAGTTCATTGTCCTATTATTAAGTTTGAAATTTTTACATAATAAATCAAAATCATTTAACATAAAACTCCAGTTACTAACAACTTAAATATTTCCTTCAACTTACTTATGCTAGAAATATTCGTATAATTTATCTTGAAATAAAAATCCAGTTATAAATCTCATAACTTTACAATTTTCAAGTTTATTAAGTTTTACCTCAACCTGTAGAGTTTTAAAATTTCTTTTTTTTATATACGCTCAATTCCAAATAAATTTTCAATTTATCTTCAAATCTTAATTGTTTTGAACCATTTTAAACTTTATATATATACAATATCTTAAACCTGTACTTAACCATATAATAAAAATTATTAAACTCTATTTTTCAACTTATTCATTTTATTTAACAGATTTATGCATAGCTTAAATTCACAATTTAACTATATATGTATATGTAAAATAATATTTATAAAATATCAAAATTTAATATTTATTAAACCGTATCCTATCCAAACCATGGAAATTTATTTCAAAATAATTTATATACATAGACCGCGGTGCCTGTATAAAATTTTCTATCCTATGGTCAAGTGATACGGATATTTATCATTTCAATCCGTAATTTAAAAAAAAATGCGGTTGTATATCATTTCAAACCGCAATCCCGAATGAAATGAAATGCATGATAACTTGCAGATTATATAATATAGAACACATCATCAATTCACCAAACATCATTCATCAACTATTTATTTCAATCATCATCCAATTTGAACAAACATCAATAGAGCATATAAAATATAACAGGTATCAACGAACCGTTTATATTCAAAATAAATAAATAAATAAATAACTATTTAACTAGTAGTTTATATGCAAAATAAATAAATTTTAACTGTCAATTTATATGCAATAATAAAATTAATTAACAGTTAAATTAAATAAATGCGATTTAACTGAGACGATGAAAAAAATATGCAAAACAGTCATAAATAAATTTCTACTCGTATCTTAAATCAATTTAACAAATATAAGAAAACTTAGAAGTTGTGAGTGAGTTAAAACACTCACCTTTTGAATTTGAATTGAACTAAAATTAAATTTAAACCCAAAAATTGGACAGTCTCCAAATTCATCCAAACCAGTGTCAAAAGATCCGGAATTTTATTACGATCCTAACAAAAAAATCGCGTGTGAAACGGAGTTCGTATGAGAAAGTTACACGCGTTAAATCGCTTGAAAACAAAATTAATTTAAACAAACAAATAAACATACCTAACAAAAAGATAAGCCACGTCAGCAAAAGCTTTAGCACGCTACAGGACCTCGTTCTTCTCCAGTACGAAGAATGAAAAAAAAATCATTTTTATAAAAGAATGCTTTTGGAGTTGCAAGAATAAGAGCTTTTGAATATGAGGTGTTAGGAGAAACAAAATGTAGAAGAATAAATAAGATGTGGGTTATTTATAATTAGGAAATGACTGTGGAGGGAAAAAAATAAATGCCACGTTTTATTATTAAAGCTTCAGGCATTAATAATAGATAAGGGAATGTACGTAGGAATGGAAAAGTTTGCAAAGGAAAGTAGAATTTTGTACGCATTTAGATTTTTATCTACGCAAAATAAAATATTTATACTTACCTTAAAAATGAGAACTTTCAATTTTGTTTTCTCAAAATGATCTTTTATTTCCATTAAAACACCCTTTTTGTTTAACACAAAACGTGCGTTTTTTTATTAAATCTATTAATTGCAATCAACGTTTCCTTTCTTTTTAATTGAAACATTTGAATGACATTAATTGCAGTTACTTACAAAGTTAGATTTTAAAACAGGCAACTAAAATGGATAAATAAATAGAACAATTGCTCGTTTAAACACGTTTATAAATTTATTGTTTATACATAAGCGTAATAAATAGGTTATTTTTCTATTCTTGTAATCAGTCTGTAAGCTAAAACAGAGTTCAAATAAACATATATTTCTTTCTTTAAAATCAATCTTTCTGTTCTTGTTTTAATGAAATTAAACGCACATTCACGGAGGAAACATTCATTTTATTTGATGTAAAATTTCTTTTTATTAAATCAAACTTTCCCTATAGTTTCACAAAACATATGCTGCTTTTATTTACACCTATTAATTTACAATTAGTATTCTCTCTCCTATTAATTGGAAATTTTTAATTACATTAACTTCAGTTGATTAAGTTTTAAAATGGACTAAATGAATGTAATGAGAAGTATAACAATTATTTCCTATCTAATATTAATTTAAACATATTAATACACTATTCGCTACAAACAGTAATTATATATGTTTCTTACTAAATAATAGTTTCTCATCTCTACAATCAATCTTCCAGTTGCCAAACATTTTTACTAAATGAATGTTTACTCTTTTACTAAACTTATTCTTTCTTATTCTTTATTAACATTTATTATTATTATAATCACCGTTATTAATTACATTCAAACAATGTCATAAAATACACCTGACTATGTTATCATTTTTTTTATCTTACTATAATACATGTTACTAGTAGAAGTTCAAATTAAGATCATAAACATATCTCTTAACATATGTTAACAAAAATAAAATCATAAATTTTTATAATTCTACCACTTATATTCCTTACTACAATTAGCCTTTGGTATTCCTATCCATTAATTACACAAATAACATAGTTAATATTTGTAATTTGTCTTTCACTACATTAATACTTCTATATACATCTTAGATTTGTATCAACGGTTTTTTTTTTAAAATGTGAATCTTGTCAATTACGCATATTAATTAAGGTTTTAAACTCAATTAACAATGTTTCCTAAGTCCAATCCCTTTTTACCAAATTTGACGATCCCTAACCATCCGTACTACATTCCCTATAAATGTAATATTTAATAGATTTTATTTCAAATTAACGTACAACTTAATTTACCTTAATTGAGATCTGATTCTCAAATTTTTATTTAATATACTGAATGAATAAATAACCTAAATAAAGGGTCACCTACTCACTTTCTTTCATTTATAAGTTTACTACTTGTCTACCCAGGTATAAATCCCATATATAACACTAATAAATTTCCAATAACACTGCATTATCCAATTATCATAAATTTGTTCAATATATACTCCTTTTTACTTATAAATAATTTATGTTCTCTGTAAATTCTCATTCACTCTTCCGTTACTAAAATTAAAAATCATTAAGTAACGTTTCCTCCATAACAGTATTAAAATTACTTAACATTCAAGAGGACTTTATTTCAAATAAATTGATTGACTAATAAATTAGGTAATATATAATAATTGTTATTATACCCTTAAGATTTACGCTTGTTCTCTTCTATTTGGTTTATAGCCTAAGATAATATAACCAATCTAACTCCATAAATAAACTTATTTTATTACCCAAATTATACATAAATTTATTACCTTTTACATCCCACTATAAATCAGTGTAACCATTAATACCACCGATATTATCATTCCTTACACAATACCGATCTTATTTAATTACCATTAACTGTCTATTTTGTACAATAACTAAATGTTTACATTTGTCACTTATATTTAGTTTTATAACCAAACGTATCATGCTTAAATAAAATGAATTGGAGTTTCATTTAGATTGTTGACAATTGACTTGTATTAACATTGTTTCAGTCTAAATTTAGTTATCATTCCATTATAAAATTGCAATATTTTATTTCTTTCAATATTAACTCATAAAATATTATTAAAATAACAAAAATTTAACATCGAAAATTTATGGGTCGTTACACTCACCCCCACTCAAAACTTTTCGTCCCCGAAAAGGAAAAAAAGGGAAAAAGGAGAAATAAAAACAATACATCTTATCAAAAACATTAACTTTATAAACAATTAAATTTACAAAATTAATTACTTTAAATAAGATATCCTAATTTGTAACTATTTAATCTTTTATATTTAAATTATTAAAGTTAGGAAAAAAATTCTAAGTCCAAAATTTTCGAAAATTTTCGGCAGAGTCTCCTTTGTACGGAGAGGCTCGGAAGAAAAATAAAATATTAATTATAACAATATTTATCATATATTTTCAAAATAATATATATCCCAACACGGGGGGAAAAACAAAATAATAACGCTAAAACCTGTAATCCGAAAACGTACCTATTTGTCGGGCAATAACGCTTATTTTATGCAACCAAAAGCAGTAGTAGCAATTGCTTCCATAACCTGTATTTTTCTTATATAATCCAAAGGGTTAATATTTTGTAAAAAATGAAATATTTAGGTGGTTTCAATCATTAACAACAAATCAATACAATAACCATCAATTTCAACAAACAGCATACACAATACAATACAAAACACCATTCAATCGAACAAACAAATAGTTGTTCGGGTTCAAAACTTTTAAATTGCACGGAATGAAGAATAAACTACTAGCCATCATTTACTCAGCAGCCTTAGATAAAACTAAATAGATTATTCATTCATCCAAATCCAAATTTAAAGTATCTTACCCTAAACAACCATAAACCAAACAAGCAACAATTCCAAATAATAAATCAAGCTCATTCTTATAAATTTCATTTATTACTTTACATTTGTTTCTTACAACTTTTATCTCCATTCATTAATTTAGTGTTTGTTACACTTGTTTGCACTTATACACTTATATATAAAATTCATTTTTCTCTTTTCATTTCATATTGCATATCTTCATTTGTTTATAGTATTCATGTGCAAATCAATTTCTTAGCACATTAATACATTAATTTAAGTCTACACTTATATATTTACTGCATTCATCTTTTCTTCTTATTTTATTAATAAATAGCTTCAATCCTTTACCTAAGTTTATTATCTTTCATATATACTACTTAATTTTATTTATTTTGTTCCATTTATAATACCTACCTTTCTACTTCAATTAGTAGTCTTTTCAATTACACTTAAGATTATAATATTACGACATCAAATTCCTATTTATTAAGGAATTTCATTAATTACTTTCATTACCTCAAATTTATTACTTGTACAATATCTATTAGATTTTCTTATTAACATTTCAACTTTTAATATTTGGTAAGTTATATATATGCTTTTAAAGAATCTAATTGAAAGTTATACAAGTTTTCTCATTTCTTTTAATTAATTCATTGTTCAATAAATTTTTACCTTTTCCTTATAAGTTACAATTTCAACTTCCTTTTTATTTTCTTTATAACTTAGCCTTAAATCTCTTACCTAAATTAGAGGTTTCAATTATTAATTACTTACCTTTCATTTCACTACAATAATTGAAACAATTAATTAATGGAAATTTAAGAATTTAATACCGGGTTAAATTTTCAATTTGTTTTAAAACAATAGATAAATATATTCTTACAACTTATATATCTCTAATTATATTTAAAATAATTCAAAATTTATATATTTTTCAAAAATGATTCTGCAGTAGAACTACTACAGTGGCCTTCACCCTTCGAAACTCGAAAATGAAAGTCGATGATGCGGCCGCCAACACCAAAATTATTTTCCAGCGACGGAGAGGAAAGTACAAAATTTATTTTCTCCAAAATCTTCTTTAAAACAATTCTTCCGCATTATAATAAATATTTATATCAGAAAGTACTTATAAACAATATTATTATATTCCAAAATTTATTCGAAAGAAATTTCAAAACCCCGGATCTTACGTTCTAAATTTCCCAAATTTCGTTTATTTTATTTTTCAATCTTATTTCTATTATTATTTATACACTTTATTACCTAACAACCAATCTATTGCAGCCAAATACAGATATCATTTGAAAATTTTTATTTTATATAGAAAATATAATAGGTAAAATTATTTCATTCACCTATATTAAAAACAGATATTATGTCGGTCTGTCCTATTAAGTGTTTAGAAATCCCTATTGATGTCATAGCGTCCCATGCACCAACCAGAATTTATAAATACAAAACGGAACAGATTAACACAATATTAAAATCTTTTCATAACACTAACAAATACGCTCTCTCATATATATACACTCAGCGACTCCCATAGGGTATTACTACCCTATTAGTAAAGAGTCAAACCCCACAAAGCTAAGGTTTATCGCTAAACCAAAGCTCTGATACCAGATGTAACATCCTACCTTTTCGCACGCTTTAAATCGACACACGTGCCAATTCAAACCATACAGTAGGGCGGATTGTTATGGGATAAATAAGATAAACACAGAGAAGATGAAGAAAGAAGAACAAAACAAAATAGAATCTTGCAGCGGTACGATAAAATATAATAATAAATATACAATTCATAAAACTGTTTACAAAACATTTGATTTTTCCAGTGGAATAAAATGGTGTAGTGGAATATAATATATAATAATAATAGGAATCTTCGTCTTCATCCTCCAGAGCTAAAATCTTCGATCCTGAAACGCTCGGACTGACCCGAGCGAATTGAAAAGACAAAACACTCGAGTCAGAACTAAAAGATCTGTAAGTTAAATTAAAAGAAATAAATATGAGTGCAGTAACTTAAAAGATGCTTGGGATTCACATCTCTTAAGGATCCGTTAAACTATTTACTATGTAGTATATTTCGCTATTATAATAGTGTCTATTTGTAAAATAAACATACTTTTAAATAACGTTAAGGAGTTACCCAATCTCCCCCTTAACACAATAATAGTCCCAGTAGTCCATCCAATATCATAGTCCCTCCTGATCGGGAAGCCACCAGAGGATACCACACGGGCTACGGGAGAAAACCAAACTCGTACAAGGCGCGATAGGGTAGGTGACACGGCACAACTAGGCAATGCCAGGGTAGATATACCAATTACGCTTCCGGGTCGGTGGTAACGCGTAGCGCGCAGCTACCGCCTACCTCGAACAAACTCCCCCAAATCAAAGAAATCAAAAGTGAAGGTGGCCACCGAATAAATCCAAAGTCAGAGTATAGTATCGAAGGGAAGCGTCCGATCAAAGGTGCTACATTATTAACCCGTCAATCGCTCCTGTTTTAGCCACCTTCTGCCAACCCACGGGAGTTGGGTCCACGTATTTACCTTACAGGAAACGCCGCCACCAACCTACATCATTCTGAAATCTCCACCGCGTACACGGTTGTTAAAGTGGTTTTCGGAGTTGGCAGAGAGTATGACAACTTCCGATCTCGGTCTCTTCAACAACCAAACGTTATTATAACACCGCGGTCTTTAAAAATAGTTTATACTTTAAAACCAGAATATAATTATCCATTTCAAAACCCATAAGTACGATAGCATTTCCATTTCCAAAACAAGTCATTTTGATATTATTTTTATAAAACCCAAATCAATAATATCATTTTATTTCAAATATATTTATCTTCCAAAATCATACCGCTTTAAAATTTATAATATCTGAAAACCAAACATTTGAAATATAGCTTTCAAAACATAATACTGCGAAATTCATAGCTTTAAAACCATAACTCCTAAAACTTGAATGGTTTGGATATTCAAACGGTATATAGAATAAAATAGTTTGAATTTAAAATTACTTTATAAAATAAAATAATTTTCGCGACTTTCCAATTTTATTCATAAAAAAATTTAGTCCAAATCCATAAATTTCAAATTCACTTCCAAGTTTTACCTCAACCTGTAGAGTTTAATTTTTTTTATATAAGCTCAATTCCAAATAAATTTCCAATTTATCTTCAAATCTTAATTGTTTTGAACCATTTTAAGCTTTATATATATACAATATCTTAAACCTGTACTTAATCATATAATAAAAATTATCAAACTCCATTTTTCAACTTATTCATTTTATTTAACAGATTTATACATAGCTTAAATTCACAATTTAACTATATATGTATATATAAAATAATAATTATAAAATATCAAAATTTAATATTTATTAAACCGTATACTATCCAAACCATGGAAATTTATTTCAAAATAATTTATATACATAGACCGCAGTGCCTGTGTATAATTTTCTATCCTATGGTCAAGTGATACGGATATTTATCATTTCAATCCGTAATTTAAAAAAAATGCGGTTGTATATCATTTCAAACCGCAATCCCGAATGAAATGAAATGCATGATAACTTGCAGATTATATAATATAGAACACATCATCCATTCACCAAACATCATCATCAACCATTTATTTCAATCATCATCCAATTTGAACAAACATCAATAGAGCATATAAAATATAACAGGTATCAACGAACCGCTTATATTCAAAATAAATAAATAAATAAATAAATATTTGTTTAACTAGCAGTTTATATGCAAAATAAATAAATTTTAACTGTCAATTTATATGCAATAATAAAATTAATTAACACTTATTTAAATAAATACGATTTAACTGAGATGATGAAAAAAAATATGCAAAACAGTCATAAATAAATTTCTACTCATATCTTAAATCAATTTAACAAACATAAGAAAACTTAGAAGTTGTGAGTGGGTTAAAACACTCACCTTTTGAATTTAAATTGAATTAAAATTCAATTTAAGCCCAAAAATTGGACAGTCTCCAAACTCGTCCAAACCAGTGTCAAAAGATCCGGAATTTTATTACGATCCTAACAAAAAAATCGCGTGTGAAACGGAGTTCGTATGAGAATGTTACACGCGTTAAATCGCTTGAAAACAAAATTAATTTAAACAAACAAATAAACATACCTACCAAAAATTTAAGCCACGTCAGCAAAAGCTTTAGCATGCTATAGGACATCGTTCTTCTCCAGTACGAAAAATGAAGAAAAAAAATCATTTTTACAAAAGAATGCTTTTGGAGTTGCAAGAGTAAGAGCTTTTGAATATGAGGTGTTAGGAGAAACAAAATGTAGAAGAAGAAATAAGATGTAGGTTATTTATAATTAGGAAATGAATGTGAAGGGACAAAATTAAATGTCACGTTTTATTATTAAAGCTTCAGGCATCAATAATAGATAAGGGAATGTACGTAGGAATGAAGAAGTTTGCAAACGAAAGTAGAATTTTGTACGCATTTAGGTTTTTATCTACGCAAAATAAAATATTTATAGTTACCTTAAAAATGAGAACGTTCAATTTTTTTTTCTCAAAATGATCTTTTATCTCCATTAAAACACCCTTTTTGTTTAACACAAAACGTAGGTTTCTTTTATTAAATCTATTAATTGCAATCAACGTTTCCTTTCTGTTTAATTGAAACATTTGAATTACATTAATTGTAGTTACTTACAAAGTT
This sequence comes from Allium cepa, assembly GCA_030765085.1. Lineage (NCBI taxonomy): Eukaryota > Viridiplantae > Streptophyta > Magnoliopsida > Asparagales > Amaryllidaceae > Allium > Allium cepa. Next base: position 262,163,181 of record CM060931.1, read on the forward strand.
AGATTTTAAAACAGGCAACTAAAATGGATAGAGAAATAGAACAATTGCTTGTTTAAACACGTTTATAAATTTATTGTTTATACATAAGCGTAATAAATAGATTATTTTCCTATTCTTGTAATCAGTCTGTAAGCTAAAAACAGTTCAAATAAACATATATTTCTTTCTTTAAAATCAATCATTCTGTTTTTGTTTTAATGAAATTAAACGTACATTCACAGATGAAACATTCATTTTATTTGATCTAAAATTTTCTTTTATTAAATCAAACTTTTCCTATATTTTCACAAAACATATGCTGCTTTTATTTACACCTATTAATTTACAATTAGTATTCTCTCTCCTATTAATTGGAAATTTTCAATTACATTAATTTCAGTTGATTAAGTTTCAAAATGGACTAAATGAATGTAATGAGAAGTATAACAATTATTTCCTATCTAATAGTAATTTAAACATATTAATACATTATTCGCTACAAATAGCAATTATATATATTTCTTACTAAACAATAGTTTCCCATCTCTACAATCAATCTTTCAGTTGCCAAACATTTTTACTAAATGAATGTTTACTCTTTTACTAAACTTATTCATTCTTATTCTTTATTAACATTTATTATTATTATAATCACTGTTATTAATTACATTCAAACAATGTCATTAAATACACCTGATGTATGTTATCATTTTTTTTATCTTACTGTAATACATGTTACTAGTAGAAGTTCAAATTAAGATCACAAACATATCTCTTAACATATGTTAACAAAAATAAAATCATAAATTTTTATAATTCTACCACTTATATTCCTTACTACAATTAGCCTTTGGTATTCCTATCCATTAATTACACAAATAACATAGTTAATATTTGTTTGTCTTTCACTACATTAATACTTCTATATACATCTTAGATTTGTATCAACAGTTATTTTTAAAAAAAAACGTGAATCTTGTCAATTATGCGTATTAATTAAGGTTTTAAACTCAATTAACAAAGTTTCCTAAGTCCAATCCCTTTTTACCAAATTTGACAATCCCTAACCATTCGTACTACATTCCCTATAAATGTAATATTTAATAGATTTTATTTCAAATTAACGTACAACTTAATTTCCCTTAATTGAGATCTGATTCTCAAATTTTTATTTAATATACTGAATGAATAAATAACCTAAATAAAGGGTCACCTACTCACTTTCTTTCATTTATAAGTTTACTACTTTCCTACCCAGGTATAAATCCCATATATAACACTAATAAATTTCCAATAACACTGCATTTTCCAATTATCATAAATTTGTTCAATATGTACTCCTTTTTACTTATAAATAATTTATGTTCTCTGTAAATTCTCATTCACTCTTCCGTTACTAAAATTAAAAATCATTAAGTAACGTTTCCTCCATAACAGTATTAAAATTACTTAACATTCAAGAGGACTTTATTTCAAATAAATTGATTGACCAATAAATTAGGTAATATATAATAATTGTTATTATACCCTTAAGATTTACACTTGTTCTCTTCTATTTGGTTTATAGCCTAAGATAATATAACCAATCTAACTCCATAAATAAACTTATTTTATTACCTAAATTATACATAAATTTATTACCTTTTACATCCCACTATAAATCAGTGTAACCATTAATACCACCGATATTATCATTCCTTACACAATACCGATCTTATTTAATTATCATTAACTGTCTATTTTGTACAATAACTAAATGTTTACATTTGTCACTTATATTTAGTTTTATAACCAAACGTATCATGCTTAAATAAAATGAATTAGAGTTTCATTTAGATTGTTGACAATTGACTTGTATTAACATTGTTTCAGTCTAAATTTAGTTATCATTCCATTATAAAATTGCAATATTTTATTTCTTTCAATATTAACTCATAAAATATTATTAAAATAACAAAAATTTAACATCGAAAATTTGTGGGTCGTTACATCTGTAACTAGGTAACTAACTGTCACAAGTATGTCATCCCCTGGTCATAACCGACCTTTACCGAGGCTTCATACCAGAATACCACTTTATATCAACATAAGTAAATATCTTGGCTCCATACCAGAATACCACTTTTTATCCACATAAGTAAATATCTGGGCTCCATACCAGAATACCACTTTTTATCCAGAAGGAAACGCACATACCCTGAGGGGCATGACCCCCATAACCTTGTTGCATCCTTTCCTGTTTCGACCATTTCCAGGGTATGAGGTTCGATGAAGTCTCGTCCCATAAAGCTACGCTTTTCACAAAAGCCATGCTTCGATCAACCAATGATCAACACTTAGCATGCCACATTATCAAATTGGGAATATATCACTAGTAACCATCAACTACTTAACCTCTAAGCTCGTACGTCTCAGAGAAAGGTGTTAAGCTAAGAGAATAAATTCTCCGCCACCAACAGAAATGTATTTGATAGAAACCAGCTTTATGTCTCAAAGTGTAATATCAGACATACATCCATACAAGTCCATCTTGGGTCTGAATGGAACCGAAGACACTTCGTCCAATTAAGGAAAGAAGTCCTTGGAAATCCGGATATTCCCTAATCACGTCTGGACTCTCCATCACATAGGGTAATCTCTATACCGGAGCAATTTGGTGTAGAGACAATCAACAAGTAATACTTTTGTTTTCAAAAATGCCCGGTCTTCAACCACCGTCTTCAAATGCAATCCCATTTCATCGTATCATTTTTCGGAATGGGTTTATGACTTAATGTCCTCCTCCGGCTTATCCGAATAACGAGTGCTTATTTTTAAAAAAAGTGGATACATTCAGATCTAAATTAAGTTACAACAAATTACCATTTTTGATCTTTAAACAAAAGATCCACTTTTAATATTAGATGTGGTTTTCGGATAACCATTTGGCATCCGACCCCCGGCCTCATCGAAATTCAAATGTCGTCTAAAATGCCAATATTGATAGTCGGTTATTTAATTATCAAATAACATCCATAAACAACCATCATATTTAAATAATTTTACAAATTATTTATTTCAAAATATCTTCACAAACAATTTTTTTTCAATTCAACTCTTTTAAACAGTTTTCAAATTACCCTTTTCTCTCGTAGAATAAGTTCCGTCAGACATTAATAATTTCCCCAAATTATCTATTTATAAATATCTTCGTAAGATATAATTCCACACTTCAACCTTTTGAAAACAATTTTCAAACAACTTTTCTCTCGCGGAATAAGTTTCCAAATATTGTTTATTTCCATTGAAAATCACTGTAATGACCCACAATATTTACACAACTATGATGTTGTGATTTAAACAAGTATAAAGTATTGAAGTATATTTGTGCACACATTTGGACTTGGGGGTAAATTTGTAATTTCCCATCTATTAAAACCCTAGCCGTGAGTGGATTATAAAAAAAAAAAAGAAGAAGAAAGAGGTGGCCGCTGTTTTCATTTAACTCTCTCGTTACAAAATAAAATAAAATGGCCGAAGCCCTAGAAATCAGATTGGGGGAAAATTATTTTGCCGTATCAAATGGCGTTGGATTCGTGAGAAAAAGGGGGAAAGCTATGGCAATATCTAGGGGATCGACATCTCATATAGCTACGTGAGTGTTCTTAATCATGATTTGGCAATAAGTCCTATCTCAGGCAGCCGTAGTTATTTTTCTGTAAATAAATTTGTGTGTATGGATGCTTTGCGTGTATTGATGCTTGTTAATGATTGTTTGATCTTTAGTTGCTTGCGTATCCATATATTGGTGATGATTAAGTCTGATTATGTTCATATCTGTACCTGAGATGATATCTATTCACTATTATGTCACGATACACTGATTTAACACTTGTATTACTGCCAAATGAATTGCTTAAGCACACTCATACCAGACGTATTATGTCTGACCCTGTTGATTGTCTTGACAATCTCCTGGGGTGTCTCATTCAACGAGGCAGTTCGGGATGATGTCTTTACAGGTTGCTATGCACATATTGATGAGATGATGATGTAAGAGATGGAGTTAGAATGATTTATACTGCTTGTAGATGATATGAAGAAAGTATTTAAGTATTTTTTTTATTGTCATTTCTTATGTACTGCTGAACTAAAATATGTTTGTAATTCCATGAACAGTGAACTAAAATATGTTTGTAATTCCATGAACAGTGAACTAAAAATTAGATTGATTTGTATATAAATCTTGAAAACTGTATTGTTTTATATGTAATGGCAAGTTTGAAACTGTAGCACTGGGATTATTCAGTTTTTTTATATTTTTTCCTGAAATTTGTATTTAGAGAAATACTGGTGTCAAGGCAGTATACACAAGTGTTATGTGCAGACCCATAGATCTGCTGAGTTTTGTGATTTAAAGGATTTTTATGGATTTTGTTCAAGTTTCCTTTCAGAAGTTTTTGGGAAAATCTTTATAAACTTATTCTGACAGATTATCTCTACATTTATGCATAAGCATATATGGATCTGGAGTTTGATTTTTGTATGTAATTATCATATCTGAGAATATGTATATATATATATATATATATATATATATATATATTTATTTATTGTTTTTGGCAAGTTGAATGCCTTGAATGTGAAAAGAAAAGATGAGATATATATATATACCTATTTTTCTCTATGTTATGGTCTTTTCTGAGTTCAGGTTACTTAGTCCTGTGATATTTGGTTTTTGATGAGATATTTGATATTTGATACTTGATATTTGATGAGATATTTGATATTTGATATTTAATATTTGATCTGTGAAAAGCAAAGATGAGATATTTGATGCCTTTACTTTACATTTCTAAAATGAATAAACACAGTTTTGGATAAGTTTTGCAAAAAGAAAGTAAACTGTTTTATATTCATAAGTATTCTAGAAATGGATTACAAGTCCATGTATTATCTTGAGACTTTTATAAAAGGAACTTGTTAGTTTCCAATTGTTTGTGTTAAAAATATTTGTATGATGCAGAATAGATTTTGTTCTTGCATCAGTGACATGTTTTTGTTTTAAAGAAAGATAGTTGATGTAAATTCATCTTTTATGTCTGAATATAACTTGCATGAATGAGAAAGAGGAAACTCGATGACCTCATTTTTTTTATATAGTTGGATTGGTAATCTTTTGTTTATACATATAATTATTAATATTTTGTTGGTGCCAAGGCTTCATTGCCTATTCATTAATATCATTGCTTGAGCTTGTGTGTTGGCGAGGCCGTGCACACATGTATTTATATGTGTGTGTACGCGCAGCCACACCTATAATTGTGCTATAGCAAGAGTTGAGTTAAGTAAAGGATCTCAATGATTTTTATGATATAATCAGGAATCCTGATATTTCCTGTCTGCTTGTGTATCTTTTGTGTCATATTGAAAATAATTTTTATGAAATGGGTTTATCTTTATATTAAAATGTTATGTGTGAATGCTTTAGCTAAATTTTCTTAAACTCTGATTTAATAACTAAAGAGATTGGTATATCTTCACATATATTAATCTATGTTTTAAGAATATACCAATATTTCTATATTGGTAATAGTGGATCCTGGTTTTGGTTTTGAAGATAGATGACCCTGTGTTTTCATTTAGCATATTTCTTTATGCCAAAAAAGAAAAAAAAACAAATTAACCCATGATTTGGCTACTAAGAAAAGTAGGGTCATCTCATTTGGTATCAGAGCTATGTTGGTAGATAACATAGCAAAAATTTAATTTGTGTGAATTTGTTTGTATTGACTGCTTTGGTTGCATTGTTTGAATTGATTGCTTTGGATGATTTACTTGAATTACATCAATGTTAATGATGTTTCTCCTTTCTATTACTTTGTTTTGAAAATTGTTTAATCAATCATATAACCTGATTACAGAAATGAGTTTATGACTCAGTTTTTATAAGAAAATAACCTGATTAATTTACTGAGAAGTAGGGTATTGAATAATAGTGGATTAGGCAGTATGAACAGAGAGGTTTATGCTCATGTCTAGTTCATTGAAATTTGCTATGAACAAAGAAGTATTATAAAAATTATTTAAATTTCTGAAGTGGTTATTATGGATGAGATGGATGTTTGTTTGTGCATTTCTATTTGGAGTTTTGTATGTCAGTTTTCCAAGTTAAAATGGTTTGAGCATTTTTATTATTCTATTCTTATTATTGTCAAGTATGGATTTAAATTATTTAGAACATAGGCAGCAAGATAGAAATCTGGCTCATGCTTATTTTCTAAATAATAAGATATGAGGTTTTCTGGGTTTTTGGTGAAATTTTCTTAACAAACACCTCTGTCCGTATCTTTACAATAATACAGTAGAATCATGAATGCCTAAATTATTTTGGAAAGCCCACAAACCTATTGTAAATCTCTGTAGTAAGAAATTTAAAATGAGAGAATTTGAATTTATAAATGTTTTCTAATACAAGAAAAGTTGGATTAAGACACCTATGTTTATATCTGATCTAAAAGATGGCTAAAATTACAGTTTTACTTCTTTGTGGACTTCATGGATGTTGCTTTGTTTCAATGTAGATGGTGTATTTATTTATTTTGATTTAAATCTGAAATCACCACTGTTACACCATAACTAATAAGTATATGTTTGAGAACTTGATAAACACAATAATGAGCTGATGCAAGTGATGTTGATATTTGGAAAAAATTTCAAAAAATAAAAATAAATGTCAAATGCCAGTATCAATTGCAATAGGTCATTATATGAATAAACATTGAAAAGTGAATTGTCTGATTTGGATGCATAATTGTTAAGCTGCATTTCTTGAATATGTTTGATAACTGCATATAACTTTGTGATGGAAGTTTATAAAACAGGTCCCTTAGAGGAAAATAAAATTTCTTATGAATATAACCTGAAAAAAAAATGGATTATATAATCATTACAGTCAAGTGTGATCTAAGATTGGTTAAGTACAAGGCAGTAAAAGGAGGGAAGTTCTTTTGCTTATGTCTGGTATTTAATAAGGGGATAAGAGTGCAATGGTTTGACCATGTGCTGAGCTCTAATTGCCTAAGTATTTCCTAAATATATATATATATATATATATACACACACACATATAAACATCTCTGGTCACATGTTGATTGTAATATAAAATATGAAAAACATAAGAATTTTCTGATATGCAAAATCCCTGTGCTTTACCTGCAAGTTCATATAGCACAATGACATAAGTGAAGACAAAAGGAACACTTATAGCTACTTATGATTAGGTGTATGTTAGTTTTATATGAATGAAAATAAGTTTTGTTAACCACATATGTGTTGGATGAGTTTCTTTGTGGTGATATAATCTATGTGAAATGTTTGGATGCCTTGCTGGTTGTTAGATCTTGTTACTGGAACCACGGTGGTATTTTATCTCCAAAAATATTCGATCCATGCTTTAGTCAAAAGCCTGTCTCTGAACAAAAATTGGCTTGAAATGATGTACAGATGTGATTAATTGATTGTTGAAATGTATGAATGGATGAATGCTTCATGGATGCATGAAAACTGTTTGCATTTACTGGTTATGTACATAAAGGTTTTGAGCATGATACAGTATAGTTGAGACCTGCACACATGAAAGGAAAACTTAGTAATTAAACTAAGAAAAATGGGTCACCTCTACCAGGTTGGGTATGAGGGAAGTGGGTATGACATAGTGGTTGGCTTGCATCAAGGATGGGGTATGAGTTTGCACATGGCATGTTCATGTCCAAATAGCTTGTAGTGTGCTGGAAATCAAACTGATGTTCCAGGCAGTGTGCACCAGTGCAACCATGAATGTGATATTGGACCTTAAAAAAAAATGATATGAAATGAACCCACAAGCAGAGGTGATTAGGCTAGGGGTATGGGGAGTTCTGGTATGCAGACTCAGTTTTGATGCCTTAGCTCAATGATGTGGGTTTTGCTTGTTCATATTTATGAGATGCTTGTGTGATTTGAGTGATGGTTGAATACATGGGTTACTGAATGGTTGATGGATGTATAAAACTGCTTGTATGCATTGATTAGGGGTACAACAGGGTGGGGCATGACACTGCATAGGTAATAGGGGGTCATGGGAAAGAATTTAGTAATTAAACTCAAGGCATGGGTCACCTCTATCAGGTTGGATATGAGGGAAGGGGGTATGACATGGTAGTTGGCTTGCATCAAGGTTGGGGTGTAAGTTTGCACATGACATGTTTATGTCCAAAAGCTAGTAGTGCACTGGAAAATCAAAAAGTAGCTTCCAGGCAGTGTGCACCAGTGCAACTACAAAATGTGATACTGGACTCTTAAAAAAAAAATGTGTTATGGATTGATAAGCAAAGATGTATATGCTAAGAGTATGGTGAGTACTGGTATGCAAACCAGTTTTGATGCTTTAGCTAAATGGTAGGAGTTTTGCTTGTTCAATGGTTATGAAATGCCTGTGTGATTTGTATGATGGCTGCTATGAATTCTTGAAATAAGAATCTCTGCTAAGGAATTGGTTTAAGCACTTATACATGCATTTAACAAATCATTCATTTCACTGTAAAGACACAACAAAAATGTGTACCTGATGAAAGAGGTTAACAATTTGGGTTTTCTTTTTGGAACTGAGGAAAAATACCAGTATTAAGTGGTTGTTTGTTGTTTGTATTGACTGAGTATTGTTTGTATACACTTAGTTCATACGTATGTTTATGATATTTTGCTTTGATTGCCAAGAATGGGGTCTGTTTTGGATTAAAAATTCATTTAAATAAGGACAGATTATATAAGGGTATTGATCCCTATTTTGATTTGCATATAGATGATGTGTTTTGCCTGAAGATGGTGTGTACAGCCATGGATAAATGAGCATTACATTTAAAATGACTTCAATATGAATCATGAGTAGGAATGCATTTGTAAGCAATATATAACTTGATGACAAAACCTATAAACTGTTACTGAATTAATAATTGTTTAGTTCTGGTTGAGTAAGCTTGGTGTATAAATATGTTTGAGACATTAGAAATGCTTTGAAAAGCAGAAAGTAAATTCTGTATTGATTCTAAAATGTACTAAACCAATTTGCCAATAGGGTTTAGTTTAAAACTGAATGTGAACACTATTATGATGAATGCAATGGCACTGTTTCCTGCTCTCATTTGTACACTGCCATATGTATGCATATTCACTTCATCCTGTGTGCACCCCTGAGTTACACTGTATGCATAGATTTAGTCCAAACACTGTTGCATCTGAAATCTTCTGTTGCACTTGAGATTTTAGACTTGATTTTGCTGTTTGCATGCAGTGGCAGTTCTATATACATATATGTCCATGTACTTGAAATAACTTGATGCTGCACACTTGTGCTTTGTCTCGATCACTTCTGTTGTTGTCATTTTGTGTTGTTGCCTTGCATTTGCCAAGTCTATGTGTAAGCTCCCACACATCCATCTGGAGTTGCTATTTTCAGATGCACTGAGTTGTTGAATATGTTGCTTTCTTATTTATGTGCTGTCTGTATGACAGTTGAAGTTACCCTTGTGCTGGTTCATTTGATGATGAAACATGTTGATTGAAATTTGTTGGTGCACTCGAGTTGGCAAGGCAGTGCACACGTGTATATTTATACATGTGTGTATTGCAGCCACTCCGCAAAATTTAATGAATATTTGGGATGCTAGAACGAGTAAGAGTGAATTGTGAGGACACAATTTCAAAAAGGTGGGGTATTTGTAATGACCCACAATATTTACACAACTATGATGTTGTGATTTAAACAAGTATAAAGTATTGAAGTATATTTGTGCACACATTTGGACTTGGGGGTAAATTTGTAATTTCCCATCTATTAAAACCCTAGCCGTGAGTGGATTATAAAAAATAAAAAAAAAAGAGGTGGCCGCTGTTTTCATTTAACTCTCTCGTTACAAAATAAAATAAAATGGCCGAAGCCCTAGAAATCAGATTGGGGGAAAATTATTTTGCCGTATCAAATGGCGTTGGATTCGTGAGAAAAGGGGGAAAGCTATGGCAATATCTAGGGGATCGACATCTCATATAGCTACGTGAGTGTTCTTAATCATGATTTGGCAATAAGTCCTATCTCAAGCAGCCGTAGTTATTTTTCTGTAAATAAATTTGTGTGTATGGATGCTTTGCGTGTATTGATGCTTGTTAATGATTGTTTGATCTTTAGTTGCTTGCGTATCCATATATTGGTGATGATTAAGTCTGATTATGTTCATATCTGTACCTGAGATGATATCTATTCACTATTATGTCACGATACACTGATTTAACACTTGTATTACTGCCAAATGAATTGCTTAAGCACACTCATACCAGACGTATTATGTCTGACCCTGTTGATTGTCTTGACAATCTCCTGGGGTGTCTCATTCAACGAGGCAGTTCGGGATGATGTCTTTACAGGTTGCTATGCACATATTGATGAGATGATGATGTAAGAGATGGAGTTAGAATGATTTATACTGCATGTAGATGATATGAAGAAAGTATTTAAGTATTTTTTTTATTGTCATTTCTTATGTACTGCTGAACTAAAATATGTTTGTAATTCCATGAACAGTGAACTAAAATATGTTTGTAATTCCATGAACAGTGAACTAAAAATTAGATTGATTTGTATATAAATCTTGAAAACTGTATTGTTTTATATGTAATGGCAAGTTTGAAACTGTAGCACTGGGATTGTTCAGTTTTTTTATATTTTTTCCTGAAATCTGTATTTAGAGAAATACTGGTGTCAAGGCAGTATACACAAGTGTTTACACTTGTGTATATGTGCAGACCCATAGATCTGCTGAGTTTTGTGATTTAAAGGATTTTTATGGATTTTGTTCAAGTTTCCTTTCAGAAGTTTTTGGAAAAATCTTTATAAACTTATTCTGACAGATTATCTCTACATTTATGCATAAGCATATATGGATCTGGAGTTTGATTTTTGTATGTAATTATCATATCTGAGAATATGTATATATATATATATATATTTATTGTTTTTGGCAAGTTGAATGCCTTGAATGTGAAAAGCAAAGATGAGATATATATATATATATACCTATTTTTCTCTATGTTATGGTCTTTTCTGAGTTCAAGTTACTTAGTCCTGTGATATTTGGTTTTTGATGAGATATTTGATATTTGATACTTGATATTTGATGAGATATTTGATATTTGATATTTGATATTTGATATTTAATATTTGATCTGTGAAAAGCAAAGATGAGATATTTGATGCCTTTACTTTACATTTCTAAAATGAATAAACACAGTTTTGGATAAGTTTTGCAAAAAGAAAGTAAACTGTTTTATATTCATAAGTATTCTAGAAATGGATTACAAGTCCATGTATTATCTTGAGACTTTTATAAAAGGAACTTGTTAGTTTCCAATTGTTTGTGTTAAAAATATTTGTATGATGCAGAATAGATTTTGTTCTTGCATCAGTGACATGTTTTTGTTTTAAAGAAAGATATTTGATGTAAATTCATCTTTTATGTCTGAATATAACTTGCATGAATGAGAAAGAGGAAACTCGATGACCTCATTTTTTTTTATATAGTTGGATTGGTAATCTTTTGTTTATACATATAATTATTAATATTTTGTTGGTGCTAAGGCTTCATTGCCTATTCGTTAATATCATTGCTTGAGCTTGTGTGTTGGCGAGGCCGTGCACACATGTATTTATATGTGTGTGTACGCGCAGCCACACCTATAATTATGCTATAGCAAGAGTTGAGTTAAGTAAAGGATCTCAATGATTTTTATGATATAATCAGGAATCCTGATATTTCCTGTCTGCTTGTGTATCTTTTGTGTCATATTGAAAATATTTTTTATGAAATGGGTTTATCTTTATATTAAAATGCTATGTGTGAATGTTTTAGCTAAATTTTCTTAAACTCTGATTTAATAACTAAAGAGATTGGTATATCTTCATATATATTAATCTATGTTTTAAGAATATACCAATATTTCTATATTGGTAATAGTGGATCCTGGTTTTGGTTTTGAAGATAGATGACCCTGTGTTTTCATTTAGCATATTTCTTTATGCCAAAAAAGAAAAAAAAACAAATTAACCCATGATTTGGCTACTAAGAAAAGTAGGGTCATCTCAATCACCAAGACTAAATGATTTAGATTTTAAAATAATTTAAATCACTTTTATCTAAAAACATATATGCTTTAATATACTTAGAATAAAAAATATTTAAAATACTTTATATAAAATACCGGTTATGAAATTTTATAATAACTTTTCATGTAAAACTTAAGCCAAAACAAACTTAAACATGAAGGTTATTGAATTCTATACAAGTTATCCAAATAAAAGCTTTAGTCAAACTATATTTAAAATAAAACTACTTTATAAAATATAAATATTAATAATTATCTTTTTAAATCATAATACCAGATAGCTTTTTTAAAATAATCATTACTATAACTAATTTAATAAATATTTAACTTTAAAATTCTAAACAACTTAAATAAATAATTTCTCAAAAACATTCGCTTAAAAAAACTTTGAAATTTCCAACTTATACTTACAAATCTGCATTGAAAACGTACTTGGCTTTAAGGGAAATACTCTATTCTTTCATACCTTTGAAAATAAAACACTATTCATTTTTAAAAAAAATTACCCATTCCTTTATAAATTCCCACCGTGAATTTATACTTCCAAATATCCACTGATATATTATTTCTCTTATAAAACCCAGTTTATAAATTTCATAGTCTCGTTCTCTTTTTACAACATAGTTTCAAACATTTAATCAGTATTCAAATCGATTTCCCAAAACTAACTCCATTTTTGAAATAAATTCCTTTATTTCTTCCAAACCATTTAAAATACAAATTTTAAATAAATTCTTCAACTTTAAAAAATAGTACTTAAGTTCTCAAAATCCATTTGTTTCCATTTATTAAATTTTTTTCCCATACTTGGAATTTATTCGATAGGATTTAAAAACTCAACTTTTATCCTTTTCAATTTTTTTTAATTTATCCAATTCTCTAAAATTATTTTACTTAAAATTCTCTACTTAAATTCCTTTCCAAAAATCCAATTTTTATATTTTTGGTATTCTAAAATACCAAAAACATATTCATCCAAATCATAGCCTTCAATAATTTCAATTACCATTATAATTAATCAGAGATCATCAATAAATCATATCTAGAATATGAAATAAATTTAAACATTTGAGGAATCCAATTGGATCTCTCCAACCTGTTTACCTTCATCCATAGATGTTAGATCAATATAAAATACCAATTCCACTTCGAGGTGGAATATCGCGGTATACGGGATCATCCGCTATTATGCGGGGCGCATAGGGTCTCATCCGCTATATAATGCGGGAAATCAATCACTCAAATAAACACACACACACACACACACACACACACTCTATCATATATAATATCACATCCAAACAATCAATCAATAATTTAAATTCTAACTATTTAAATTAAACTAGATAATTTGATTGAGTGAGAAGATCTCACCTTTGCTTTTGTTTTGCAATCCATTTCCATTCACGACTTGTTTTCTTCACGTTTTTCGACCTTCTATAAACATCATAAGGTTCTATTAATATTCAAATTAGTTGAACAAATTAATTTTCCTATTTGATAAGTTTAATTAACTAACGATTTATTTTAAACTAATAATTTTCCTTTTAAAAATCTTTACTAACTAAATTAAATAAATAGGTTAATTGAAAAAATTCATCACCCAATCCATTATTTTAAAAATGACCTAGTAATTTAAAATGGATATTTGTATATTTATTTTTCTTTTATATTGTCCAAAACCTTATATATACACATATATTTTTATTACCCAAATAAATATATTAATTAACAATAAAGTTAACTATTTCTATATATTATAAAATTACCTTACTGTCTACATAAATATATATACATACATATATATGTGTATATATATATATATATGCCTAGCTGATTCAGCATTTTAAAACCCCTTTTTATTTTCAAAATTTATCTATACAAATTAAATTTTCTGTTTTCAAAAGAAATATTTTAAAAACTTCGGCCAAAGTCCTACTGTAATATCCCGGAAATTTTGGCAATCTAAATTTAATAATCTGTGTTTAAATTTGTATTGAATTGATAATTTTTGTTGATAAATTTGATTTGATTTAATAATCTTCTTTATTTAAATATTTAATTTGTGAATTTATTTTTAATAAACTGATAAAATTGTTTTCTATTTAATAATGTATATGTATTTATATATATTTTAAATAGGTAAGTTGTTAAATTAGTATAGCATAATTTTAATGTTTTGAAATTAGGAGTTATGATTTATTTTTGGATTTAAGTTTTTCAAAAATATTTAATAAAATACTATATGATTTTAAATATAAGATAAAATGTTTTATTAGTTTAAAATTCATTTTTACTTAAGTTTGAATATTTAAAATAAGTTACATAAATGTTGTGTTATTGTTTTTAAAATATTGATTTATAAAATGTGATTTGTAAGTTTAACTTGTAAATTTAAAATACAATTTAAAATATGAAACATGTATTCAATAAGTTACAAACTCTTTTATAAATTTATTTTAATTGTTTAAAAGTATCTTTGACAATGGATTTAATTGTATATTGTTTTATTTAAAATAACACTTTGATTTATTCTTTAGAAAATTAATTTTATACATAACTAGATAAAGAAGAAACTAATTAATTAAGTTTAATTTTCTTTAACCTTAATTTAAATAACAAAACATTTACAAATACATGTGTAAACTTATCATCATTTTAAAGTGACAAACGTTAACACTTAAGACAGTGTCATTTTTAAATTTTCATTTATTTTTAAATTATCATAGACATGTTATTTAAAAGTTGCATCTTCTCATTCTCTTTTCCTTTCTTCATTTCCATTTTATAAAAGAAAAAATAATTCAGTTTCATCTCCTCAAACCTGCAAATTCAAATGCCTAGAAAACATGCATGCAACAAATTTCAAGCAAACACTTGCATTTCTCAAACCTGTAAACACTTGCATTCAACTCCTCAAAATACAAATCTGCATTCCCTAAAATACAAACCTGGATGTTCTTGTTTTCTGAAACAAGGGGGCCTGCATACATAAATTTTTCAAAGTTGATAGCATTTGAAATCAAGGAAGCCTGCATGTTTTCAAAAACAATTTGGGATCTGAAACTGCAATTTCAAGTTGCATCTACATTCAAGCAACCTGCATTTCATCTGGAAGAAAATTTTTAAAAGCATTCAAGCATGTTGCAAGGAATATTCTGCATATTTAAAAGTCTGGGTTCTCTCTGCACAATTTCAAGTGAGTAACACCTAGTTTAAATAATTAAGTAGGGTTGCATGCTTGTTTATCTGATAAGTTTAATTTTTGTATATTTTTTTTTAAACTGCCTGTGTATATATGAAATGTAATGCATGTTTGATTTCCAAGGTTCTGATTGTTACAGTTTAAGTTCAAAATTTATAAATAGTTTTTTTATTATTTGATCTGGTTGCTATTATGGTTTAGCATTTGAATGGAATTTGTTTATTACATGATAAAATAAAATTTTAAAAGTTTTTATAAGTTGTATAGTTCTGTGTTGTCTGGAACATAACAACACAGCTACATTCTAAAAAAATTAAGTATCATAAATCAATGGTTCAGGATTAGGAATCAAAACTACTTCCAACATTCTGATTTTTAAATATAATATTACAATTTTTAATGATTGAATAAAAGGGCAGTTTTGAATGTACTGTATTTTACATTTGTTTAAGTACACTTGATACTTTCATTGGTTTTGGATGAATTTTATTCTGGAGATAGTTTAGCTACCAAATATTATAGGAAAAATATTGAATTGGATTAAAATTCAATCTTGCTGTTGCAATTTGGGTTTCCAGGTTTAGAACCCTAGTTTTACTGAGTACAAGAAAATTTAGTGCCGCGGTCTCATCAATTGACCGAGTTCAACCATGTTTTGCGTGATGGTAGCTGGTGGTTTGGGGAAGCCTTCGCCGAAGTTTGAGTGGAAACGGCGGCCGGTGGCGTTGGGGAAAGGTGATGGCAGGTTGGAATGTTAGGTCTTTGTATTGTTCCAGGTTTGGGAATTTAGGTCGCGGTCTTGAATTTGAAGAAGTGTCGATCTGGATGTTGTTTTGATGGTCGGAGGAGTTGAACGTTGACCAAGGGAAGGTCGCGAAGTTGGTTATGGGTGGCCGTAGGCACTGTACACGTGCACAATGTACTTTGTGATGGTGATGTAAGCTGTTGGTTGGGGCTGGGATTTTATCTCAAGTAATTCTCGAGTAAGGGAAAGATTTGCTCGAAGCTGAATTGTTTTTGACCCGAAGTAAATTCAAATCTGCTCAGGTATACTTCACTGTTTCAGGTTTTAGGAAATTTAACAGAACTTGTTTCCAGGTTTTTAAAAATAGAATTGAAGTGATAGTAGGAATGCAAACTTGAAATTGGAAATTAGTTTGGAACCTGAATTTGGATTATAAGTTCAAATAATTTAAATCTGGGTATTTATAAATTATTCAGTTTTTAAAATCTTAGTTTGGGTTTCTAAATCTAAAAGCAGAAAATCTGTTTTCCAGGTTTATTAAAATTGAAGTAAAAGTCAATTGCAAAACCAAAAATCTGAAACTAAATTAAACCTGAAATTGAATTTAAATTCAATTAGTTAAATTTTAGATCTTTGAAATAAATTTGAAATGTTTTTAAATCCAAGTTTGGTTTTAAACTAAAAACAGAAACTGTCTTTCTGTTTTAAAAATTTAAAAGTAAAGTTTAAAAATTGAAAGATGAAGTTCAATCTGAGATATTTAAACCTGAAACTTAAATATGAAATCAATAATTTAAATCCTGGATTTTGAATCATTTTTGAATTCAAATTTAAGATGTTAAACTAAAATAGGAAACTGTTTTTTTCTATTTTCTGTTTTAAATTTAAAAGCAAATTTTAAAATGCAACTGATAATTTAAAACAAGTTTAAAATCTGGAAAACAGAAATATGGAACCTGAGTTTGAATTTAAATCTGGAATTTAAATTTAGATTTTAAACTTTTTAAAGTATAAAAGAACTTTGATTTGAATTTGAAACTATAAGTTTTAAATTTATGAAATAAGGTTTAAAATAAGGTTAAATTCAGTTTTAAACCTGAAATTTGATTTTTATGACAGTTTTTAAAATTTAATAAGTTTTTGAATTTAAATTTGTTTTAAATATTTAGAAAGGTAGATACTTCCGGGCAGGGGTAACCCGGCCTTGTGTAGCAGAGATCAGGTTAGGTTCTCAGGGGCGTCCCCCTAGAGGCGTTCCATTTTGTGTGGGAAGTTCCTTTGCCTGACCATTTGTTGAAAATCCAATCATCCTATGCGCGCCCTTTACGATTGCAGTTGTATAACCTGCCACCTCAGGTGGTAGCTATAGTATGCATAGTATAATGGTGCCTATGCTGGCTAAGATTAATATTATACATTCGAAATATTTTCCACTATGCACTAGTAATAATATCAAATGGATTTTTTCGTATCAAGCATTTTTGACTGTCATAAGGAGAAATCTCCTCCAAGTGTGCGCTTGCATTGTGTGTGTGGCGGGAGGCCTTATGGCAGTCATTTTCAAAAAGCATTGCGGATTTCTTTTAAAATTCTTTGTTTTGCTTTTGATAAAGATAAAACTGTTTTTGTTTGCTCACACCAGTCCCATGACTGACCCGGAGTTTATTGTTCCTTTCCTAAACTCTGCGTGCCCACAATTTTCCACATGGGCAGTCTAGAGTTGGGTATTTCAGATAGTCGAGTAGTAGGAGTAGAGTCAATAGCTTTCAGCCTTTGGATTTTGGCAATAGCATTTTGGGATCATATTTGCTTAAGCCAACTTGATGGTGGTTCTCGCTTATTGGATTGCAGATCTTTGGAGTTTGCCATTGAAGACATTATCTTTCCGCTACTGTTTCCTAGTTTGCTTTATCTTCTGCTATTGTTTCTCCCCGCTGCTATTTCTTGTATCTCTGATGTGTATTGATATTCGGTTGTATCTAATATTGTATCAAATGTTGTATATCAAATGTATTATTCTTTTCTTCCGCTATGTTTTTATACTTAATGTGTTATAAGCTCCGACGAACCAGATTCGGCGTTTGAATCTACGACATTCGAGTATAAGTGATGTAACGGGTGTCGATTTTCGAAGGTCGTGTTAGGGTCGTTTCATTTGGTATCAGAGCTGAAGGTTGAAACTTTAGCTCAGGAGTATAACACATTAGGTAACTCATTAGAGATAGGGTGAAGTATACCCTAGAATGAGTATATCCCTAAGATATCCGTCTGTGTGCCTCGGTAAATTCTCTTACTATCCATTGATAGTAAGTATGAGTGTAAGAAGAGCATGAGATAGGGGTCAGGGGAGTACCACTACAAATGGTCAACACATTGCAACGGAAATAATCTTTTTCTATCAATCTCCTTTGATTCGATTTCAATTCTTTAATTGCTTTGTGGCAGCTCAAGGGAGAAGCTTTGGTGTGATGGCCCTACGAATCGTTGTAGATAAGTTCCTATCTCGTATTATCATTATCAGCTTATCGTCTCAACTTTAACGAAATAGAAATTTTATTGGAATAAATTGGTTAATTAAATATGAAGCTAAATATGAAGATTTGTATTGATAAAACGATTTTGATTAAAACCAAATTTGGGATTCTACTGTAATTTCTTGTGAAGATCGAAGTCCGAAGATGGACAAGTTGGTGTATATTTTGGAATATTCCAAATGGAATTATGTATCCATTATTTGATTCTCTTGGGCCTTGATATATTCTACGAGCGGTTAGTTATCCTTCGAACTAACCAATGACCTTGTATATTCGTAGATCTGGGTGACCCGGGTGTTTGGTAAAATATCATATGAGTTCGTTCTCATATTTATTGATGATGTTCTGATTTGGTAAGCCAAATGAAGAATAAATATTCAGTTTGACCTGGAAAATTATTTCTCTATCTTTGTATATCCGTCCTTTGTTATCTCCCTAGCAAACTTCGGGGATGAAATTTTCTTAAGGGGGGAATCTGTAACATTCCTATTTTTAAATCAAATTTAAATTGGTAAGTAATTTAATTTTTGAGATTTAATTGTAAATTTATTTTTTATTTTCCAAACTAAATGGATATTTGTTTGTTATTAATATAAATGTATGTAAATAATTTGTAAATGGATAAATAAAAAGGTTTAAAAGCATAAAGCATGTTTTCATAAATTAAAATAAAGTAGGAATTAAAAAAAAGTTACAAATAAATTATAAACAAGGGTGTAAACATAACTTGTAAAATAAAATAGAGAAGCGGGTTTAAAACAAAATTTATAATTAAATTAACAAAAAGGGTTTAAACATAAAATAGTTTATACTTTACAAGTGTAAGAAGATTTAAACCATATAATAACAAGTGTTAACATGATTAACAAGTGGCAAATTTCCTTTAAATTTAATTTTAGAAAATATAAGAAAGAAAACAAACCCAGGCTTCATTTTTCTCTCATTTGAAAAACCTGAAAATAAAAAAAAGAAGTATCAACAGTTTCACAAACCTGGAAATAAACCAGAGCAACAAAGCAGTTTAGAAAATCTCAACTTGAAATAAGATCTGCTTCAAGCTTCAAACTGGAAAACAGAAGCATCTCAAATTCAAAACAATAACAACCTGATCAAAAGTTTAAAATGAAGATCAAAGCAAATCAGATTCAAGTTTAAACAACAGTTTCAAAATCTTCAACCTGGTCAATTCTTAAGCCTGGAGATAAACTCAAACAAGCAAGAAGCTAAAGCCTGGAAGTAAGCCTGTAATCAAATAAGGATTAAGCAAAGTAGATTCAAAAATCGATATAAAGTTACAGATCAATCAAAGCAAATCTGTTCCAGGTTTTCAAAACATGACCTCTGTTCTCTTCAAACATAGGTAAGCAAACTACCTTTAGCAATGCTTAAATCTGTCTACATCTTAATTTCAGATATGTAGTGAAAAATGTGGGTATGATTGTAAAAAAAATGGGCTTGCATGTCTGGTTGAAGTATACATGCCTGTGCATATATAAGTATATACTCTATTTGTTTTTACAGGCTAAAGATAAGTTTAAAAACTCAATTTCTTTTTCCTCAACTCTTATAGGTCAGAATACTTGAAAGAAAAATGACAATAACAATATAATGTTATTTCTAAAAATAGTTCTAAATGGAAATATTTAGTAAAAACTCTAGAAAAGAAGATTTACAGTAAAACCCAAAAATATGTCAAAGTTCAAGTATTCTAATTCTTTGTTTAATTATATAATATAATTTGTTTTCAAAAACCTTGATTTTTAAAATAAATTTCAGTATTTTTAGTTTGTTATTGAATGCAAAATCACAAGATGAACGAACATTGTATTTGGGTCAATTTTCCGCGATCTACATCGAACTGGGTGTTGAAATCCATGGTGAAGGAAGCTTTTGCGTCATAGAGTATGTGAAAAATAATGGATGATTTTATAATGTGTGATGGTGATCGATCGAAGGCGATTTAGGGTTTTATCTGGTGTTTTGTTGATCTTGTTCATAGGGGAATTGCGTTGCCGTCGGGGTGTTTCAGGCGATCGGTCCAGGGGAGAAGAAGCATAGGTTAGTGGGGCAGCTTTGGGTGAAGTTGCATGATTATCGGTGGACGATGGCAACCAGGCGAGGCGATTTACTAATGAGGGGTTTAAGTCGGGAAATGGGTCGAGTAGCCTAATTTTGAATTTCGATGAAATCATCGAAGTTGGGCGTTGAGATGATCGATGAAGTCATGGACGACTTGTGGAGGGGCTCGGCGACGATTGGAGAAGCTCCGATTGTATGTGCATGTGTACGTGCATCGGTGCTGTCAGTGGTTGCTGAAGAGGGAAGAAAGGGGTTTAAACTCGAGTGATTGCTTGGGGAAAAGAAGCTTTGGCTCGGGTTCGTTGCTGGGTCGTTCGAGAGTGATTATAACAGGTTTTAAATTTTTAAACATACAAGTCTTGAAAAGGAGTGACTTGGGGGATTTAGTTGTTGGCTTGGGATTTTTATGGTATGGGCTCTGGTTTTCTTTTGAAGCTAATGAGTTTTAAGCAGAAGGAAATGTTCAAGTTTTGAGAAAAAAATAAAGCAAGTTTTAAATGAAGGTTTAAAGTATATTAAAAATGAATAGTTTTTCAAAAGAAATAATAAACTAAGTTTTAAAAGCATTATGAATGTGAAATAAGTTTTCAAAGTAAATTTATTCGAGACAAGTTTTAAAAGAAGTATTTCAAAGTTTTAAATTTTAAATTAAATTTTTAAAGTTGTTTTATTAAAGTAATAATGATTTTATGTTCATTTATTAAATTAATTCCAAAACGTTTCTCCAAATGAAGTTTAATGTTTTAATTAAGTAATTAATTTAGACAAAAAGATTTATCTTTAATGAAAGTGGATTAGTAAAGGATTTATTACATGATTATTTAAAGAATAATTACTTAATTTAAAGATTAATTAAGTAAGTAAAGAATAATTAGTTGACAATTAAAGGTTAATTAATTTATGATTTGAAAGATAATTAATTAAGGGTAATTAATTACTTAAAGATAATTACTTAATTAAAAGTAATGAATTAATGATTAAAGTGGATTAATCAAGTGATAATAAATTTGTGATTTATTAATATAAGTGATTTGGGATAATCACTTATTATAACTAATTAAATGGTAATTAATTCAAGGTTAATTAATTAATGTAATTAATTAAGTGTAATTAATTTAAAGGATAATTAAATGATTAAACGTTATTATTTAATGATTAAAGGTTGATTTATTCATTAATTAAAGTTGATTAATTAATAATTAAAGGTTGATTAATTTAATGATCAAGTTAATTAATGAATGATTAAAGGTTAATTAATTAAAATGGTTTGTAATTAATCAATAATTATTTAATCAAGATTAGTAATTAAATTCATAAGTAATTTATCTGATTTAGATTAATCAGATGATTAATAAATCATACTTGTGGATGTTTGGATTCTATGGAATGCCGAATTGTTTGATATCCCTGATATGTGATGCTTTGTGATATGAATTATTCCGATTTAAGCTGTGAACTGTGATGTAATTTATTCATCTGTGATGTAACTTATTTCTCTGTGATAAATTTATATCGTTATCTGTGAATCGGTGAATGAAGATAAGCGTTATAGATTTTACCTCTTATCGATATTGATGTGCTTGATCTCTGATGATTAATGATGTTGCACTATTGTGTAAAACCCCTGGACTACACTATACACACACAAATATGGATTGCACGAGGAAATTGGTTAAGTCACGGATTTTTTGAAATGGTTTTAAAATTGAATTTTGAAACCAAATGGTTTTGGAAATGGAATTAGGATAAAATATAAAAGTTTTTGAAAAGGAGTTTTAAAGATAATAGTTATTTTAAATAACTTGATAAAGTTTTGAAATTTAAATGATTTGATTTAAATTTGAATTCAAGACTTGAAATTGAATTTTATATTTTGAAATTACGGTTTAAAAAGGCTATAAAGTTATAAATATGTTTATATGAGTTTTAAACCATTTTAAAAGTATTGTTTCTGGAAATTTAAATTTAACCCAAGATTTAAGGGCTTTAACTCGTGTAAATGTAATCGGATTTTTCCGAACGAAAACTATTTGTTTTCAAATAATAATAGCTTTCATATAAAGAAAGGATTTCAAATTTGTATTGAAAGGTTTCAAGTCGAAATAGAATTGAAATAGTTTTGAAAGCTATGAATAAATCTTTTCGAAAAATGGTTGAACTTTGTTTGAAATTGAAGTGGATTTTAAATGATGTATCTTTTATATAAAAGATTTGGAAGGGAAATTGTTTTGAAAGGGATGAATTGAATCTTTGATTTAAAGATTTCATGAGTCAATCCAATTTTGAAAGGAAATTGTTTTGAAAAGATGTGATTGAATCTTTGTGAGAAATGGGTGAACTTTGTGAAATGAATCTTTTTATTTAAAAGATTGGAAATGGTAATTTGTTTAAACCATTTGAAAGAAAAGTTTTGGGTTTTAAGCTGTGACTTAATTGAAATCCCAATATCCATATGTTTTAAATATTGCGCTCATTATTCGATTTAGTCGGTAGAGGACCTTGTGTCATATAACCCATTTCGAATAATGATACGACGATATGGATAGCATTTGAAGACCGGCGGTGAAGACCGAGTATTTTCGAGAACGATAGGATAACCCATCGATTGTCTCTGCACTGAGTCGCGCCGGTATAGAGATCTCCATATGTGATGGGGAGTCCGATCGAGATTGGGGATTCTCGGATTTGCAAGGGCTTCTTTGGAAGTGCCTTCGGTTCTATTCGAACCCGAAACAGACTTGTATGGATGTGTGTCTGACATTACACTTTGAGATGAAAAACCAGTTTCTATCAAATACATTTCTATTTGGTGGCGGAGATTTATTCTCTTAGCTTAACACCCTTCTCTGAGACGTACGAGCTCAGAGGTTATGTAGTTGATGGTTACTAGTGATACATTCCCAATTTGGTAATGTGGCATACGAAGTGCTGCTGATCATTTTTTGATCGAAGCATGGCTTTGTGAAAAAACATAGCTTTGTGGATGTGACTTCGTCGAGCCTCACAACCCGGTAATGGTCGAAACAGGAATCGTGGCAGCAAGGTAATTTGAGGGTAGCTCCTCCTGAGGGTATGACCATTTCCTTCTAGATAAAAAGTGATATCATGGTATGTAGCCTAGATATTTACGTATGTTGATTTTAAAAGTGGTATCATGATATGGAGCCCAGAAACTTATTGTGTGGTTGTTGGATTGAGGGCCCTCGAATAAAGGTCGGTAACGACCGGGGGATGGCATACTCCTGTCAGTAGTTACTTCCGAGCAGGGGTAACCCAATCTTGTGTAGTAGAGATCCGGTTAGGTTCTCGGGGGCGTCCCTCCATAGGCGTTCCATTTTGTGTGGGAAGTTCATTTGCCTGACCATTTGTTAGAAATCTAATCATCCAATACGCGCCATTTACGATTGCAGTTGTATAACCTGCCACCTCAGGTGGTAGCTACAGTAGGCATAGTATAATGGTACCTATGCTGGCTAAGATTAATATTATACTTTCGAAATGTTTTCTACTATGCACTAGTAATAGTATTAAAAGGATTTTCGCGTATCAAGAATTTTTGACTGTTATAAGGAGAAATCTCCTCCAAGTGTTCGCTTGCATTGTGTGTGTGGCGGGAGGCCTTATGGCGGTTTCATTTTCAAAAATCATTGCGGATTTCTTTTAAAATTCTTTGTTTTTCTTTTCATAAAGATAAAACTATTTTTGTTTGCTCATACCAGTCCCATGACTGACCCAGAGTTTATTGTTCCCTTCCTAAACTCTGAATGCCCATAATTTTTCACTCGGACAGTCTAGAGTTGGGTTTTTCAGATAGTCGAGTAGTAGGAGTAGAGT
Source organism: Allium cepa (assembly GCA_030765085.1). NCBI lineage: Eukaryota > Viridiplantae > Streptophyta > Magnoliopsida > Asparagales > Amaryllidaceae > Allium > Allium cepa. The sequence goes on from CM060931.1 coordinate 262,187,728, forward strand.
CGATAGCTTTCAACATTCGGATTTTGGCGATAGCATTTCGGGATCGTATTTGCTTATGCCAACTTGATGGTTGTTGTCGCTTATTGGATTGGAGATCTTTGGAGTTTGGCATTGAAGGCATTATCTTTCCGCTGCTGTTGCCTAGTTTAGCTTTATCTTTTGCTGTTGTTTCTTTCCATTGCTATTTCTTGTATCTCTGATGTATATTGATATTCAGTTATATCTGATATTATATCAAATGTTGTATATCAAATGTATTATTCTTTTCTTCAGCTTTTTTTTATATTTAATGTGTTATAAGCTCCGGCGAACCAGATTCGGCGTTTGAATCTGCGGCATTCGAGTGCAAGTGATGTAATGGGTGCCGATTTTCAAAGGTCGAATCTGGGTCGCTTCAATTACCGATTAATTGTCGTAGCCATAGTGTTTATTTCTCTATTTTGGGTCCATAACAAAGTCGAAGATAGTGTCCTCCTCATCAGTGGTCAATTACATCCATCCTGATTGTCAAACATCTACGCACGTGCTTGCATAAATCATTCCTGCAATGCAAATTAAATACAATTAAATATTACATGACGTTATAATAATATTTTTAACTAATTAATTAAAATGATCATTATTAATAACTTATAACTTAAAATATACTTACATGTGCGACGTATGCTTTATCATCCTCATGTCAGGCATACGTCACTGATCCCTTGTCGTTCATTTGTCTGACAGCATGGGTATGTGCAAATACATCTATATATGAGACAGAAGTCCCACACGCTCTTTCCTACAATAATTGGTGTACATTATTGTTATTTATACAAATCTATACAAAAAATGTAATAACTGTTCGTAATTGCAATTAATTAATTTACCAGGTCCTTGTGATGATGTTGAAATGATTTCGAGCCACCACGGTGTGTGACTGGATTTTTCTGCATGTTCGTTGAGTTTTAGTCTAACTCCTCCTGCAATTAAAAATTAAGATTATATTGTACATGTATAAATTATGTATTCTCTACCAAACAAATTAAGGCGATATCTGACAAACTTACCCAGAATTCATTGCTACTCCACCGTGCGACCCAAGCATCCTTTAAATTGGCGCCCATCCAGCTTGGCTTCTTTCCAGATTTTCTGATGGTAGACGTCGTATCCCGATAATTCTTTGCAACTTCAATGTTCTAGTGGCGTTAACAAAGAGAAACGTCCTCATCTTGTAGGTCCATCGCCCTCGTATATATGTTGAAAAAATATAAGTTATACATCTATAATTAGTCAGTAAATTGTATAGTGATTATATATGATGATTTGTAAATTTATAGTTACCAGGAAGTCATGCCGGATGCTATCCCGTACATGCTCTGCAATCCTATCCATTTGGGCCAGCACACAGACATACAGCTCATGTTTTCCTGCATACAAATGTTGAGAACTATATTTGAAGGCTCAAGCTTATACCCTGCATTAAATGTAACATAGACAAATTTTGACTAATATATCATATAAATATTTATAACGCTGAAGTAAATTTAATACTTACGATCCATCTGCCATCGGTAGCAATTTAACGACCATACGCGGCGCCTTCTACGACAGGCCACTTCCACCACCTCCACTGCGAACGGTCCCTTTCTGAGACAAAGAGGGGGAACCAAACTACAAAGAACTCTGACGCCTAAAGAAAGACATTTATAATACCTATCACATATATATTATTTTATTATGGCAGAACATATCATTCAATTATGAGTAAACATATCAAGATTTAATATCTATAATCGGACGTAACATACAATAAAATGTAACATCCGTACTCCCATAAATTACCCTTTTTCAACATATGTACTATTAAATCAGTCCTCATCATTTTCTAATTCAAGCTTGGTCTTGTACTCTATATCGTTTTCGTCTATGGTCTCAAATGCTTATACTAATACATTTGATTCCTCATTTAGAGGTCCAAAATCGGTTTGATCGTCTGTTAATGTAATTTTGCAATATTTGTAATGACCCAATATTTTCAGCCACTCGCATCCACACATGCCGGACTTGAATTGCTCAAAATATCATATTATTAATTTAAATTTGGCAAACTCAACATATGCAGTAAATAAATCAATCACAGAATCACAGACACAGAGTAATATGATGCAACAGAATAGATAAATAGTAGTTCATGAAGCTACTATATAAACATCAGAGTTAGAAATAAAATATAGCAGAATATCTCAAATACGTCGAAGTCTCGAATACAAGCAAATGACATCTCTGAACAAATCAACTGGAAAAGCTGAAAGCTGAATCGATAGTTGGATCTCCAAGCGAAGCTCCAAACTCGAAAGGTGAGTCTCAAACGTTGTGCCACTTAGTCTGACCCGAGCGTAAAGAAAAACACAGAACACTCGAGTTAGGATTAACATTCTTATATCAATAAATCCAACTCAGGTGAAATATCAACTGAAATACAAGTAACTTAAAGGATGTTTGGGATAACCATCCTCTAAGGATCCGTGGAACCAAACGTCATTATAACATAGTGGTCATTTCATAATAATTTATACTTCAAAACCAATATATCATTTCCATTTCAAATATAACTAATTCCAAATTATATCACAAATCGATTCAAATCAACTCGAATTCCAAAAATTCAATTAATCAAATTTCAAATCAAATTATTTCAATTTATTTCATTTTCTAAGTAAACCATTTCAAATTATATCGATTTCAAATACATATTTTTACCACAAAATAAACCATTTTCAATTTCATATTTTCAAAGCTTTATATATTCAAACATTTCAAAACTAGATTTGTAAATTCCATATATATATCAAATTCACTTTACTATTATTTATTTTGAAATATTTACATAATCATTCAAATAACATTTAAATAAAACTTCAAATTTAAATAAAACTAAATATACCATTTTAATTTACGTAAATTTGAAATATTCAAGTAATCATCTTTAAATCAAAACCAAGTTATAAAATCATATCTCTAAAAATCCCAAATTCAATAGTTTCAAATTTATCTTCCCAGCCTTAACTTATAAAAATCATTTTAATTTATATCAAAATAAAATTTCAAAACTAACTTATAACCCTAAATTTCAACATATAAATTTAAATTTTAAAATTTAAACCCTTATGAAATAACATATATATATATATATATATATATATAATATCTTAAAATCAATATTTATTGAAACCAAGATATTCATTTCAAAACCTTGGAAATAATTTTAATATATATATATATATATATATATATATATATATATATATATAGACCAATGGTGTCCATATAAAATTTTCTATCCTATGGTCAAGTGATACATATATTTATCATTTCAACCCGCAATCCCAAATTCAATTCAAATGAAAATCGCTTGGGTCTATCATTTCAGCCCATAAAGATTTTCCCCTATTCTACAGATCATTCGAGTATGTATCATTTCAACCCATAGTGAATTCTATACTAACAGGGTACTTGTAGAGTGATAACAGATATGATAATAATATAGCAGGCATATATCATAAATATAAATAACAGTTAATGGTGTCAGATGTCATAGGTGAACATATATAAATAACATCATATATATAACAATGTAAGTAACTAACAGCAGCATATTTCAATTGTCATTTCAATTGAAATCAAATTCAATAAATATAAGAACGTTAATCGTGAGTGATTGCTCACCTTTAAAGACTAGAGAGGATTAGACAATAAAATGGGCTACAGATCCAAGCACGAAATTTCGAAGCAAAGCACGATGGATCCGGATTCGACGAACACCGATAAATTGGAATTGAAGAAATCAAATTAAAGCTGGATTGATAAAGACCAATTAAAAAGTGAACTATATATTAAAAATCATACTCTAAATTCAAACACATATTAAATTAAATATACATACATATTTTCAAAAATCATTGTTTTAAATAAAAAACATATAATAAACAAACATATCTATACATAGTATAATTTAAACTAATACATATAATTTAAACCAATATAAAAACAAAATATTTATGTTTAAAATTCAAAAATCAATGTTCCTAATAAAATTAATTTATACTTACTTTAAAATAAATATATTGCCTCAAAGCAGATCATATAAGCATACATGATATACATTTACAGGTTGTGACTAGGTAAACTAGTTCATATAAACTAACTTATAAAAGTATATGTAAAATAAATACTTATTACATCCCCTATTTTCAAAATTCAACAACAAATACATATTAAAGTTATTTCAAACATAATATTATCTAATAAATACCTTTAAACACATGACATATATACAATCTTCTCTTTCATTAAAATAAGATAACTAACATTACATAAAATCCTACCTTACTATCATATGTACACAACAAGAATGCTAGTATGCATATTCACTTATATATGTACAAACTTAATTTCAACTCCCCATGTTGTATATATAAACTAATATATATATATATATATATGTATGTATATGACACTAAAAATTAAACTGCATTTACTTAGAACAGTACGTATATCTATTATACTAAATAAAATAGTAAGATGCAATACATATATACTAAGAGCTCCGCACTTCTTATACATAGTAAACCAAATATACGATATATATAATTATGTACACGAATTCATTACAGAGAAAAAAAAACTTTTATAATATAATTGTATAATTTGTATAGGTTTTATTATAAATAACTATATATAAACTATATATATTAACTGTTAAAATTTATATACAAACATTGTATACCAAAAAATATTATATACATAATAATATATACAAAACATTTTATACTAATATATCAAAACTATTTCAATCATTCACAATACTGTATCAACATTTTGTATACTTACATATATAATTCAACAGTTCTTAAATAATCTATCTAAACTTTGTGTAATATATATACATTAACTAAAGAAGATACTAAAAAAATAAACTAACATACTGTAGTATGTACATGAAAACTACTATATTTTATATTATACAAAATTACACATATTATATTAAAATAAGTTCTTCAAAACTTCAAATATATATACCCAGACCCAAAGTTATAAAAAAACAAACTCATATGTGTAACGACCTGTAATTTTCAACAATTAAATTTTGTTAATTTAACAAGTTTTGGTAATTTAATTCAGAAAGAAAAATAAAATTCTGCAATTGAATAATGAAATCACTAAAATAAAGGTAATAGTGTTAATGCAAGTTAATTAATAACTAATTTAGTGCAATCCCAATTTATTGGAACCAATTGTAAGGTTATAATTGATCGTAATTAATAAATTGGGAGATGAGTTCAAAGTGTATTAATTTATGAAATAATACATAATAAATTATAATTCGATAGAATCAACATTAGATAATTAATTATAATAATTGTTGGTCGATAATAAAGCATGAATAGGATAATGATTGATCAGACAAAAATAATCGGAATCACAATTTATTAATTTAAACTTAATAATTGGATAAATTGCAATTAAATGAAATTTAATATTTAATTATTACGTTAATTGAAATCAAGATGGAATTTGAGAATATAATGAAATAGATCTTGGACCCAATGTTAATTTCATCCATTTGACCATAATGAATTGAATAATAAGAATGAAAAGTAAATTCAATGGAATTATTGAAAATTTAATTTATAATTTCTGAATATAATGAAATTGAAATTTAACGCTGAAATTGATGATTGAATCAACATTAAAGTGACATCTATTTTTTTTAAATTAGTGTAAATGATTAAGAAATTTAAAAATGATAAAAATTGTCAATTATAGGATTGAAATTGAAAATTTTATTTATTTAATTAATTATTAATTTATTTAATTAATGTAAATATAGCCACTTTGGCCAGTGACTCAGATTTCAACGAAACCAGTTTCTTCGGATATGTATCGTGGAATTATTAAAGGATTTCAAGTTTCGCAGCAATTGGGCCTGTCATATGATCGTGCAGGTTCGAAACGCCTAGAAATTTATGAAATTGAGATCAATCGAAATCGATTTGAAATAACTTGATTTTAGCATAACTTCTTCATACGATGGAATTTGGACTTGAAACCTTGTAACAACCCTAGATTTTTCCTATATATTTTAAATTTGACTTTATTTTATTTTAATTATTTTAAATTTATTTTTATTTCAAATATTTCATTTTAAATATAAATGCTGACTGTTAAGTGATATATAGTTCAAATTAGTATAAATTGGACATTTTACTAAAAAGTGAATTTCTACTCAAATTGTTTGAACTTTGACTTTTAAAATTAAAATTTAAAATCATTTTAAATCTTAAATTTTATATTTTATTATGAAAATAAATGTAATAACTTGAATACTGCTTTTCGTTTCATTGAAAACGGATTTAAATTGTGAAAGTTATACTGTTTTCAATATTGTGTGTATATTAAGTTATTTAACAATATTCTTTGTTTTAATTTATATAAATGATAGTTTACTTGATATATCTTATCCTAATTTGTATATTTATGTTATTGTATGTTTTTTTTATATTATAATAATTTTAGAATGAAGTAAACAATTTTCCAAAGTCAATGGTGATTATTTGTAATTTCTGGACACCGTTTTGGATTTTTAAGCAATTTCTTTAAATCTTTTTCTATTTTCTTTAAATATAATTTTTTATGTGTTAATATGTTATTTTAAGTATGTTTTGTCTTTTAATATTTTTTTAAAGTGATGTTATAATTTTTCCAAATTTTACTGTGTTGATTTCTTCTTTTTTAAAAAGGTTGTTTTCTTATTTTCTGTTATTTTCTTCATTAAAATTATATTTAAATTTAATTTTTTATTTTATTTTGTGAATGTGCTTTTATTTTATATAATTATTTGTTTAAAAATATATTACAAGCTCATATGAATTTTCTTAAATTTATTTCATGTAATTTCAAATTTTCTAGACTAGTTTACTATTTTTAGTTATTTTCCTTAATTTAACTTTATATAATTAATAAATATTATATATATTTTTTATATTTTGATAAATTTTCGAAATTTTGTCTGGTATTATTATTATTTACAGAAATATCAAGTTATATAAACATATATAAGAAATTTGAAAGGTTTTAAAAGCTTTTGAAACGTAAGTCGTTTCTTTTACCGTTTCCTCATTTACTCTTTGACCGTTTTTTGTTTTTTGTTTTTTCTCTCTTAGCCGACTTCTCTTTCTTGTTTTTCATGAAATTACTTCTCTTTCTCCTTCAAAAAAATCATGGCTCCATTGTGTTCAAGGTTTGGTAAAAATTTCATCTTCTTCTTCTTTGTTTTCTTAGTTTTTCTATTGAAATTTGTCACTTGTTCTCACCTTCATAGCTTGGCTCCTCCTCAACCAGATCTGACCTGACCTCCACCACCCCCTTCCTCTGACCATCACCCATCCTAGTAACCCTCCTCCCCAGGCCGAACCAATCCAAGGCCAAGATCTATGTGACGCCCCACCTCAATACCCACGCTAGCCAAGAACACTACGGGGTAATGCTGTCAACTAGCGCGGAGAATAAGGCTGTTGAGGAGCGACCATCCATGTAACTTCTTTGTGCGAGCACTGATATGTCAGATAGTATAGCATGCATTTCATTTAAGGAGGAAGTTCGACATACCGATACAAACTCAAAGCTATCACACGGTGGCTATAAATAAATCTTCAGAAACAAATATAGAAATAAACATAACACAATCAGTCACAGACATCCATATCACAAAGGCGGAAAAAGATATGAATATATAACTAACACATAAAAGTGTACATCAGAGTAGTGGTCATGAAAGGACCACATACGCAAAAGAATAGCAACACATGCTATACAAAAGAATACATCTATGAGTCTATATCTCAAGTGTAAACGACAAAAACTGCTAATCTAAATGGTCAGCAAAAAGTCAGAGTAGTAAATCCCTGGGGGAGAAGTCAAGCAGAAGCACCTGTAACATCTCGGTCTGACCCGAGTATTATTTATAAGAAAATAATAAATGGATCAGTCTAACTATAAATATCAGGTAACATGATATATAAAACAATAGATATGGCAAGAACATATAGTAACCATAAAGACATACTATGATAAGCATGTAAATGAAGATCATCAAGAGATCAAACAATATCAAAAGAATCTTCTAAAAAGATCCAAATTCACCTAAAAAAAGGTGATGACACACAAATTCACCAAAACATAAAAGCTGGAAAATCATAACAATGAAAGTCATGAAAATAGGTGAAGCACAAATTCCAGAAGACTACACAAAAAATCCAGAAATCACAATATAGGAGCATGAAAACTCACAAAATGGGAGCATGAAAACTCACCTACACGTGTAACGCAAAGCGAGACGCTATCTCATGGTTGCAGCCATTAATTTTGACACACGAATGGCCCGAAGACCGTGGGGCGCTACCCCACATATGTGATGGCGAAACATCACACAAATGCGATGGCGAAACATCACAAGAGCGGGGTCTAGTCTCCCTCGCAAACAAAGAGACATCGCACAGTTGCTAGTCTAAAACACAAAAATGATCGTCATGATCATCAAGTAGTGTCAATCTCACCAAGACAGTAAATATATGAGTTTAGCTTCATGTCCCATAACCACTTGCTTAACTTAAATATTTACGAACAAGTTGTAGATCTTCACTAGAAGATTGTCACAAAAAGTTTTAAGGAAAAGGTTTGTATATACAAGTAGATTGGAAAACAGTTTAAGGAAAGAGCTTTGTAGTAAAATAGAGTTAAAATTGTTTTGATGAAAGAGTTTTGCTATTTACTACTAGTATTGAAACCTTCATATTTCTAAAGTTGTTATCTCGCCTTTTTAGCAAGGCCGTGATACCATAAAATTGACCGAGAAGCCCAAGATAGTTTGTCTCGAAGAATGGTCAACTCAGCATCTCAACAAAGCAAGTTCTGTTGAATGTTTTTCAGATAAGATCCCCTACGGAGGGGGGGTCCAGGGGGTGGCAAACCCCCAAGGTAGGGGTGCAGGGGCAACACCCCCGCTACGGGGTTCGACCTGCCCGGTCAGGTCATGGGGGTCCAAGGGGCAGCGCCCCCGGCGGGGTGCGGGGCAGCACCCCGTCCAAAATGGTACGACCAAGTGAAGACCTAAGGGAGGATAGGATCGAGCGACCTAATGATTGCGACCAAGGGGTCTAAGGGGTCTAGCGACCTAGTGGTTGCGACCTAGAGGTGTTCGCGAGTTAGCAGAAGCGAGCGACCTAACAGAGGCGAGCGACTTAAGGGACTCGCGACCTAACAAGGTAATAAGGTCGAGCGACCTACAACCTAACTAGGTCCAGTGGAGAAAGACCTAAAAGAGACGCGACCTAAAAGAGGCGCGACCTAACTCAAACAAGTCGGGCGATATAAGGTCGGAGACGACCTACGACTTAGCGACCTAATGGTGTGAAAGGCGTGCGACCTAAAGTGTTACGACCTAGGAGTCAAGCGACTTAGTGGAACAAGGTCATACGACCTAATAATTGTAGTAGGGTCGAGCGACCTAACGGAATAAACGGTCGCGCGACCTAAAAGGTTATAGGTCATGGGACCTTACAGGAAATAAGGCCGAGCGAGTTAGTGTGTCACGACCTAATAGTAGAACGATTTAAGAGGTGGAACCACCAATCCAAGACGCGACCTAGTGGGTAAACGACCTAAGGTCCCACGACCTAACGAGGTAGGCAAGGCCTAGCGATCTATACGCGAACGACCTAAAGTCCAACGACCTACGACCTAAAGTCCAACGACCTACGACCTAAAACCGAGGCGACGTTACGTGCCAGTGCGACTTAAGGGCGAACGAAATATGCATCCCGTGGCTTTTCTACACAGAGCGACCTAGCAAGGCAGAACGACCTAAGTGCAGAAATTCACCAAAAACACTAAAAATTGGAGTTTTTCGCTAATCCAATCCAAACCAAATGCAAATGTACATGCTAAAGTGATGGGGAATCATTCCCAACAGTCCATTATAGTTATAGACTAGAATTGTGAGATAAAAATCTCACTTTTTCACCAAATTATGAAGGTAAAGCTTGAAGGTGAATGGAGAAGCAACTACAAGCTTGAATCCAATGCTTTTCCTTGAATTTGGAGTTGAATGATGGAGTTGGAGTTGAAACCTAGGATTGGAGTTTCTAATTTCCCTTTCCACTCACCATTAATGTTAAAGTTTGTGTTTGGTAGGAATTTATGAAGAGTGAGGAGAAGGAGAGAAGTGGGTTTGAGTTATAATGGCTAATCTAACCAAAGTCCAAAGCAGGAAAAGTAAGTGAAATTCCACTAACTCCAAACCTATCAATGTTTATACTTAAAAAAGTTATAAACGGTATTTCAAACTCAATGGAAGTGGTCTCGAGTCCTAATTTGACCGTTTACAAGAAGTAGCTTTTCGGACCAATATCCGATTAACGACAAAATATTTAAATAAAATATTTAAATATAAAATCGATAAATATGCGGGTTGTTACAAACTCCCATCCTTAAAGAAATTGCATCCTCGCAATATATAAGATGGAAATAAAAAGTAACAACCATAAAAGCATATTAACACAAAAGAAATTTGAAATAGGAAGTTCACCTCAAAGAGCAGGAGTAAGCAAGTCCGGATGTGTTCGCTCGATGAATTCTCTGGATTCCCAAGAGCAATCCTTAGGATTTGAGGACCATTGAACCTTCAAAAGCGAAACGTCTTTATTTCGAAGTCGTTTGACCTCCGAAGCAATAATTCGAATAGGATGCTGCTCGTAAGTTAAATTTGGCGAAACTTCAATTTCTTCCACAACACCAGGCTCAAGAATAGAATCGGAATCTCGTAGGCATTTCCGTAATTGAGAAACATGAAACACGTCATGCATAGCAGAAAACTGAGCCGGTAATGCAAGGCGATAAGCCATAGAACCAATACGTTCAGTGATAGAAAATGGCCCAATATATCGGGGTGCTAACTTTCCCGATCGACTGAAACGTACAACACCTTTCATAGGTGAAACACGAATAAAAACAGAATCTCCCACAGAAAATTCTAACTTCCTTCTTCAATTATCGGCATAGGATTTTTGTCTACTCTGGGCTTCTTTCATCCTATGTCGAATAAGTTCAATCTTCTCTATGGAATCACGAATAAAGTCTGGACCTAAAACCAGCTTCTCACCGGCCTCTAGCCAACAAGAAGGAGATCGGCATGGCCTTCCATAGAGTGCCTCGTAAGGTGCCATACCAATACTAGATTGGAAGCTATTACTATAGGAAAATTCAACAAGTGAAATATGATCTTCCCAACTTCCACCAAAATCGAGCACACAAGCACGAAGAAGATCTTCAAGAGTTTGATTCACACGCTCGGTTTGTCCATCGGACTGGGGGTGATAAGCAGTGCTAAAATTAAGCTTCGTTCCTAAAGCTTTTTGAAGACTCTTCCAAAATCCACTAGTAAACAATGGATCTCGATCGCTAACAATAGAAGTAGGAACTCCATGCAATTTAACAATTTCTTTGATAAAGAGTTTGGCCAAAAGTGGAACGGTTCGGTTAGACCGAACGGGAATAAAATGGGCGGATTTAGTAAGTCTATCAACGATCACCCATAAGCTATCATGACCCGAACGAGAATGGGGAAGGCCATCTATAAAATCCATGGAAATTTGGTCCCACTTCCAAATTGGAATTTCTAAAGGTTGCAATAACCCACCAGGCCTTTGATGTTCGGCCTTGACAAGTTGGCAAGTCATGCAACACTTAACAAAGTTAGCAATATCAGATTTCATTCCCTCCCAATAATAAAGTCGCTTCATATCAGCGTACATTTTACTACTACCTGGATGAATGGTGAATTTAGAATGATGGGAATCTTCTAAAATATCTTTACGAAGATCACCAATATTTGGTATGATAAGTCTACCAAATTTTCGAATGCCGCCACGAGAATCAATATCAAAGTCTTTCAAACCTTCAATATCAATTTTATCCTTAACATTTTGGCCAAGAAGAGCCAACTCAGGATCTAGCCCTTGAGCTTCAAGAATGCGGTCTAAAAGAGAAGGATGAGCCTCAAGGCTACATAAAACAAGTGATGAGCATAAATCGGATACGCGCTCTCGAATCTCACAAGTGGATAAAATCTCGAGATCGTTCCATTCAGATATCATCATAGAAACAACTGCTTGTTGTTCACGGCTAAGAGCATCGGCGACACGATTACCCTTACCGGGGGTATAAAGAATATCAAGATCATAAGGTGCAAGGAACTCGAGCCAACACTGTTGACGCAAATTAAGTTCCTTTTGAGAAAATAAATATTTCAAAGACTTATGATCCGTGTAAAGAATAAATTTCTCTCCCAATAGATAATGACGCCAAATTCGAAGGGCGAAAACAATAGCCGCGAGTTCTAAATCATATGTGGCATATCTAGTCTCGGCCGGCTTCAATTGCCTAAAGCATGAGCAATAACACGTTCTTTTTGCATAAGAATGGCACCCAAACCAACGTGACTAGCATCAGTATAAACAACAAAATCTTGATTCCCTTCGGGAATAACAAGAATAGGAGCATCGGAAAGGAGTTCTTTCAATTTCTGAAAAGAGGCTTCACATTTGTCCGACCATATGTATTTAACTCTCTTCTTAGTCAAGCCAGTAAGAGGCACGACAATCTTAGAAAAGTCTTTAATGAAACGACGGTAATAACCCGCCAATCCGAGAAAACTACGAATCTCTGTCACACTCTCCGGTTTCTTCCAATCTTGAATCGCTTCAATCTTTGAAGGATCCACGGAAATTCCGGATTCGGAAATAATGTGACCGAGAAACTTCACACGAGATTGCCAAAAGTGGAATTTAGAAAATTTCGCCTTTAATTGATTACTCCTAAGAGTTTCCAATACAATCCGAAGATGCTTTTCATGGTCCTCCTCGGTTTTAGAATACACAAGGATATCATCAATGAAGATGAGAACAAACCGATCGAAGAAAGCCTTGAAAACTCGATTCATGAGGTCAACGAAGTAAGCCGGAGCATTCGTTAAACCAAATGGCATAACAAGCCATTCATAAGATCCATAACGAGTACAGAACGATGTCAAAGGAATACTATCCTCAGTAATACAAAGATGATGAAAACCGGTAGCCAAGTCCAACTGTGAAAAGACCCTAGCTCCGCTAAGCTGATCAAACAGATCGTCAATCCGAGGTAAAGGATATTTATTTTTAATAGTCAGATCGTTAAGCTTGCGATAGTCAACGCAAAGACTAAGCGTACCGTCAGACTTCTTCACGAAAATAGCCGAAGCTCTCCAAGGCGAGGAGCTAGAGCGAATAAATTGCTTCGTCTCCAATTCAAATAATTGTTTGCGCATCTCCTCATTTTCCTTATTAGACATGCGATAAGGAGGACGAGTAATAGGTTGAGCTTCAGGGGTTAGATTAATTCTGAACTCAATTGCTCGTTTAGGTGGTAAACCTAAAACAGGCTCAAATATGTCGGAAAATTCAAGAACGACGTGAATTCGAGAAATGACATCTTCCTCATCATCATCATCATTATCATGAGGATTCAAAGAATATAAAGATGCAGTCAACGCAGAATCCGAATCTTTAAAAATAATAGAAATATGATTTACAGATTGCGGATGTCGGAGATAAATAGTCCGCTCAGGACATAGGATATGAGCTTCATAACGATTAAGCCAATCCATTCCCAAAATCTTTCCAAAGCCTAGGTAACGCATAACATGTAAATCGGCTAGGAATGGAAAATCACATAAAATAATCTCCACATTTTTACAAAGCAAACTAAGAGTTGCGGATCCACCAACAGGATTCGCAATTCTCAAGGAAGTCATTAAAGCATCAACATTTAAAGAGAATGTGTCGATAAGTTCCTTTGATATAAAAGAATGGGATGCACCTGTATCAAAGAGAACTCTAAAAGGTTGATCATGAAATAAAATAATACCATCAAGAATGGAATGAGAAATACCTTGGCCACGAGATGTGTTGCCAGGGGCTTGAGCCACGTTTAACTTTCCCTCTTTCCTATCTTGCAGTATGGGGCACATATGTATATAATGTTCCGAGCTCTTGCAATAGCGAAAACTTTTGGGCTTCAAACACTTGTTCGCAAAATGGTCCTTAGAACCACAGTTATAGCATTGCCCGCTACTAGAGGAAGGTGTCTTTGCAGCCGAAGTTGCTTGCTTACCCTTTTTGTTAGGATAAGAACCTTTAAATTTGTTAGGCCTCTTTTTGTTGTTGAAGTTTGGTTTAGTGCCAACCACTTCAACATCACTCTCTCTATCGGCCTCTTCAAGACGAAGAGCGATATCGACGAGTTGATCAAATGTAACTTCTAGTTTCAGGAGTAGTGGCTTCTTAAGATTCTTATTTAAGCCATAAACGAACCTCTGGTTCTTCTTCAGTGGAGTATTTATATATTCGACCCCATATTTCGAAAGGGATTCGAATGATGCAACATAGTCCGCCACAAAAGACTGACCTTGAACGAGGTCAATAAATCTCCGAGCCAAAGTTACTTTTTCAGCCTCGGGCATGAATTTCGATTCGAAGCGTTCCCGGAAGTGCTCCCAGGAGAGATCCGCTTCATCAATTTTTGAGATTAACAGCTCATACCAATCCAATGCTCTTTCTTGAAGCATACTGGAAGCCACCTGGACTCGATGGAGGTCAGTGAGGTTCATTGTAACAACTCGCATATGTTATGATTTATACATTTAAATGTTTTATTTAAATGTGGTATCGTAGTCGGATTTTAGTCCGAAAAGCTACTTTTTGCATACGGTCAAATTGGGACTCGAGACCACCCCCATTGAGTTCAAAATGACGTTTGCGACCTTTTTGAGTATAAGCTTCGATACGTTTGAAGAAAGTTGAATTTTGCTACTTTTTGCTTAGGGCTTTGGTTTGGGCTGAGCCCAATAACCCCACTTATGTATTCAGTCCCAACTCCACTTCAACTCCTCATTTACTTCATTTCCAATTCCTAATACTCAAGCTTTAGCAACAATGGTGGGAGAGATGGGAAACTAAAACTCAAGCCCTAGTTTTCTTTTGCAAATCAAGTTCTAGCACCAAACTAATAGAAGAATCCATTGGTAAGCTTCTCTTCTTCTTCTCCAACTCAATCTCTTATCAATTTCAGAAATTCCTATATCTAACTTTGGGAATGTTCTTCTTTTAAAGCTTAGAATCAAGCTTCTTGAGTTGGATTTGAAGAGTGGTTGATTCTCCTTTGCTTTCAAGCACCTTCTTCAATCATTTGGGTTCAAAGGTGAGATTTTTATCTCACATCTATGACTATAATTATCTTTGGTTGTTAGGTATGAATTCCTAACACTTCTTCATGTGCATTTGCTCTTGATTTGGATTGGTTTTGTGAATATTTCAATTTTTGGGTTTTTAAGTCAAATTTGTGTGAAAATCCTCATATGGATGTTTGATCGTGTTTTTGGTGATGCATCGAGGAGCATATAGGGCCGGGTTGCCAATTGGCATAAACCCTTAGAGCCAATGTTCGCCGGGTTGCATTTTGGAAGAGTTTGCCCTTCATTTGAATAGGCTGAAAAACAGCCCAGGCAAGATTCAGTCGACTGAAAAGTCTGTTCAGTCGACTGAACCTGAAACCCGAAAGTTTCCAGGCATGATTCAGTCGACTGAATCTTCTGTTCAGTCGACTGAACCTGGAAACAGAAAGTTTCCTGAACCTGGAAAATTTCCAGGCACAGGGTCAGTCGACTGAAAACTCTGTTCAGTCGACTGAACCTGCTGTTTGAGTCCATTTTGCCTTTTGGATTGAATTTCCAATTTAAATCGATTCGTGACGATCCTATTTGTTGTTATATTTATTATGACTTTGATGACTCCTTTTTAGGGATTTTTGAATATCCATTTCGATGGATTCTTTATCGGTTTCTTTGGATTTTATTCACATTTCGTATGTGAATTTTAGTGATTGATTGTTCCTACAATCTTCTTTGTGATTTGTCACTTTAAAAATATAAAGGTTTCGATACTAATAGTAAATATCAAAACTCTTTCTTCAAATGATTTCAACACTATTTTATTACAAAGCTCGTTTTCTCAAACCAATTTCCAATCTATTAGTATATACAAACCTTTACCTCACTCGTATGAGAAATCTAATTAAACGACTTTGTAAAACAAGTGGTATGAAACGCTTGCGTTTACTTCGTCGGTTAATTCTTGGACTTGTTCGATTGAATCTCTTGTGACAATTTTCTAGTAGAGATCTACAATTTGTTCGTAAATATTTAAGTTAAGCTAGTGGTTATGGGACACGAAGCTAAGCTCATATATTTACTAGCTTACAGTAATTGACACTTCTTGATGATCATGACGATCGTTTTTTTTGTGATTTAGACTAGCAATGTGCGATGTCTCTTTTTCTACGAGGGAGACTAAACACCGTTTGTGTGAGTTTCTACTCACATATGTGGGGTAGCGCCCCATGGTCTTCGGGCCCTTCGTGTGTCAAAAATTAATGGCTAGCTACCATGAGATAGCGTCTCGTTTGTGTGATACATATGTTGGTGAGTTTTCATGCTCCCGTTCGTGTGATAGGCCTTCCCCCCTATTTTGTGTGATTTCTGGATTTTGTGTGTCGAATTCTGGAACTTTCTTCTTCACCTATTTTTGTGATTTCTATTGATATGATTTATCAATTTTTGTGCATAGGTGAATTCGTGTGTCATTGTCTGGATTTCTTGAGATGATTTCTAGAATTTGTGCTTCACCAATTTTCGTGATTTCCATTGATAAGTTTTATCAATATTTGTGCATTGGTGAATTTGTGTGTCATTAACTTTTGTGATTGACATTGATATAATCGTCAATATTTATGGTTTGGTGAACGAAATAAGGAGTATGACATTTTCTTTGATTCTTGTGTAGATTTGGTGATATTGATTAATCTCTTGTTGATTTTCAATTACTTAGATATATCACAGCTTGGCATTGTGATTATTATGTGTTTAGTCATATCTCTTATTCTATATCATTTCACCTGATATTTATAGTTAGACTGATCCGTTTATTATTTTGTTATTAAATAATACTCGGGTCAGACCGAGATGTTGCAGGTGCTTCAGCTTGACTTCTCACTTGGGATTGATTTCTCTGACTTTTGGCTAACTACTTAGATTAGTAGTCTATTTTGTTGTATACACTTGAGATATAGACTCATAGTTGTATTCTTTTGTATAGCACGTGTTGCTATTCTTTTGTATTATTGTGGATCTTGTTTGACCACTACTCTGATATACACTTTCATGTGTTAATTATATATTCATATCTTTTTCCGCCTTTGTGATATGAATTATCTGTGACTGATTTGTGTTATGTTTATTTCTATATTTGTTTCCGAAGACCTTTATAGCCACTGTGTAGTAGCTTTGAGTTTGTGTCGGTATGTCGGATTTCCCCTTGAGATGAAAAGTTATATTTTTATCCGGCATATCGGTACTCGCACAAAGCAATTATACAGATGGTCGCTCCTCAACAGCCTTATCCTCCATGCCAGTCGACAGCATTACTCCGTAGTGTTCTTGTCTAGCGTGGGTGTAGAGGTGGGGCGTTACAGCTTGGTATCAGAGCCAAACTTCGGAACAATATGGAATATTATAACAAGGATCATCATCCTAAGTCCATCTTAGGAGTCGTGCTTTAGGATTTACTTCGAGTCTTTGTACCGATTCATCCTATTTTCTTTTATGATTCCTTGTTTTATCTATCAAGATTGCTTGATATTCATTAGTGAATAATCTTCTCCTTGTTCCTCTTTCTTTCTAAAGGAAGAGAAATGTCTAGACCAGGCCGCCCCAGAGCCGTACCATCTAGCACTCCGCCCCAGGATGGAGTTTTTATGACTGCTCAACAGCTTCTTGATTTAGTGACGAATGCTCAAGCAGCAGGAGCTAACCCAGAACCTACTCACCCAAAGTCGGGATTTGCACGCTTGTGCAGCGATTACACTAATTTGGGTGGGGAGCCATTCAAAGGTTCCGAAACTATTATTGAAGTACAGGCTTGGCTAAGGTCATGCGATCGAATCTTTTCTCGCATGAATCTTATTGACCTTCACCGAGTTCAGGTGGCCTCTAGTATGCTCCGAGAAAGAGCATTGGACTGGTACGAGCTTCTTATTTCTGAGATTAATGAAGCGGATCTCACCTGGGAGCAATTCCGGGAACGCTTCGAGTTGAAATTTGTACCAGAAGCAGAGAAAGTGACATTGGCTCGACGATTTATAGACCTTGTTCAAGGTGAGTCCTCCGTGACTGATTACGTCGCCTCCTTCGAGTCGCTTTCCAAATATGGGGTTGAATACATCAACACCCCTTTAAAGAAGAACCAGAGGTTCGTCTATGGCTTAAACAAAAATCTCAAGAAGCCATTACTTCTAAAATTAGAAGTTTCTTTCGACTAACTCGTTGATATCGCTCTTCGTCTTGAAGAGGCGGATAGGGAGAATGATGTTGAAGTGGTAGGTTCCAAACCAAACTTCAACAACAAGAAGAGGCCAAACAAATTCAAAGGCCCTTATCCCAATAAGAAAGGGAGGCAAGCAACTCCTGTTGAAACGGCCTTTTCCTCTACTCAAGGGAAATGCTATAATTGTGGTTCGAAAGACCATTTTGCGAACAAGTGTTCAAAGCCTCATACTTGTCGCTATTGTAAAAGCCTGGACCATTTTATGCATGTATGTCCCAAACTTCAAAATAGGAGGGAGGGAAAGCTTAATGTTGCTCAAGCTTCTGGCAACACATCTCGTGGCCAAGGTATTTCTCATTCTATTCTGGATGGAATTATTTTATTTCGTGATCATCCTATTCGAGTTCTTTTTGATACGGGTGCGTCCCATTCTTTTATATCAAAAGAACTTGTTGATACTTTTTCTTTGGATGTTTTGTGTTTAATGACTTCTTTGAGAATTGCGAATCCGGTTGGTGGATCCGCGACAATCAGTTTATTGTGTAAAGATGTCGAGATTATTTTGTGTGATTTTTCTTTCCGAGCAGATTTGCATGTCATGCGTTATTTAGGCTTTGGAATGATTTTGGGAATGGATTGGCTTAACCGTTATGAAGCTCATATCCTATGTCCTGAGCGGACTATTCATCTTCGACATCCTCAATCTGTTAAGTAGATTTCTATTAATCTTAAAGATTCAGATTCCAGCTTGGTTGCATCTTTATATTCTTTAAATCCTCGTGATGACGATGATGATGATGAGGGTGATATTATTTCTCTTATTCACGTCGTTCGTGAATTTTCCAACATATTCGAGCCCGTTTTAGGATTACCACCTAAGCGAGCAATTGAGTTCAGAATTAATCTCATTCCTGGAGCTCAACCTGTCACTCATCCTCCTTATCGTTTGTCCAATAAAGAATATGAGAAGATGCGCATACAATTATCCGATTTGGAAATGAACCAATTTATTCGCTCTAGTTCCTCGCCTTGGGGAGCTTCAGCTATTTTTGTGAAGAAATCCGATGGAACACTTAGGCTTTGCGTTGACTACCGCAAGCATAATGATCTTACTATCAAAAACAAATATCCTTTACCTCGGATTGATGATCTATTCGATCAACTTAGTGGTGCTAGAGTCTTTTCACAATTAGACTTAGCTACTGGATTTCATCAGCTTCGTATTGCAGAGGATAGCATTCCTTTGACATCGTTCCATACTCGTTATGGATCTTATGAATGGCTTGTTATGCCATTTGGTCTAACGAATGCTCCGGCTTATTTCGTCGACCTTATGAATAGAGTTTTCAAAGACTTCCTCGATCGGTTTGTTCTCATCTTCATTGATGATATTCTTGTGTATTCTAAAACCGAGGAGGAACATGAGAAGCATCTTCGGACTGTGTTGGAAACTCTTAGGAGTAATCAATTAAAAGCAAAATTTTCTAAATGCCATTTTTGGCAATCTCGTTGAAGTTTCTCGGTAATATTATTTCCGAATCCGGAATTTCCATGGATCCTTCAAAGATTGAAGCGATTCAAGATTGGAAGAGACCGGAGAGTGTGACGGAGATTCGTAGTTTTCTTGGATTGGCGGGTTATTACCGCCGTTTTATCAAAGACTTTTCTAAGATTGCCATGCCTCTCACTAGCTTAACAAAGAAAGGCGTTAAATACTTTTGGTCAGACAAATGTGAAGCTTCTTTCCAGAAATTGAAAGAACTCCTTTCCGATGCTCCTATTCTTGTTATTCCCGAGGGGAATCAAGATTTCGTTGTTTATACCGATGCTAGTCGCATTGGTTTGGGTGCCGTTCTTATGCAAAAAGAACGTGTTATTGCTTATGCTTCAAGGCAATTGAAGCCTGCTGAGACTAGATATGCCACTCATGATTTAGAGCTCGCGGCTATTGTTTTTGCTCTTTGGATTTGGCGTCATTATCTTTTGGGAGAGAAATTTGTTCTTTATACTGATCATAAGTCCTTGAAGTATTTATTCTCTCAAAAGGAACTTAATTTGCGTCAACAACGTTGGCTCGAGTTCCTTGCTCCTTATGATCTTGATATCCTTTATACTCCCGGAAAGGGAAACCGCGTTGCGGATGCACTTAGTCGAAAGCAACAAGCGATTGTTTCTATGATGATATCCGAATGGAACGATCTCGAGATTTTATCCACTTGCGAAATTCGAGACCGTGTCTCCGATTTATGTTCATCTCTTGTTTTATGTAGCCTTGAGGCTCATCCTTCTCTGTTAGACCGCATTCTTGAAGCTCAAGGGCTAGATCCCGAATTGGCTCTTCTTGGCCAAAATTTTAAGGATAAAATTGATATTGAAGGTTTGAAAAACTTTGATATTGATTCTCGTGGCGGCATTCGGAGATTTGGTAGACTTATCGTGCCAAATATTAGTGATCTTCGTAAAGATATTTTAGAAGATTCACATCGTTCTAAATTTACCATTCATCCCGGTAGTAGTAAAATGTACGCGGATATGAAACGACTTTATTATTGGGAGGGAATGAAACTTGACATCGCTAACTTCGTTAAGCGTTGCATGACTTGCCAACTCGTTAAGGCCGAACATCAAAAGCCCGGTGGGTTATTGCAACCTTTAGAAATTCCAATTTGGAAGTGGGACCAAATTTCCATGGATTTTATAGATGGCCTTCCCCGTTCTCGTTCGGGTCATGATAGCTTATGGGTGATTGTAGATAGACTTACTAAATCCGCCCATTTTATTCCCGTTCGGTCCAATCGAACCGTTCCTCTTTTGGCCAAACTCTTTATCAAAGAAATTGTTAAATTGCACGAAGTTCCTACTTCTATTGTTAGTGATCGTGATCCATTGTTTACTAGTGGATTTTGGAAGAGTCTTCAAAAAGCTTTAGGAACGAAGCTTAAGTTTAGCACCGCTTATCATCCTCAGTCCGATGGACAAACCGAGCGTGTGAATCAAACTCTTGAAGATCTTCTTCGTGCTTGTGTGCTTGATTTCGGTGGAAGCTGGGAAGATCATATTTCTCTTGTTGAATTTTCCTATAATAATAGCTTCCAATCTAGTATTGGTATGGCACCTTTTGAGGCACTCTATGGAAGGCCATGCCGATCTCCTTCTTGTTGGCTTGAGGCCGGTGAGAAACTGGTTTTAGGTCCAGATCTTATTCGTGATTCCACTGAAAAGATTGAACTTATTCGACATAGGATGAAAGAAGCCCAGAGTAGACAAAAATCCTATGCCGATAACCGGAGAAGGAAGTTAGAGTTTTCTGTGGAAGATCTTGTGTTCATTCGTGTGTCACCTATGAAAGGTGTTGTGCGTTTCAGTCGATCGAGAAAGTTAGCGCCTCGATATATTGGGCCATTTCCTATCACTGAACGTATTGGTTCCATGGCATATCGCCTTTTATTACCGGCTCAATTTTCTGCTATCCATGACGTGTTTCACGGTTCTCAACTTCGGAAGTGTTTTCGAGATTCCGATTCTATTATTGAGCCCGGTGTTGTGGAAGAGATTGAAGTTTCGCCCAATTTAACTTATGAGCAACATCCTATTCGTATTATTGCTTCGGAGGTCAAGCGCCTTCGAAATAAAGATGTTTCGCTTGTTAAAGTTCAATGGTCTTCAAATCCTAAGGATTGTTCTTGGGAGTCTAGAGAGTTCATCGAGCGAACACATCCGGACTTACTCTCTCGTGCTCTTTAAGGTGAACTTCTTATTTCATTCTTCTTTTGGGTTGCATATGCTTTTATGGTTGTTACTTTATATTCTCTTCTTAAATATTGCGAGGACGCAATTTGTTTAAGGAGGGGAGTCTGTAACAACCCGCATATGTTATGATTTATACATTTAAATGTTTTATTTAAATGTGGTATCGCAGTCGGATTTTAGTCCGAAAAGCTACTTTTTGCATACGGTCGAATTGGGACTCGAGACCACCCCCATTGAGTTCAAAATGACGTTTGCGACCTTTTTGAGTATAAGCTTCGATAAGTTTGGAGAAAGTTGAATTTTGCTACTTTTTGCTTAGGGCTTTGGTTTGGGCTGAGCCCAATAACCCCACTTATGTATTCAGTCCCAACTCCACTTCAACTCCTCATTTACTTCATTTCCAATTCCTAATACTCAAGCTTTAGCAACAATGGTGGGAGAGATGGGAAACTAAAACTCAAGCCCTAGTTTTCTTTTGCAAATCAAGTTCTAGCTACAAACTAATAGAAGAACTTATTGGTAAACTTCTCTTCTTTTTCTGCAACTCAATCTCTTATCAATTTCAGAAATTCCTAAACCTAACTTTGGGAATGTTCTTCTTTTAAAGCTTAGAATCAACCTTCTTGAGTTGGATTTGAAGAGTTGTTGATTCTCCTTTGCTTTCAAGCACCTTCTTCAATCGTTTGGGTTCAAAGGTGAGATTTTTATCTCACATCTATGACTATAATTATCTTTGGTTGTTAGGTATGAATTTCTAACACTTCTTCATGTGCATTTGCTCTTGATTTGGATTGGTTTTGTGAATATTCCAATTTTTGGGTTTTTAAGTCAAATTTGTGTGAAAATCCTTATATGGATGTTTGATCGTGCTTTTGGTGATGCATCGAGGAGCATATAGGGCCGGGTTGCCGATTGGCATAAACCCTTAGAGCCAATGTTCGTCCGGTTGCACTTTGGAAGAGTTTGCCCTTCATTTGAATAGGCTGAAAAACAACCCAGGCAAGATTCAGTCGACTGAAAAGTTTGTTCAGTCGACTGAACCAGGAACCCGAAAGTTTCCAGGCATGATTCAGTCGACTGAATCTTCTGTTCAGTATACTGAACATGGAAACAGAAAGTTTCCTGAACCTGGAAAATTTCCAGGCATAGGGTCAGTCGACTGAAAACTCTGTTCAGTCGACTGAACCTGCTATTTGAGTCCATTTTGCCTTTTTGGATTGAATTTCCAATTTAAATCGATTCGTGATGATCCTATTTGTTGTTATCATTTATTATGACTTTGATGACTCCTTTTTAGGGATTTTTGAATATCCATTTCGATGAAGTCTTTATCGGTTTCTTTGGATTTTATTCACATCTTCGTATGTGAATTTTAGTGATTGATTGTTCCTACAATCTTCTTTGTGATTTGTCACTTTAAAAATATAAAGGTTTCGATACTAATAGTAAATATCAAAACTCTTTCTTCAAATGATTTCAACACTATTTTATTACAAAGCTCGTTTTCTCAAACCAATTTCCAATCTATTAGTATATACAAACCTTTACCTCACTCGTATGAGAAATCTAATTAAACGACTTTGTAAAACAAGTGGTATGAAACGCTTGCGTCTACTTCGTCGGTTAATTCTTGGACTTGTTCGATTGAATCTCTTGTGACAATTTTCTAGTGGAGATCTACAATTTGTTCGTAAATATTTAAGTTAAGCTAGTGGTTATGGGACATGAAGCTAAGCTCATATATTTACTAGCTTACTGTAATTGACACTTCTTGATGATCATGACGATCGTTTTTTTTGTGATTTAGACTAGCAATGTGCGATGTCTCTTTGTCTACGAGAGAGACTAAACCCCGTTTGTGTGAGTTTCTACTCGCATATGTGGGGTAGCGCCCCATGGTCTTCGGGCCGTTCGTGTGTCATAAATTAATGGCTAGCTACCATGAGATAGCGTCTCGTTCGTGTGATACTTATGTTGGTGAGTTTTCATGCTCCCGTACGTGTGATAGGCCTTCCCCCTATTTTGTGTGATTTCTGGATTTCGTGTGTCGAATTCTGGAACTTTCTTCTTCACCTATTTTTGTGATTTCTATTGATATGATTTATCAATTTTTGTGCATAGGTGAATTCGTGTGTCATTGTCTGGATTTCTTGAGATGATTTCTAGAATTTGTGCTTCACCAATTTTCGTGATTTCCATTGATAAGTTTTATCAATATTTGTGCATTGGTGAATTTGTGTGTCATTAACTTTTGTGATTGACATCCATGTAATGCTCAAACACTACGGAGTAATGCTGTCAACACTACGGAGTAATGCTGTCAACTAGCACGTAGAATAAGGCTGTTGAGGAGCGACCATCCATGTAACTTCTTTGTGCGAGCACCGAGATGTCAGATAGTATAGCATGCATTTCATTTAAGGAGGTAGTCTGACATACCGATACAAACTCAAAGCTGTCACACGGTGGCTATAAATAAATCTTCGAAAACAAATATAGAAATAAACATAACACAATTAGTCACAGACATCCATATCACAAAGGCGGAAAAAGATACGAATATATAACTAACACATGAAAGTGTACATCAGAGTAGTGGTCTTGTATGGACCACATACATAAAAGAATAGCAACACGTGCTATACAAAAGAATACATCTATGAGTCTATATATCAAGTGTAAATGACAAAAACTGCTAATCTAATTTGTCAGCCAAAAGTCAGAGTAGTAAATCCCTAGGGGAGAAGTCAAGCAGAAGCACCTGTAACATCTCGGTCTGACCCGAGTATTATTTATAAGAAAATAATAAACGGATCAGTCTAGCTATAAATATCAGGTAACATGATATATAAAACAATAGATATGGGAAGAACATATAGTAACCATAAAGACATACTATGATAAGCATGTAAATGAAGATCATCAAGAGATCAAACAATATCAAAAGAATCTTCTAAAAAGATCCAAATTCACCTAAAAAAGGTGATGACACACAAATTCACCAAAACATAAAAGTTGGAAAATCATAACAATGAAAGTCATGAAAATAGGTGAAGCACAAATTCCAGAAGACTACATAAGAAATCCAGAAATCACAATATAGGAGCATGAAAACTCACAAAATGGGAGCATGAAAACTCACCTACACGTGTAACACAAAGCGAGACGCTATCTCATGGTTGCAAGCCATTAATTTTGACACACGAATGGCCCGAAGACCATGGGGCGCTACCCCACATTTGTGATGGCGAAACATCACACAAATGCGATGGCGAAACATCACAAGAGCGGGGTCTAGTCTCCCTCGCAGACAAAGAGACATCGCACAGTTGCTAGTCTAAAACACAAAAATGATCGTCATGATCATCAAGTAGTGTCAATCTCACCAAGCCAGTAAATATATGAGTTTAGCTTCATGTCCCATAACCACTTGCTTAACTTAAATATTTACGAACAAGTTGTAGATCTTCACTAGAAGATTATCACAAAAGGTTTTAAGGAAAAGGTTTGTATATATAAGTAGATTGGAAAACGGTTTAAGGAAAGAGCTTTGTAGTAAAATAGAGTTAAATTTGTTTTGATGAAAGAGTTTTGATATTTACTACTAGTATTGAAACCTTCATATTTCTAAAGTTGTTATCCCGCCGTTTTAGCAAGGCCGTGATACCATAAAATCGACCGAGAAGCCCAAGATAGTTTGTCTCGAAGAATGGTCAACTCAGCATCTCAACAACGCAAGTTATATTGAATGTTTTTCAGATAAGATCCCCTACGGAGGGGGGTCCATGGGGTGGCAACCCCCCAAGGTGGGGGTGCAGGGGCAACACCCCCGCTACGGGTTCGACCTGCCCGGTCAGGTCGTGGGGGTCCAGAGGGCAGCGCCCCGTCCAAAATGGTACGACCTAGTGAAGACATAAGGGAGGATAGGATCGAGTGACCTAATGGTTGCGACCTAGGGGTCTAAGGGGTCAAGCGACCTAGTGGTTGCGACCTAGAGGTGTTCGCGAGTTAGCAGAAGCGAGCGACCTAACAGAGGCGAGCGACTTAAGGGACTCGTGACCTAACAAGGTAATAAGGTCGAGCGACCTACGACCTAACAAGGTCCAGTGGAGAGCGACCTAAAAGAGACGCGACCTAAATGAGGCGCGACCTAGCTCAAACAAGCCGGGCGATATAAGGTCGGAGACGACCTACGACTTAGTGACCTAATGGTGTGAAAGGCGTCGGACCTAAAGTGTTACGACCTAGGGGTCGAGCGACTTAGTGGAACAAGGTCATACGACCTAATAATTGTAGTAGGGTCGAGCGACCTAACGGAATAAACGGTCGCGCGACCTAACAGGTTATAGGTCATGCGATCTTACAGGAAACAAGGCCGAGCGAGTTTGTGTGCTGCGACCTAATAGTAGAACGATTTAAGGGGTGGAACCACCAATCCAAGACGCGACCTAGTGGGTAAACGACCTAAGGTCCCATGACCTAACGAGGTAGGAAAGGTCGAGCGATCTATACGCGAACGACCTAAAGTCCAACGACCTACGACCTAAAACCGAGGCGACGTTACGTGCCAGTGCGACTTAAGGGCGAATGAAATATGCAGGCCGTGACTTTTCTACGCAGAGCGACCTAGCAAGGCAGAACGACCTAAGTGCAGAAATTCACCAAAAACACTAAAAATTGGAGTTTTTCGCTAATCCAATCCAAACCAAATGCAAATGTACATGCTAAAGTGATGGGGAATCATTCCCAACAGTCCAATATAGTTATAGACTAGAATTGTGAGATAAAAACCTCACCTTTTCACCAAATTATGAAGGTAAAGCTTGAAGGTGAACAGAGAAGCAACTACAAGCTTGAATCCAATGCTTTTCCTTGAATTTGGAGTTGAATGATGGAGTTGGAGTTGAAACCTAGGCTTGGAGTTTCTAATTTCCCTTTCCACTCACCATTAATGTTAAAGTTTGTGTTTGGTAGGAATTTATGAAGAGTGAGGAGAAGGAGAGAAGTGCGTTTGAGTTATAATGGCTAATCTAACCCAAAGTCCAAAGCGGGAAAAGTAAGTCAAATTCCACTAACTCAAACCTATCAATGTTTATACTTAAAACAGTTGTAAACGACATTTCGAACTCAATGGAAGTGGTCTCGAGTCCTAATTTGACCGTTAGCAAAAAGTAGCTTTTTGGACCAATATCTGATTAACGACAAAATATTTAAATAAAATATTTAAATATAAAATCGATAAATATGCGGGTTATTACAATCTACACAAAATCAACCAACAACAATCACAACCATCACCTTTGTGCTCAATCTAGCCTAGTTTTGTTCCAACACCTCCACCTTCCTTTTGCCACCACTTCCACCACCAGCCCAGATCTGACCTCCACCCCCGCCACATCACCCACCACCACCTGAACCTCTGGTTGGGCCCACATAACCCATGATCGAACATAGTTGTAGCCTATAAAATGATGAACTTTGCTTTGTAGTGGTAGATTTATGCACCTAGATCACAACCCACCTTCAAACCCATGTGTAGGCCGACTCTTGCACACCCAAACCTGACCCAATTCCCTGAGTTAGCTAAGCCTAATCGCTGCCTAACTGAAGTACATGAGGTTGAGAACAAGTGCAATTCATTCGATGTTGTTTTGGGCTTTGAATTCTAATGTTATTTGATGTTAAATCGTGTTGAAACTTACGTATATTTGTATTGTTTTGTGTAAATGTTTGAACAAGTCTAATTGCTTTGGCTCTCCACTCCCAAGTCATAACCATGTCATCGTGCCTTCATTGTGTTGTGTTGTGTGCTTTGGTGGATATCTCCAGCTCTGAACAGGTGAGTAAATCTCACCAGATATTTATACTTATACAAATGTGAATTGACACCATTTGAATGAGTAGAACTATTATGTGATGTTATAACTGCCTGTGATTAATTACATATGATGTTAAATCTGTTAAATTTCATGTCATATCATCTGTTACTGTTATATTATGTTGTTCTGTTATTTTATCAGTTTATCACACTGCAAGTTCCCTTTAGATTAGTATCACTACGGGTTGAAATGATACATACCCGAACGGACTTTAGAATAGGGAAAAATCGTTATGAGCTGAAATGATAGGCCTGAACAATTTTCAACTTATTTTATTTACTTGGGACTGCAGGTTTGAAATGATAAAACCTGGATTTTTCTTTGTAAATTACGGGTTGAAATAATATATTACCCGTATCACTTTACCTAGCGTAGAAAATTATATACAGGCCCGTAGTTAAAATAGGTTTTTCTAAAAAAATTAAAATATTTGAGAAATTTAATTGTTATAATATTTTGATTTAAAATTTAATAAAAATATAATTTTTGTAAAGTATTATTGATTTTCTAGAAATCTATAAGTTAAATAAATTATGGAAAAGTTAGAAAAATATGAATGTAAGTTATTTTAGAAATTTTGATTTAAGTTTTAATGGAATTTAAATTAACTTTGAAATACGATAAATTTATGATATTTTGAATTATAATTAATTTAAAATGATTTTATAACATATTAATGATTTTTGAATAAAGTTAAAATGTTAATGAGTGAATATTGAGTTGAATTTGGAAATATAACCTAAATTGGAATTTATGAATTTGGTTAAAAGTGAAATTTTAAGTTAAGTTAAATAAAATGGAATTAAGTTATATTTGAAATTTTAAACTTAAGTGTTAAGTTGAAATTTAATGTAATGAATTTAAATTTGAATGTTGAAATTTAATAAGCGAATTATTAATAAATATTGATTTTTGAAAGGAAACTTAACTTTATAAAATCATGAATTTATGGAAAATTAAATGATGCTTATAAATGTGAAATTGTATGATTTTATAAGTTAAAAATTACAACGACCCGCAAATCCGTGCCCTTTGAGTCAACACTATTCTACCTAAATCAACTCAAGTTGTACAGAAATACAAACCATTTGGGTTAAAGAAGAAGAGGTAGGAGAGGAAAATAGAAAACAACAATAAAATCTAACCATCGCAGCGGAATAAAATATAATAGGTATTAAAACATCTTTACTCCAAAACAAATATATTTTTTTATATATTACATCATCAGAGTACATCAATCAACAGCTCAAACATCAATAAAATACAACTGGATACTCAACAACTCAACACAGCGGAATATATATCTATAAACAAGTACGGAGGTGCGTATCGTCATCCAGCTCGTCTCCTGAGCTCCACAGCATCATATCCTGTATCCTATAATACTCGGTCTGACCCGAGCATTACAGTTAAATAACACCCGAGTCAGTCTAGAATACCAGCGTGAGAAAATCACACCCAATTGATTATTAAAGTTTCAAAAATCATTTGAAAACAAAAGCATCTCGTAAGACCACGCCACAAATAAACATGTCGGGTTTTTACCTTACGATAGCTAAAATATTTTTATATAAAAATCCTCTGGTATTATAATAGGGTCTATATAAAGTAAAATAGAATCTAGCTGAAATGCTTGCATCTCACGTTTAAGCAATAGTTGGGCACAATCAAAACCGTACGGGGGTGCATGGAAAATGGATTCCAACTAATGGCTAGGCACTGGGGTACCACCTGTCACAGTACCTGGTCTAGATCAGTGTACCGAGGAGCCACCCTAAATCCCCTACGACACAAGACCGGAACCATCCCTTATTGGATAGTCTCGAGCAAGATCACCCCGCGGTTGGGATCAGCAACCGCCCACTAAGCCGAAATAAAAGGGACATCTAGACAGGGATGACCTCACCCTCCAGTGGGGGCTACCCACGAAGCCTTGCTGCATAACCCCTGATTTTCAGCCATTCCCATTTGATGAGGCTTGAGGCTAAGCGTTACCTTTTTAGAACATATCCCTTAGAATGCCCATCGTCCACCTAACGATGTTTTCGCAAGCATTCATCCATACAAGTCCGTCCCGGGTTCGAACGAAACCGAAGGCACTATTCCTACTACATCCATTTTGGAAATATCCTCAGGATTAGTAGCGACTAGCCCTTGCACTCCACTGCTCCATCTTCGAACCCAAAATCGTTTCCACGAAACGTACAAATCGGATCGAAGTGGTTTTCGAGAAATAAATCTCGATCCTGGTCTCTTCGAAACGATCAACGCATTTGGCCAATATTGATAGTCGGTTATTTAACTATCAATTAATATTCACAAACAACCATCCAACAATAATTTTTCAAATTATTTATTAATCCCAAAAATATCTTCACAAGATATATTTATATTTTCAATCCTTTGAAAATAGTTTCAAAACCATCTTTCTTTCAGAATAAACTTTCCCAACTATTTTCTATCTCCTCGGAAATCACCAAGCACAAAACTAGATTTTAAAAATAATTTTAAAACACTTTACTTTGAAATATAAACTTTTAAAACATTTAAATTAAAACTACTTCAATAATTTGTTAAAAATACATACTATATGAATATTTGAAAATAAAGTTACTTAATAAAATATAAAACAAGATTTTCACTTTTACAAAACAAAACACCATATCGCTTTTTAAATAATTACCGCCATCATAAATTAAAAGGAAATACTTACTTTAGACTTTAAATATTAGCAATAATAAATCTTTCAAAACATACCTTTTAAAAATGTTTTAAAACTATTAACTTATATTTAAAAATTTACTTTGAAAACGAACTTGGTTATTCAGGGAGAATCTCCAATCTCAGTCACTTAAATCAATTTCCCAAATTGATTCCCAATTTATTCCATTTGAAATAAGTTTCTTTAATTACTTAATTTATTTCAAAATTCATTAATTATGCACTTAGTTATTATTGTTATTATTTTCCTTTTAATTTTATATCATTTAACTGAAATATAAAAATTTCAGTTTTTCCCAATTTCTCCTTTATTTTTTTCAATAATTTAAATCTTAAATATTAAACAAATGTTTTATTCTTTTAAAATAATAATGCTGAAGTTTAAAATTCATTTATCTTCTGTTAATTCAAATTTCCTTTCAATATACGGAATTTTATTTATTAGAATTTAAAACTACTATTATTCTTAATTTATTTAAATTTTCTATAATTATTTCACTTACAAATTCTCTTAGTTTTATTTCAAAAACCCAATTCTATATATCTTGATAACTTAGTGCACCGGAATATATTTAGGTAAACTATAACATCCAATATTCCAATTATCAATAATATTCATCACAGAATATAAAATAATCACATCAGAGGATATTAAATAATTTAAATAAATGTTGAGGAATCCAGTTGGATCCCTCTAACCTGTTTTACCTGCATCCACAGATGTTAGCACAACATAATACACCAATTCCAAAATATCATACTATATCACATCAATCAATTCAACCATCCAACAGTTATTTAAATTTAATCATTAAAATTTAAATTTAACTGAGTGAGATTAACTCACCTCTGCTTTTTAATTTGCAATCCGATCCCAACCGGCTTGTCTTCTTCCCTTGTATAAGCACATTACATATCGCTATTAATCACTGAGGTAATTTAGTTAACCACATATTTTATTATCTTTAATTTAAATTTAAGTTACTAATAATAAAAATTTAAACAAATTCCTTTTTAAATAATTTCTTAGTAACTAACATAGTTTAAATAAGTTAATCAAACAATTTAATCTCCGTATCCTTTAAGGTAAACCAGTAAGTTGAAAATATGTATATTTATTTTATTTTTATTTTGAGACTACATATATATTTATGAAAATAAATTATAGATTTCAAAATCTACCTTTTCATAAATTCCTATATTATCCAAGATCCTTCATATATACTTATTTCCTGTATTAAAATATGTATGTATACTTATATATTTGTATATGAAAATCTGTTTTATTCTTTTCCCATTTTTTTTAACAGCTGCAGTTTGTATAAATCACCGTTTCATAAAACCTGTTATTATATCATTATTTCTAAAATGCAAATTATAATAGGTATACAGATAAACTACCTCACCGACATTTCGAATGCTGCCGAACTCCAAAGCTCCATCGCAGTCATCCTCTCGCCGCGCCCACCCCTTCCAATCCGTGACCAAACCCCTCCCAAACTCGATCGTGCTCACGAGTTTCCCTTGCCGCAATCGAAACGTACGCGTCTTCGACCTCTCACAAACCCTAGCCGCGTCCCCTCAAGCATGTCGTTGAGTCGAACACGGTTTCGACTCCTCTATTGAACAACTCTTGATGTAGATCTGAATAGGAGGAGCTTTCGATTCTCCTAGGCATCGGTACACCTAGGACGAAATCGAATTGGGAATTCTGAAGTGGAGAGGGATAGAGAAAGAGAAGCTCACGTTTACGATTTCACTCTGCCATTCGTGAATTTATTACAAGCGATTTCACGTTCGACATTTCCATATTCTCGTTGCTTAATTTGTATTCGAACGTTGATTTTTGACTTCCCCAGGCTTCGGCCATTATTATTTTATTTTTCTGCGATTTGAATTGAAGAAAGAGGGGATTGGAAAGTAAATTTTTTAAAGAGAAAGTAGGGAAGAAAATGGCTTCTGTAGGAAAACGATTTGGATTCGATTTTAAGTTAAGGAAGGAGGCGTATACAAGAAGACTCAACTATTTAAATTAAATTTCAACAGATTAATATCAATTAAATTTCAGCGCGTTTATATTTCGTATGCTCACACAACAGCCCCGATCAATATGAAATTTGAAACCCGATAATAATTAAATATTACGGATCCAATGGAACTAGTTTCGTCGAATTCTGAGACTGTGCCTCGGAAGGCTATTTTTAAATTCAATTTAAACGATATAAATTTCAAAACTGAACAAACCATTTTCAAATTAAATTTTAACACTTTTACTATCTTCACTATCATCAATATAAATTTTATAAGCCTTCAAATTATTTTTAATCGGCTTGAAGTTCTAGATTCAATAAATTCCCAACTTCAAATTATTTAATTCAATAATTAAATTATCAAATAAATTGTGATATTTGTAATTCAAGTTAAAATTGCTCTATTGAATACTTAAAATCAATTAAATATCCCGATTTTAAATGCTTGAAAATTCTGGATCGTCACATTCCTCCCCCCTTAAAGGAATTTCGTCCCCGAAATTACTAGTTAGGAAGAATGGTCCAATACCCGTTTATTATTTCCCTAAAACCAAACAGTTTCTAACAATTCAACATCTCAACAACTATCTTCTTATAAAAGACCCATTATTATTCTTATTAACCTTCCAAACTTTTCCATAGTTTCCAAACACTTTATTTATACAATCATTCAAATTATAATTCAAAACTAAATTTTGAATTATCGAAATTTTCTCAAAAATTTTCTAACTCTCTAAATTTTCGAAATTTTTTGCCGGCGTCTCCTTTGCTCGGCTAGCTCGGTACAACTACAAAATGGCTCTACGGCCTCCCAAATCCAAAAAGAAAACAAAAGGCCAAGTGGCTTAATCCAAATCCCAATCAAATGTCACAACAAATTTAAATACATACCTCTTTTTTTTTCTTTTCGAGCATTTCAAGTTTATCTTCTGAAATCAAAATCAATTCTCTTTTCCCTTTATGTTCCTGCATATCCTAATTAGCATTAATATCCAATCACAATATTCCCAAGACATCATATCAACTTTCTTACAACTGTCAGTATTTATTCATTCAAATATTAACTTAGATTATATTTGTAGTATCAATTCCCAATCAAGAATTCACCATTTCCTTCTTAAGTTAGTATAAGCATTTTATATGTTTCTTATATTTATTTTCATCTCCCACTTTAATTTATATCTATTTCTATTCAAATCGATTCTTTCATTTCCATATGAATTCAATTTATCTTTAACTCTGAATATATATAAATTTTATTTGTCATTTATTTCTAATTCATGTCATTATTTTAATTAGTTTCATTTACTAACTTATTTCAATTTCCAATTTGAAATTGTTTTGTCGTTAATAAAAGTTTCCAAATTTTCAAAATTTTTCTAACTCCCAAAATTTCTGAAATTTTTTGGCTGAGTCTCCTTTGTACGGAGGAGCTTTTGCAATTTGACAAAAGAGATAAATATATATACATCGACCCACGCGGTCGAAAAACCAAAAACAGTTCATATTTCTTATTTTTATTGCGTAGGCGTACCTTATTTAGCATTTTTTAAGCAAGCAGCTTATTATTTTTAGCAAATAGCACAACCAAATCCAGCCAAACGGCTTTCCGGTACCTGTACTTACTCACTTTAAACATATAAGTACTATATATATAAGGTTTATAACATTTCACTTAACTTTAAATAGCTAAAACATCAATGTTGTAACAATGCATATGATATACTAGCATAAACACATAAATTTCACATAAAATGCATGTTAATTAATTTCCATAAGCATATAAAAGGTTCCAACACTTATTACAATTGCTTATAATCAATTCTCAAACCATTCCATTCAGTTGAAGTGATTTATCCATTCAGTTGAAGTGATTTACAGCTTATACGCTTATATTTAATTCATTTTAAGCAAAACAACCTCACACTCATTCCTATTGATTCCAATTTCACTTCTAATAATTCATAGAATTTTATCCAATCTCGTTTACATCAAACGATCCATTTCCTTATGCAATTTGACAATATTAATGTGAATAAATAATTACTTAAGCTTTATAACCGTTTAAATTGATTCCCACTCAATTTATACTTGATTCCATCCCATTTTAATTTATTCACAAACTCCCGTTGCATTTCTTTCATATCCAAAGAGTTCAATTCTAAACTATTTTTATCATACTCGACAACCAATATAACCATCTCACAATTTACTTAAGTTATTTATTTTTTTCAAATTATTCCACCAAATAACTTAAGTTTATTTTATTCAACTAACTTCCCTTCAAATCTTTTATTTTCCTTGGGTCAAATCCCAAGGTTATTCAATTCAAGCTTCAATTGGATTTGTTTTCATCTCAAATCATTTTTATTTTGATCCAATTCCATACAATTTCAATTCATATTTAATTCAAATAAGCTCATATTCAAATCAATTGATTTCAAAATCAATTTTATTTACATTTACCAGTTCATAGAATTTTATTTCTTAAGTTTTATAGCAAATTTTAAATTGATCTCCAACTCAATTCATTTCCAATTCATTTCTATTTTATCTTACATAATATTTTATTTCATAGCGCATAGGTTCCATACGAACCCATTTTTATTTAGCTCGACACAATTTTATGTTTTGTATATCACTAACCATTTCCGATTGAAACAAACTCATATCAAATTTAATCGATTTTAAAAATCAATCTATTTTATACTCGCCAAATTTTTATTTAAGCTCAACCGCTCCCCATGCTTGTATATCATTAATTCAAATCCATTTGAATTTTAATTCACATTCTCAATTTATCAAGATAATATCCAAGCACACAATTAACTCGTTATATTCATATTGGATTTTATTTGCAACTTACATCATTTCTATTGTAATCTGATTCCAACCAACTCCACTTATATTTAATTCACTTACAATTCCATTTCTAATTTCTATAAGTCACAAATTTATTTATAATCCAAGTTTGTAATATATACACATATTCATTTTACAATTATAATCATTTACCTTTCAACTTTATATCAAATTAATCCAATTCATTCAACAACACTTCCAATTATAATCCAATTTAATTCAATTTAAATGTAAATTTTATTTAACTTATCTCAAGTTAAATTCAAATATATTTTCTTCACTTTCATTGACTTAGGTTAAATTTTATTTGCCGGATTAAAATTTTCAATCCCTTCTTATTAATATCAACTTTACTTTATCAGTTCAATAGTTGATTCGTTTATTCATTCAAAAATTCATTTTCAACCAATGAATTTTGTTTTCAAACATTAATTATTTTTAGTCCATTTGAACTTATTCTGCTCCACATTTAAATTAAACATCATCCAATATCCAATTTCATTTCATTCCATTTGCATACCATGTTAATTAATTAGTTAGTTATAAATTTTAATCTTAAAACTTTGTTTATTTAATCTAACTTAACTAATTTTCTTTTCCAAACTTAATTTCAACATTCAATTTTGAAAACATATATATATCTCACCAATTTACTCCTTTGCATTTTCAAAATCAACCAAATTCCTCCAACAAACATTAATCCAAAACATCCTGGTAGCAATTCCTCTTTTGGAAACTCGAAAATAAACATTAATGATGCTGTAGTCATTACCGAAATTATTTTCCAGTGACCGTAAGAGTTCAATGCTTTTATCTTCTTTAAAACCATTCCAATATTTCTTTTTAATTCCAAATCTCTCTAGATTTCAAATCCGATTCAAAAATATGTCTCAATATATATTACCTTCTCAACTTTTGAGAAACATTTCCAAATTCAAAGGAATTTAAATTTCCAAATTTTCAAATTCCAAACTCTTTAAATTTATATTCAAACATTACGTTGGAATTTTGTTTTATTTAACTATTAATCACACTATATTTAACATTTATAGTTTATATTTACAAATTTCATTTGTATATAAATTGGTTTCTTAGTTTTTAATTATAGTTTCAATTCCTTAATCAATTATAATCACATTTACAAATTTCATTAATTTATTAATTTATCCCTTAATCTTGGTTATTATTTCAATTCTTATTCAATTATCATACTATAATGATAATAACTAAATATTATCACTCCTATCATCCAAACATTCATATATAACTATAATAATTTACGAAAATTATTTTCTTTGTATACAAAATAATTTTGGGTAAAATTATTCCATTTACCCTATTTAAAACAATACCGTGTCGGTTTATCTTGTTCAAGAGTTTAGAAATTCCTATCGATAACATGGCGTCCCATATATCGACCAGAATCCATAAACACTCAACCGATAAATCAACGCAATATAAAACAATTTTATATTCACTAACAAATACGCGATCATATCTATCAATACGCTCAAAGTCATTCTAGAGTACCATAGACTCTATTTTATGAGTGATTCTCACCAGAGCCAAGGTTATCTTCAACCTAAGATCTGATACCACTTGTAACGACCCGCAAATCCGTGCCCCCTGAGTCAACACTATTCTACCTAAATCAACTCAAGTTGTAAAGAAATACGAACCATTTGGGTCAAAGAAGAAGAGGTAGAAGAGGAAAATAGAAAACAACAACAGAATCTAACCATTGCAGCGGAATAAAATATAATAGGTATTAAAACATCTTTACTCCAAAACAAATATATCTGTTTATATATTACATCATCAGAGTACGTCAATCAACAGCTCAAACATCAATAACATACAAATGGATACTCAGCAACTCAACACAGCGGAATATATATATATAAACAAGTACAGAGGTACATATCGTCATCCAGCTCGTCTCCTGAGCTCCACAGCATCATATCCTGTATCCTATAATACTCGGTCTGACCCGAGCATTACAGTTAAATAACACCCGAGTCAGTCTGGAATACCAGCGTGAGAAAATCACACCCAATTGATTATTAAAGTTTCAAAAATCATTTTAAAACAAAAGCATCTCGTAAGACCATGCCACAAATAAACATGTCGGATTTTTACCTTACGATAGCTAAAACATTTTTATATAAAATTCCTCTGATATTATAATAGGGTCTATATAAAGTAAAATAGAATCTAGCTGAAATGCTTGCATCTCATGTTTCAGCAATAGTTGGGCACAATCAAAACCGTACGGGCGCGTAGGGAAAATGGATTCCAACTAATGGCTAGGCACTGGGGTACCACCTGTCACAATACCTGGTCTCGATCAGCGTACCGAGGAGCCACCCTAACTCCCCTGCAACACAAGATCGGAACCATCCCTTACTGGACAGTCCCGAGCAAGATCACCCCGCGGTTGGGATCAGCAACCGCCCACTAAGCCGAAATAAAAGGGACATCTAGACAGGGATGACCTCACCCTCCAGTGGGGGCTACCCACGAAGCCTTGCTGCATAACCCCTGATTTTCAGCCATTCCCATTTGATGAGGCTTGAGGCTAATCGTTACCTTTTTAGAACATATCCCTTAGAATGCCCATCGTCCACCTGATGATGTTTTCGCAAGCATTCATCCATACAAGTCCGTCCCGGGTTCGAACGAAACCGAAGGCACTATTCCTACTACATCCATTTTGGAAATATCCTCAGGATTAGTAGCGACTAGCCCTTGCACTTCACTGCTCCATCTTCGAATCCAAAATTGTTTCCACGAAACGTACAAACCGGATTGAAGCGGTTTTCGAGAAATAAATCTCGATCCCGGTCTCTTCGAAACGATCAACGCATTTGGCCAATATTGATAGTCGGTTATTTAACTATCAATTAATATTCACAAACAACCATCCAACAATAATTTTTCAAATTATTTATTAATCCCAAAAATATCTTCACAAGATATATTTATATTTTCTATCCTTTGAAAATAGTTTCAAAACCATCTTTCTTTCAGAATAAACTTTCCCAACTATTTTCTATCTCCTCTGAAATCACCAAGCACAAAACTAGATTTTAAAAATAATTTTAAAACACTTTACTTTGAAATATAAACTTTTAAAACATTTAAATTAAAACTACTTCAATAATATGATAAAAATACATACTATATGAATATTTGAAAATAAAGTTACTTAACAAAATATAAAACTAGATTTTCACTTTTACAAAACAAAACAACATATCGCTTTTTAAATAATTACCGCCATAATAAATTAAAAGGAAATACTTACTTTAGACTTTAAATATTAGCAATAATAAATCTTTCAAAACATACCTTTTAAAACAATTTTAAAACTATTAACTTATATTTAAAAATTTACTTTGAAAACGAACTTGGTTATTCAGGGAGAATCTCCAATCTCAATCACTTAAGTCAATTTCCCAAATTGATTCCCAATTTATTCCATTTGAAATAAGTTTCTTTAATTACTCAATTTATTTCAAAACTCATTAATTATGCACTTAATTATTATTGTTATTATTTTCCATTTAATTTTAAATCTTTTAACTGAAATATAAAAATTTCAGTTTTTCCCAATTTCTCCTTTATTTTTTTCAATAATTTAAATCTTAAGTATTAAACAAATGTTTTGTTCTTTTAAAATAATAACGCTGAAGTTTAAAATTCATTTATCTTCTGTTAATTCAAATTTCCTTTCCATATACGGAATTTTATTCATTAGAATTTAAAACTACTATTATTCTTAATTTATTCAAATTTTCTATAATTATTTCACTTACAAATTCTCTTAGTTTTATTTCAAAAATCCAATTCTATATATCTTGATAACTTAGTGCACCGGAACATATTCAGGTAAACCATAACATCCAATATTCCAGTTATCAATAATATTCATCACAGAATATAAAATAATCACATCAGAGGATATTAAATAATTTAAATAAATGTTGAGGGATCCACTTGGATCCCTCTAACCTGTTTTCCCTACATCCACAGATGTTAGCACAACATAATACACCAATTCCAAAATATCATACTATATCACATCAATCAATTCAACCATCCAACAATTATTTAAATTTAATCATTAAAATTTAAATTTAACTGAGTGAGATTAACTCACCTCTGCTTTTTAATTTGCAATCCGATCCCAACCGGCTTGTCTTCTTCCTTTGTATAAGCACATTACATATCGTTATTAATCACTGAGGTAATTTAATTAACCACATATTTTATTACCTTTAATTTAAATTTAAGTTACTAATAATCAAAATTTAAACTTA
The DNA here is from genome assembly GCA_030765085.1 of Allium cepa. Lineage (NCBI taxonomy): Eukaryota > Viridiplantae > Streptophyta > Magnoliopsida > Asparagales > Amaryllidaceae > Allium > Allium cepa. The sequence goes on from CM060931.1 coordinate 262,227,804, forward strand.
TTCCTTTTTGAAATAATTTCTTAGCAACTAACATAGTTTAGATAAGTTAATCAAACAATTTAATCTCCGTATCCTTAAAGGTAAACAATGGTTGAAAATATGCATATTTATTTTATTTTTATTTTGAGACTACATATATATTTATGAAAATAAATTATAGATTTCAAAATCTAGCTTTTCATAAATTCCTATATTACCCAAGATCCTTCATATATACTTATTTCCTGTATTAAAATATGTATGTATACTTATAAATTTTTATATCAAAATCTGCTTTATTCTTTTCTCGTTTTTTTAACCGCCGCAGTTTATAAATCACCGTTTCATAAAACCTGTTATTATATCATTATTTCTAAAATGCAAATTATAATAGGCATACAGATAAACTACCTCACTGACATTTCGAATGTTGCTGAACTCCAAAGCTCCATCGCAGTCATCCTCTCGCCGCGCCCACCCCTTCCAATCCGTGGCCAAACCCCTCCCAAACTCGATCGTGCTCACGAGTTTCCCTTGCCGCAATCGAAACGCACGCGTCTTCGACCTCTCGCAAACCCTAGCCGCGTCCCCTCAAGCATGCCGTTGAGTCGAACACGGCTTCGACTCCTCTATTGAACAACTCTTGATGTGGATCTGAATAGGAGGAGCTTTTGATTCTCCTATGCATCGGTACACATAGGACGAAATCGAATTGGGAATTCTGAAGTGGAGAGGGATAGAGAAAGGGAAGCTCACGTTTACGATTTCACTCTGCCATTCGTGAATTTATTACGAGTGATTTCACGTTTGACATTTCCATATTTTCGTTGCTTAATTTGTATTCGAACGTTGATTTTTGACTTCCCTAGGCTTCGGCCATTATTATTTTATTTTTCTGCGATTTGAATTGAAGAAAGAGGGGATTGGAAAGTAAATTTTTTAAAGGGAAAGTAGGGAAGAAAATGGCTTCTGCAGGAAGACGATTTGGATTCGATTTTAAGTTAAGGAAGGAGGCGTATACAAGAAGACTCAACTATTTAAATTAAATTTCAACAGATTAATATCAATTAAATTTCAGCGCGTTTATATTTCGTATGCTCACACAACAGCCCCGATCAAAATGAAATTTGAAACGCGATAATAATTAAATATTACGAATCCAATGGAACTGGTTTCGTCGAATTCCGAGACTGTGCCTTGGAAGGCTATTTTTAAATTCAATTTAAACGATATAAATTTCAAAAATGAACAAACCATTTTCAAATTAATTTTTAACACTTTTACTATCTTCACTATCATCAATATAAATTTTATAAGCCTTCAAATTATTTTTAATCGGCTTAAAATTCTAGATTCAATAAATTCCCAACTTCATATTATTTAATTCAATAATTAAATTATCAAATAAATTGTGATATTTGTAATTCAAGTTAAAATTGCTCTATTGAATACTTAAAATCAATTAAATATCCCGATTTTAAATGCTTGAAAATTCCGGGTCGTCACAAAAATGATTTAAATAAAAATATAAGTGTTTGTGAAATTCTATTGAATATTTGAAGTTAATTAACAGCATTTTTAATACGGTCTTTTGTTAAATCGAATTGTTTTTGAATGTAACTTTCTGTAGCATTTTCTAAATGTTGCGAAACTTGAATTTTCATTGTTTTACTAAATTTAAGTGCATAAATGAACATTGAAAAGTTTAAATTTTTGGAATTTAATAATTTAATTATTAAATATAATAACTTCATTTTTATGATTTAATAATGAAGTAATTTGTTTTGAAATATAACTATTTGATATATTAAAATGATTGAAATGTGGTTTCGAAAGATATGATATTTTGATATATTAAAATGATTGAAATATGGTTTCGAAAGATATGATATTTTGATATATTAAAATGATTGAAATGTGGTTTCGAAAGATATGATATTTTGATATATTAAAATGATTGAAATGTGGTTTCGAAAAGATATGATATTTTGATATACTAAAATGATTTGAATTGAAGTTTTGAAAGATATGATATTTTGATATATTAAAATGATTCGAAACGAAGTTTTGAAAGATATGATATTTTGATATTAAATGATTTGAAAAATGGAGTTTTGAAAGATATAATATTTTGATATTAAATAATTTGAAAAATGGAGTTTTGAAAGATATGATATTATGATATTAAATGATTTGAAAAATGGAGTTTTGAAAGGTATGATATTTTGATATTAAATGATTTGAAAAATGGAGTTTTGAAAGATATGATATTTTGATATTAAATTGATTTGAAAAGAAGTTCTGAAAGATATGATATTTTGGAAATGAAGCTATGAAAGGCTATGATATTTTGATATATTAAAATGATTTGAAAGGAAGTTTTGAAAGGATATGATAATTTAATATATTGAAATGGTTAGAAATGACTTGATTTTTATTTTGATACATATTTGAACTGAAAGATATGGTATGATGATATATTGAAATGGTTTGGAAATGATTTAATCTTTATTTTGACAAAGATTTGGGTTGAAATGATATTTTATTTTGAAGTATATAATATTGTTTTAAAGTTATAACTACGGGTCATAATAACGATTGGTTGTTAAAGAGACCGGGATCGGATATTGTCTTATAGCCGGCCAATACCGAAAACCACTTTAACAACTGTGTACGCGGTGGAGATTCTTGAATGAAGTAGGATGGTGGTAACGTTCTCGAGGTATATTACGTGGACCCAACTCCCGTGAGTTGGCATATATGACTAAAACAGGAGCTATACAGGGCTACACAAAGGGTTGCACCCTTTCATCAAGCATGCTCCATCGGAAACCATTCTATTACTTTTGTGATTCGATACGTGGCGCCACTTTGATTCGGGGGTATTGTTCGAGGTGGGCGGAAGCTGCTGGCTTGCCGTCACCACCGGTCCGGGAGTGCAAACGGTGTATCCACCCTGGCATTGCCTCGCGTGCCGTGTCATATCCTTATATCGAGCCCACTACGATTTTGGTTTTAAAGATCCGACCGCGTTAAGGTTAACCATCCCCTTAACGCTATTTTCTATATGATTATACTTTATTGATTAGACACTAGTGTATATAGCGCAATATACTACATAGTAAATAGTTTAACGGGTCCTTAGAGAATGGACGGTCCCAAGCATCTTCTAAGTTACTTGTACCTTTACTACAGTTCACTTGAGTTGGTTTATATTGTATAAGTATGTATTCCCTGACTCGAGTGTTTGTATTTTTTATTTACGCTCGGGTCAGCCTGAGTTATTCACAGATTTGGATTTCCATTTTCTGAAGATTGGAATCGCTAGAGATTATCTACTTGTCAAGTTTCATCTTTTGCAGTCTGTTGTTCCTTTCAGCTCTTGTATTAGTAGACTTCGATGTAGTGAGACTTCCTTTGTACTTTATTTCTTCTGTTGTATTTAATGTAACTCTGATATTTTTATATAGTAGCTTCATGAACTACTATTTCTTTTACTTCCACTGCATTATTATTACTCTGTGTCTGTGATCTGTGATTTTTATTTACTGTATATTCTGAGATTTGCCAAATTTTTATTTACAACGTGGTATTTTGAGCAATTCAATTCCGGCATGAGTGTCTACCTATGCATTTATAATGGATGCGAATGATTGAAAATATTGGGTCGTTACAGTTGGTATCAGAGCTTTAGTTGCTCTAGGCAAAACCCAGCATATGGAGTGAATGTATTTACAGAATCACTTTCATTCGAGTTTGAATCTCTTCCTTTTTGACTCGATTCCTTTGAATTTTGGAACGTTCCCTACGGTTCCAAAATCCATTCGTATCCCTCACTATTCATCTTCTTTTGACTCTGGAGTATTCCATAATTCCGCTTCGAATGATCTTTCAAGTGAGTCGGCGGTCACGCCAATTTCAAATTGAATTGAAAAAAGGGGGAAAACTCCTTTACAATTAGCATCGATTCACCAGAGATTTATATCTGTCTTTGGTTTAGATGCTAATATCTTTTGTTATTTCAAACTTTATCTATTGAGATCGAATGTAGATTTACCCTAGAAAAATCCACATTGATCTTATTCTTTAAGCCATGGTTGACCCGGTAAATGTTGCCCGTGATTTATTTAAGCTTATCCACCTCCCTACTCTGTTATTTAATCATCTTGTCTTTTGTTTCCAATCTATTCTTCCAAACATTTTGAATTGTACTTTTATATCTATGTTTTGTTTTATATATTGTGTTGTTTGAGTTGTTGATGTTGATTTGGGTTTCCGATCGATTCGTCTGATCAGCGCTATCGATAAGATTTCCAAAACACATTGACAGAACAAACTGACACAATATTATTTTAAAATTTGGTTAATGAAATAAATTTTGATATATAAGTAAATTTATGAAACTTAATAAACTGATTTAAATTGATTATTTGAAGTGATAATACTTGATTTGGGAACTGAAATGAATTTAGAACAAGAAATTTGAGAATTTAATTTCCGATGGTTTCAAACCTTGTGTTTAAGTTTTAAAGTATATTATTTAAAGTATTTTCGAATAAGAATATGTTTCCAAAGGATTTTAAAGTTTAAAAATTAGTGCTCTTCTCTTTGTCGCTGGGAAATAACTTCGGTGATGATCGCGACATCATCAACGTTCATTTTCGAGTCTTCAAGTGAAGAGACCTCCCTGTAGTCTTGCTACAGCTTTGTTTTGGTAAATCAAATTGATTTGAATTGAATCTCTAAAATATGACTTGATTTATAATATATATATATATAGACATATGATTTAAATTTGATTTGATAAACTATGCACATACCTTTAGTTATCTCTAAATGGTTTGAAGAAATCGAAAATTTAATTCTTAAATTTTACTTTTAAAGAATAATTTCGATTATAAAATGAAAATAATTTTTTTTGGATAAATAATTCAAACTTGAGATAATTGAATTGGAAAGTTTTATTTGTATAATACTCAATTGCGTTCCAATATAACTTACCTTAATTTCAGAAGTTAATAATGTAATTGGATAATATACAATATAAAAAGATTTTTTTTTAATAAAATTTGAGTGGTTATAATAAATGTTATACACTTAAATTTTAATTATAAAATGATTAACAGAGGTAAATAGAATAAATGGGTAATTGAATAATTTACAATATAAAATAATGTTAAAAGAACTAAGAATAAAAGAATGCAGTTATAATAAGTGTAAGTATGTTTAACATAAGTGATAAATATATTGAGAGGAATAAATTCAATTTTAATTAGGAATAAAGAAGAATAAGATTTATTAAGTACATTATGAGTGTAATAAATGATTATTTTTCAAACCTGTAACAACCCGTGGTTTTAGAACAAATAATTATCGTTGCTGGCTAATTTCAATTTGAGTTTTTGAATCAATAGAAATTCTTTTAAATTTGAATTAAAATTCTTTTGTGAATTGTTGAAATGGTATGCGGGCATTAAAGTTAATTCCGATCCATTTATTATTGGGCCGTGAAAATTTACTAGGGTAAAAACCCGTTTTCCCCCTTCACCATTTTCATTCGAACCCTAAACCTAAAATCAAAAGGAAAATAGAAAATGATGGCTCGTTTTCGTTCATTCGTCTACACAAATCAGGGCTCCTACCGATTCATTCGCTCGTCTTCGTGATGCCATGGCGCCGTCTCCGCCAAGAGTCGTTGCTCACGGCTGCCACGTCGAAGAAGGTGAGTGAATCGTCCCTCACTCACATCTAATCCAGCTTAGTAATATGCTTGTGTTTGACTTGGTTTCGTTTTTGATAATTTCTCTGATATCGTTGTTCATGATTTCTCTAATTTTATCAAATTCGTATATTTTAGTATAACTTGGTTGTGATTTTTGGGCTGTTCAATATCTCGTGACCATCACGAATTCGATTTTCTTTGTGACTTCGGTCTGACTTTGATTTTTGAAGTTTCCTATGACATTCTTAATCTTCGGCCTGGAACTTGTTTAGCAAATTCTTTGAAAATATTGTTGTCTTGTTTATTTCGAAACTGCTGCAAAATGCTTTTGGGCACTTGAACCCTCTCTGTGCATATCTGTTTTACTGCCTTGGATTAGGAGATAATTTTAACTTGTTTGGTTGCCTACATTCTCTGGAATAGCAGTCTTCACTTTTGCATTATGTTGTGGCTTTATGTTAGATCACTGTAGTTTATTTTCATCTGTGTTGGCTGTCACATTGGAGTACTTGAACTGTCATTGTTGCAATCTTTTGTTGTCTGATTATATAATGGTCTACATTGTCATCTGGATATATCTTTACACTGCTGCATTGTTGTTGTCACTGGGTTGCTCTGTGCTTCGACATTGTATGCATCCTGGTAGCTGAGTCTAATTTTTTCTGGTCTGCTTAGCATATTGGTACATATTAAAAATGCTGCATCATTGAGTTGCACTGCACTTTTGTGTTTGCATTAGCTTCACGATGAGGCTGGTGCTGTTTTGGTCGAGACTGTGTTCATATATGGTTATTTTAGAACCACTTCATTGTTGAGGCTGTAACAATTGTTGTTGCACTTGCCTAACCCAGTTTCATTCCTCTTTGAGGCTGATGTGCTTTGCACTCATATGTTTACACTACCCAGTGTTTACAAGTACATTTCATATACTTGATACCATTCACTTAAAAATCAGTTGCATTAACTTTAGACATACTTGATGTCTTTGTAGTTTGTTTCCAGTCAGCACCTTACTGCCTTCATGTCTTTCATGTTGCATATTCTCTGTAGCACTATTTCTAGTGCTGCTGTGTTATGTAGTTCACTGCACTTCCATCACCATATCTCCATCATCTATGTAGCTGTCGAGTTCAATTGCATTTTTAACTTGGCAAATTTCCAATTTCATGTTGCCATGCTTATGCTAGTTCATTCATGTAGTGACCTTGTTTCACCTGCAGCCTTTATGATTTGCATTTGTTTGGATGTTGAGTTGCATTGATTTTTGTACTAGAGTATTGACTCAGCTTTGCTTGAGCTTGTATCTTTGAATTTGGTTGACCGGCAACTTGATGGTCATATCCACTTGCTGTTGATCTTCACGTGGCTGCAGTTTTTGTTACTATCTGGCCTGGTTTGCATTTTACCTTTGGTCACTTGTTGGGAACTGTTACCTTGCATTGACGTTTACTTGCTGTTGATCCTTATGTGTCCACTAGTCTACATTTGATTGTTCCACATGAGTTCCTATTGTAGTGTGTCTTTGAGTCTGGGCACGCGTACTTCATGCAATCTTCACTTTTGCCTTTTTACTTCATGTAGAGTCTTCTGTTATCAAGTGGCATTTAGTCTTGTTGTTGTATATCATTGTATTGAGGATTTTGATCACTGTCTGCATATTCACTTGATAGCATTTTGGTCATTTTAGACTTATGTATAGTCTGCACTTGCATTCCACTGTTGCCCTCTTGTGTATTGATCCTTGAGCTTTGCCAAGTGCATTTGCTTATATTGTTCCATTGTATTGAGTCATGACAGCAGTGACTTCACCTTTGTATTTTGTTGTCTTTCGAATTCACTTGTGTTGAATCCAGCTTAAATGCTCGGGTTCGACCTTGTGCTCGCATTGCGATTTTATTTGAATATCATTTGAGTTGAACCTGATTTTGGGTTTGACCTGATGCTCGTTTGTGAGCTTTCATTGAGGTTTTGTGTATTTCATCACTGTATTGGCGAGGCAATGCACACGTGCGTGTACTGCAGCCAATTCAGAATTTGACGTTTTAAATTGATTTATTTCAATTGATGAAATTGTTTCGTGTTGTCAATTCAATATTTTGATATTATAATTGATTTAGTTTCATTTGATCATTTTGTTGTTATCTAATTATCTATTTGATAATTAGATTATGAGTTTCTAGTTATTTATTTATAGTTAGATTTCGTTGTTAATTGCCAATTAGGCAATTCTGATGTTTTTTAAATTATCTTCATCGATGTTCTTTTCACTTACCTTTGTTGATGATTTAAATCTGCTGATTTGTTGTTTAACACTATTACGTGTTATATTCTCCGTTATCCGATTTCTTTGTAAAAGGGTCGGATAGACGAGATTTATTGTGACTGTCGTCTACTCTTTATTTAATTATTATTGCTTCTGTGCACTAATAACTGAGTTTGAGTTAGACTGACCCGTGTATTATTTTCTTTTGAATGTAATACTCGGGTCAGACCGAGTATTTACAGGTTGTTGATATCTTACTTTGGGTTGCTGCTAGAGTTATGAAGTTTTTTTCATATTTTTGGAGTAGATGTTGTCATTGTATAGGATATTGTATATTCATGTATATTATTCACGATAATGTACTTGTATATGTAACTTCCAGAGTCGACAGTTGTAGTTGTATCATATGTATTGTATCACATGTATATCAACTGACATCAGTTATATATATATATATATATGAGACTTTCTGTTACATCTGTGTTCCGCATTTACTTTATCTGTGTTATTATTATATATATTGTCCTAAACTATTATGAACCATCGTAGTTCGTTTTATATTAGAATTGGGTATGTCGATGGGAGTAAATAAATAAGAGATGAAAAATAAAAATATATACCACTCCTATTGAGATAACCAATACTAGTGTAAGGCCCAACTACGGATGGCCGCTCCTATCCAGCCTTATTCTTCATAATAATAGACAGTATTTCTTTTAATACTCTTTGTTATTGTGAGCATAGAGGTGGGGCGTCACAGTTGGTATCAGAGCATGGGGTTTATGGACATAATATAAAACATAACTTAGATGGAACATGTGTTACAACTATGTGTCGATGTTTTATATGTGCTTTGAGTCAAAACTAAAGTTTTGAAAATATGTTGAAATTTTTAAATATCTTTATTGAAAAAATAAAAGTGAATTTGTGTTTTGATGATTGATTGGTTTGTGCTTTGTTTATCAGAGTGCGCAGCGAAAGCAGTGTGACTGCTTCGCTGAGTACAACTGATAATTATTTTGATTTAAAAATCAAAATATGAAAATGAAATTAATTTCATTATGTTGTTTAACCAGTGGATTTGATTTGTTGAAATTTCTTACTGGTTTTCTTTGATGCTAATCATATCTGATTAGATTTTTGCTGTTTTAAAATATCTTTATTGAAGATATAATAGAATGATTTCTTTGTTTATTTTGTAGTGTGCGTGCAAACATGAGTTGCACGTTACTACATTAATTTTACGTTGAACCGATGCTTGGTTATGAAACGTATTTTGTTGCCGTTATTATTATAACGGGATTTTAACACTTGTGCTAAATTTTTGAAGTACGGTGTTTTATTGACATTTTTAATGAATGAAAATTCACTGATATTGTATTTCGATGTGAATTATTTTGATGAGATTTTGACGTTTAAAAAAAAAATTACTGTCGCTTTGACTTCAGTATCCGTCATATTTTAAAGTGGATTTTCAAGCGGTTATCCCGCAATGCTGATTTTGAGATCCGTTTCTACGGTGTTTTGAGAAGTACAATTTTCTTATTGAAATTGTCACTAATGTTGCTGTTTTTATCACGGATTTCAAATCATTTTAAAAAATAAAATTGTTTTTCAAAATTTTTATAGTTTATGCTTTCAAAAGAATGAGGAAGCGATTTAAACGATTCAGCAAAATCGAGGACTATGAACCCTTTCTTTTACTGATTCGCTTAATTCCGGACTTGTTCGTTTGAGAATGTAAATTATTACTTTTATGAAATAAATGAAATTGTTTTCAGAATTTTTACAGTTTGCGTTTTCAGAAGAATGAGAAAGTGACTTAAACGTTTCAGAAAAATCGAGGATTATGACCCCTTTCTTTTACTGATTCGCTTAATTCCGGACTTGTCCGTTTGAGAATGTGAAATGTTATTTTTGGAATACACAATTTGCACTTTCAAGGAAACGATGAAGATATTTAAACGATGTAGCAAAAGTGCGGAGTATGGAATCACACTTTTACTATTTCGGATAATTCCGGACTCGTTAATTGAAACATTTGCTGTTTGATGATTTTGATGATTTTACACGTTCAAGGAAACGATGAAGAGAATCAAACGATTTAGTAAAACACGTGGTATGGGACATGTGCGTTTGCTATTTCGGTTAATTCTGGACTCGTTAATTGAATATATGATGATTTTCGTGTGCTTTCGAGCCACTATGTTGGACCTTCGGGTCATATGTTGGACCTTCAGGTCAATACCAGTACCGGACCTTCGGGTCACATTTTGGGCGCCAAAATTATGTTGGATACTTGGTAGGCTTCGGCCATATGTTGATGCACGTGCGGCGTAGCTAAAACTCGCCATCTGATGGGATCGATCCAACCTTTTATGTTGGTTTTCTAGTCATCTTTATTGATTTCTAGATATTTGTTGTTTCCAATTATCTGCAGGTAATTGGATATTTGTTGACATGTGTTCTGATTATCATTTTTGATAATCAGATATTTGTTGATTTGATTATCGTTTTTGATAATCAAATATTTGTTGATTTGATTATCGTTTTTGATAATCGAATATTTGTTGATTTGATTATCGTTTTTGATAATCGAATATTTGTTGATTTGATTATCGTTTTTGATAATTGAATATTTGTTGATTTGAGATTTGATTATCGTTTTTGATAATCTAATATTTATTGATTTGATTATCGTTTTTGATAATCGAATATTTGTTGATATGAGTTCTGATTATCATTTTTGATAATCAGATATTTGTTGATTTGATTATCGTTTTTGATAATCGAATATTTGTTGATTTGAGATTTGATTATCGTTTTTGATAATCGAATATTTGTTGATTTGATTATCGTTTTTGATAATCGAATATTTGTTGATTTGAGATTTGATTATCGTTTTTGATAATCAAATATTTGTTAATTTGATTATCGTTTTTGATAATCAAATATTTGTTGATTTGATTATCGTTTTTGATAATCAAATATTTGTTGATTTGATTATCGTTTTTGATAATCGAATATTTGTTGATTTGATTATCGTTTTTGGTAATCGAATATTTGTTGATTTGATTATCGTTTTTGATAATCAAATATTTGTTGATTTGAGATTTGATTATCGTTTTTGATAATCGAATATTTGTTGATTTGATTATTGTTTTTGATAATCGAATATTTGTTGATATGAGTTCTGATTATCATTTTTGATAATCAGATATTTGTTGATTTGATTATCGTTTTTGATAATCGAATATTTGTTGATTTGATAATCAGATATTTGTTGATTTGATTATCGTTTTTGATAATCGAATATTTGTTGATTTGATTATCGTTTTTGATAATCGAATATTTGTTGATTTGATTATCGTTTTTGATAATCGAATATTTGTTGATTTGATTATCATTTTTGATAATCGAATATTTGTTGATTTGATTATCGTTTTTGATAATCGAATATTTGTCGATTGAGATTCTAATTATCGTTTTTGATAATTAGGCCTTTGTTGTTGTTTTCTGACTAACTATTGATAGTTAGATTTTGTTTAGAATTTTGAATTTCTTTTATTGAAATTAAAAGATTTCTTTGATGTTTGAATTCTCTGCCTTCATTTTCTAGCTTAACCAGTTTATGTTAGAAAATTTATTGCTAGGGACGACCTTAATTATGAAAATTGCGAGGACGCAATTTTTATAAGGAGGGGAGTCTGTAACAACCCGTGGTTTTAGAACAAATAATTATCGTTGTTGGCTAATTTCAATTTGAGTTTTTGAATCAATTGAAATTCTTTTAAATTTGAATTAAAATTCTTTTATGAATTGTTGAAATGGTATGCGGGCATTAAAGTTAATTCCGGTCCATTTATTATTGGGCCGTGAAAATTTACTAGGGTAAAAACCCGTTTCCCCCCTTCACCATTTTCATTCGAACCCTAAACCTAAAATCAAAAGGAAAATAAAAAATGGTGGCTCGTTTTTGTTCATTCGTCTACACAAATCAGGGCTCCTACCGATTCATTCGCTCGTCTTCGTGATGCCATGGCGCCGTCTCCGCCAAGAGTCGTTGCTCACGGCTGCCACGTCGAAGAAGGTGAGTGAATCGTCCCTCACTCACATCTAATCCAGCTTAGTAATATGCTTGTGTTTGACTTGGTTTCGTTTTTGATAATTTCTCTGATATCGTTGTTCATGATTTCTATGATTTTATCAAATTCGTATATTTTAGTATAACTTGGTTGTGATTTTTGGGCTGTTCAATATCTCGTGACCATCACGAATTCGATTTTCTTTGTGACTTCGGTCTGACTTTGATTTTTGAAGTTTCCTGTGACATTCTTAATCTTCGGCCTGGAACTTGTTTAGCAAATTCTTTGAAAATATTGTTGTCTTGTTTATTTCGAAACTGCTGCAAAATGCTTTTGGGCACTTGAACCCTCTCTGTGCATATCTGTTTTACTGCCTTGGATTAGGAGATAATTTTAACTTGTTTGGTTGCCTACATTCTCTGGAATAGCAGTCTTCACATTTGCATTATGTTGTGGCTTTATGTTAGATCACTGTAGTTTATTTTCATCTATGTTGGCTGTCACATTGGAGTACTAGAACTGTCATTGTTGCAATCTTTTGTTGTCTAATTGTATAATGGTCTACATTGTCATCTGGATATACCTTGACACTGTTGCATTGTTGTTGTCACTGGGTTGCTCTGTTCTTCGACATTGTATGCATCCTGGTAGCTGAGTCTAATTTTTTCTGGTCTGCTTAGCATATTGGTACATATTAAAAATGCTGCATCATTGAGTTGCACTGCACTTTTGTGTTTGCATTAGCTTCACGATGAGGCTGGTGCTGTTTTGGTCGAGACCGTGTTCATATATGGTTATTTTAGAACCACTTCATTGTTGAGGCTGTAACAATTGTTGTTGCACTTGCCTAACCCAGTTTCATTCCTCTTTGAGGCTGATGTGCTTTGCACTCATATGTTTACACTACCCAGTGTTTACAAGTACATTTCATATACTTGATACCATTCACTTAAAAATCAGTTGCATTAACTTTAGACATACTTGATGTCTTTGTAGTTTGTTTCCAGTCAGCACCTTACTGCCTTCATGTCTTTCATGTTGCATATTCTCTGTAGCACTATTTCTAGTGCTGCTGTGTTATGTAGTTCACTGCACTTCCATCACCATATCTCCATCATCTATGTAGCTGTCGAGTTCAATTGCATTTTTAACTTGGCAAATTTCCAATTTCATGTTGCCATGCTTATGCTAGTTCATTCATGTAGTGACCTTGTTTCACCTGCAGCCTTTATGATTTGCATTTGTTTGGATGTTGAGTTGCATTGATTTTTGTACTAGAGTATTGACTCAGCTTTGCTTGAGCTTGTATCTTTGAATTTGGTTGACCGGCAACTTGATGGTCATATCCACTTGCTGTTGATCTTCACGTGGCTGCAGTTTTTGTTACTATCTGGCCTGGTTTGCATTTTACCTTTGGTCACTTGTTGGGAACTGTTACCTTGCATTGACGTTTACTTGCTGTTGATCCTTATGTGTCCACTAGTCTACATTTGATTGTTCCACATGAGTTCCTATTGTAGTGTGTCTTTGAGTCTGGGCACGCGTACTTCATGCAATCTTCACTTTTGCCTTTCTACTTCATGTAGAGTCTTCTGTTATCAAGTGGCATTTAGTCTTGTTGTTGTATATCATTGTATTGAGGATTTTGATCACTGTCTGCATATTCACTTGATAGCATTTTGGTCATTTTAGACTTATGTATAGTCTGCACTTGCATTCCACTGTTGCCCTCTTGTGTATTGATCCTTGAGCTTTGCCAAGTGCATTTGCTTATATTGTTCCATTGTGTTGAGTCATGACAGCAGTGACTTGACCTTTGTATTTTGTTGTCTTTCGAATTCACTTGTGTTGAATCCAGCTTAAATGCTCGGGTTTGACCTTGTGCTCGCATTGCGATTTTATTTGAATATCATTTGAGTTGAACCTGATTTTGGGTTTGACCTGATGCTCGTTTGTGAGCTTTCGTTGAGCTTTTGTGTATTTCATCACTGTATTGGCGAGGCAGTGCACGCGTGCGTGTACTGCAGCCAATTCAGAATTTGACGTTTTAAATTGATGAAATTGTTTCGTGTTGTCAATTCAATATTTTGATATTATAATTGATTTAGTTTCATTTGATCATTTTGTTGTTATCTAATTATCTATTTGATAATTAGATTATGAGTTTCTAGTTATTTATTTATAGTTAGATTTCGTTGTTAATTGCCAATTAGGCAATTCTGATGTTTTTTAAATTATCTTCATCGATGTTCTTTTCACTTACCTTTGTTGATGATTTAAATCTGCTGATTTGTTGATTAACACTATTACGTGTTATATTCACCTTTATCCGATTTCTTTGTAAAGGGGTTGGATAGACGAGATTTATTGTGACTGTCGTCTACTCTTTATTTAATTATTATTGCTTCTGTGCACTAATAACTGAGTTTGAATTAGACCGACCCGTGTATTATTTTCTTTTGAATGTAATACTCGGGTCAGACCGAGTATTTACAGGTTGTTGATATCTTACTTTGGGTTGCTGCTAGGGTTATGAAGTTTTTTTCATATTTTTGGAGTAGATGTTGTCATTTTATAGGATGTTGTATATTCATGTATATTATTCACGATAATGTACTTGTATATGTAACTTCCAGAGTCGACAGTTGTAGTTGTATCATATGTATTGTATCACATGTATATCAACTGACTTCAGTTATATATATATATATATATATATATATATATATGAGACTTTCTGTTACATCTATGTTCCGCATTTACTTTATCTGTGTCATTATTATATATATTGTCCTAAACTATTATGAACCATCGTAGTTCGTTTTATACTAGAATTGGGTATGTCGATGGGAGTAAATAAATAAGAGATGAAAAATAAAAATATATACCACTCCTATCGAGGTAACCAATACTAGTGTAAGGCCCAACTACGGATGGCCGCTCCTATCAGCCTTATTCTTCATAATAATAGACAGTATTTCTTTTAATACTCTTTGTTATTGTGAGCATAGAGGTGGGGCGCCACAAAACCCATGGTTTTAAAAATTGTTAATTTAAGATGATTGGATAATAAGATAATGAAATTTGAGATGGTTAACGATTTATTTAACTTATGAAAAAAAAATTAAGTTGAAATTTCCATGCTTTCAAATTTATTTCCTTAATTTTGTTTTTCAAACTATCTTTTGGTTGTCCTTATCATCCTTATCTTGCTATAGACTGGCATAGGCATCTTTCTAGAATCTTTTTGTTTAGAAATCTTTCTATAATCTTTGATAATTTGCACCTTGTTAAACTTACCTATAACAATAGTTATCAGGTATAATATCAATCTCCTTGTCATCTTATCTTAATCCTATTTCACTCTATCTTTGTCTGTGCTTTCCCGTACCTCATTCCTTTTCGGGAACGAAAAGTTTTGAGTGGAGGAGAGTGTAACAATCCTAGATTTTGCCTATATATTTTAAATTTGACTTTATTTTATTTTAATTATTTTAAATTTATTTTTATTTCAAATATTTCATTTTAAATATAAATGCTGACTGTTAAGTGATATATAGTTCAAATTAGTATAAATTGGACATTTTACTAAAAAGTGAATTTCTACTCAAACTGTTTGAACATTGACTTTTAAAATTAAAATTTAAAATCATTTTAAATCTTAAATTTTATCTTTTATTATGAAAATAAATGTAATAACTTGAATACTGCTTTTCGTTTCGTTGAAAACGGATTTAAATTGTGAAAGTTATACTGTTTTCAATATTGTGTGTATATTAAGTTATTTAACAATATTCTTTGTTTTAATTTATATAAATGATATTTTACTTGATATATCTTATCCTAATTTTTATAATTATGTTATTGTATGTTCGTTTTTATATTATAATAATTTTAGAATGAAGTAAAAATTTCCAAAGTCAATGGTGATTATTTGTAATTTCTGGACACCGTTTTGGATTTTTAAGCAATTTCTTTAAATCATTTTCTATTTTCTTTAAATATAATTTTTTTTATGTTTTAACATGTTATTTTAAGTATATTTTGTCTTTTAATATTTTTTTTAAAATGATGTTATAATTTTTCCAAAGTTTACTGTGTTGATTTCTTCTTTTTTAAAAAGGCTGTTTTCTTATTTTCTACTATTTTCTTCATTAAAATTATATTTAAATTTGATTTGTTTATTTTATTTTGTGAATGTACTTTTATTTTATATTATTATTTATGTTTAAAAATATATTACAAGCTCATATGAATTTTGTAAAATTTATTTCATGTAATTTCAAATTTTCTAGACTAGTTTACTATTTTTAGTTATTTTCCTTAATTTAACTTTATGTAATTAATAAATATTATATATATTTTTTATATTTTGATAAGTTTTCGAAATTTGATCTGCGATTATTATTATTTACAGAAATATCAAGTTA